>OX459024.1:6490121-6871300 GCA_949774965.1 Diarsia brunnea | reverse complement strand
ATTCTCTTTCTCATTAAAAATAATTGCATTTTTAACGTCCCCAGACGTGCCAAAAAAATGTTAAAATGCAATTATTTTTATTTCTAGTAACCGTCCCCCCCAAAAAAGACAGATACGAGACAGATTTTACCTTACAAGAGTAAGATAACAGATTAAATGAGTTCTTGAGGTATAATTTAAGTAAAAAATATTTTTTTAAATCATAATTTCAAATTTAGTATTTTGTGACTCGATTCACAATTCTAGCGAATTCACAAAGTTGTAAAAAGATTTTTATGGCATGTGGCACATCACTAGCAAGAGGATAGACTAGAAAATTTTTGAGGGAGTTGGAAGATCCCGGTCGCTTTTGGTTTTTTTTTTATAGCCATGTAAATAGCTGTAACATGGACAGCTTTAATTGAAGTCCGAAACTTTGCGAGTAAATTTAAAAAAAACTGGATGTCTAATGTCACACACATTTTGAATTTAAAAATAATTACTGTAATACAATACACATCTAAATAAAATTAAAATTCAGAGTCTACGACTTACACTTTTTTTTATTTTGTAATTGAATGCAAAATATGGGTTATTTTTTTTTAAAAAATAAAAAGTCGATGAAAAAAAAGCCACAGGGCATGAGAAGTGTTTAGGGGTCTGAAAGGATAGAAGGTGACCCCCCAGTCGACCATTTCAATTTGGCACACGATGCACCAAACACCCTGTTTAACTTTATTAATATCATAATACAGCTTTTATTTTATTTGAGACCAATATTAATTAACAAAAATATCAAAGTGATAATAATTTACAAAGCTACTAAATTTTACAATTAAAAATATTTTGAGTTTGATAAATTTAATAACTGCATTCATTTCACCAAATTTTACTCTACCGAATGTATTTAGCTTGAAAAAAAACTAAATAAATAGCCGAAATAAGTAGCTAATTATAGTTAGGTTATAATAACAGTTGTGGCAAAATTAAACAACTTGATTTTTTATTTGTTATTAAGTTATAGTTAAAGATAGAGGTCAGTTTGTTAAAGCATAATGTAAAAGGGAATGTGGTCCACAAAATATATTATAAAATTACCGACGGTAAAATTGTCTGTCAGTTTTTAACAAATGTACATTAACTAAAATAAAAACACTTAATCGCGTTTATCTCAGAACTACAAAATCAGAGTTATTTAATTTTCCAACTACAGGGACTTTCTCCTTCTCCTTCTCCTTCTCCTTCTCCTTCTCCTTCTCCTTCTCCTTCTCCTTCTCCTTCTCCTTCTCCTTCTCCTTCTCCTTCTCCTTCTCCTTCTCCTTCTCCTTCTCCTTCTCCTTCTCCTTCTCCTTCTCCTTCTCCTTCTCCTTCTCCTTCTCCTTCTCCTTCTCCTTCTCCTTCTCCTTCTCCTTCTCCTTCTCCTTCTCCTTCTCCTTCTCCTTCTCCTTCTCCTTCTCCTTCTCCTTCTCCTTCTCCTTCTCCTTCTCCTTCTCCTTCTCCTTCTCCTTCTCCTTCTCCTTCTCCTTCTCTTCTCCTTCTCCTTCTCCTTCTCCTTCTCCTTCTCCTTCTCCTTCTCCTTCTCCTTCTCCTTCTCCTTCTCCTTCTCCTTCTCCTTCTCCTTCTCCTTCTCCTTCTCCTTCTCCTTCTCCTTCTCCTTCTCCTTCTCCTTCTCCTTCTCCTTCTCCTTCTCCTTCTCCTTCTCCTTCTCCTTCTCCTTCTCCTTCTCCTTCTCCTTCTCCTTCTCCTTCTCCTTCTCCTTCTCCTTCTCCTTCTCCTTCTCCTTCTCCTTCTCCTTCTCCTTCTCCTTCTCCTTCTCCTTCTCCTTCTCCTTCTCCTTCTCCTTCTCCTTCTCCTTCTCCTTCTCCTTCTCCTTCTCCTTCTCCTTCTCCTTCTCCTTCTCCTTCTCCTTCTCCTTCTCCTTCTCCTTCTCCTTCTCCTTCTCCTTCTCCTTCTCCTTCTCTTTCTCTTTCTCTTTCTCTTTCTCTTTCTCTTTCTCTTTCTCTTTCTCTTTCTCTTTCTCTTTCTCTTTCTCTTTCTCTTTCTCTTTCTCTTTCTCTTTTCTCTTTCCTCTTTCTCTTTCTCTTTCTCTTTCTCTTTCTCTTTCTCTTTCTCTTTCTCTTTTCTCTTTCTCTTTCTCTTTCTCTTTCTCTTTCTCTTTCTCTTTCTCTTTCTCTTTCTCATTCTCATTAAAAATAATTGCATTTTTTTTGCCAAAAAAATGTAAAAAATGCAATTATTTTTTATTTCTAGTAACCGTCCCCCCCAAAAAAGACAGATACGAGACAGATTTCACCTTACAAGAGTAAGATAACAGATTAAATGAGTTCTTGAGGTATAATTTAAGTAAAAATATTTTTGTAAATCATAATTTCAAATTTAGTATTTTGTGACTCGATTCACAATTCTAGCGAATTCACAAAGTTGTAAAAAGATTTTTATGGCATGTGGCACATCACTAGCAAGAGGATAGACTAGAAAATTTTTGAGGGAGTTGGAAGATCCCGGTCGCTTTTGGTTTTTTTTTTATAGCCATGTAAATAGCTGTAACATGGACAGCTTTAATTGAAGTCCGAAACTTTGCGAGTAAATTTAAAAAAAACTGGATGTCTAATGTCACACACATTTTGAATTTAAAAATAATTACTGTAATACAATACACATCTAAATAAAATTAAAATTCAGAGTCTACGACTTACACTTTTTTTTTATTTTGTAATTGAATGCAAAATATGGGTTATTTTTTTTTAAAAAAATAAAAAGTCGATGAAAAAAAAGCCACAGGGCATGAGAAGTGTTTAGGGGTCTGAAAGGATAGAAGGTGACCCCCCAGTCGACCATTTCAATTTGGCACACGATGCACCAAACACCCTGTATAACTTTATTAATATCATAATACAGCTTTTATTTTATTTGAGACCAATATTAATTAACAAAAATATCAAAGTGATAATAATTTACAAAGCTACTAAATTTTACAATTAAAAATATTTTGAGTTTGATAAATTTAATAACTGCATTCATTTCACCAAATTTTACTCTACCGAATGTATTTAGCTTGAAAAAAAACTAAATAAATAGCCGAAATAAGTAGCTAATTATAGTTAGGTTATAAATAACAGTTGTGGCAAAATTAAACAACTTGATTTTTTATTTGTTATTAAGTTATAGTTAAAGATAGAGGTCAGTTTGTTAAAGCATAATGTAAAAGGGAATTGTGGTCCACAAAATATATTATAAAATTACCGACGGTAAAATTGTCTGTCAGTTTTTAACAAATGTACATTAACTAAAATAAAAACACTTAATCGCGTTTATCTCAGAACTACAAAATCAGAGTTATTTAATTTTCCAACTACAGGGACTTTCTCATTCTCATTCTCTTTCTCATTCTCTTTCTCATTCTCTTTCTCATTCTCTTTCTCATTCTCTTTCTCATTCTCTTTCTCATTCTCTTTCTCATTCTCTTTCTCTTTCTCATTCTCTTTCTCATTCTCTTTCTAATTCTCTTTCTCACTCTCTTTCTCATTCTCTTTCTCATTCTCTTTCTTATTCTCTTTCTCATTCTCTTTCTCATTCTCTTTCTCATTCTCTTTCTCATTCTCTTTCTCATTCTCTTTCTCATTCTCTTTCTCATTCTCTTTCTCATTCTCTTTCTCATTCTCTTTCTCATTCTCTTTCTCATTCTCTTTCTCATTCTCTTTCTCATTCTCTTTCTCATTCTCTTTCTCATTCTCTTTCTCATTCTCTTTCTCATTCTCTTTCTCATTCTCTTTCTCATTCTCTTTCTCATTCTCTTTCTCATTCTCTTTCTCATTCTCTTTCTCATTCTCTTTCTCATTCTCTTTCTCATTCTCTTTCTCATTCTCTTTCTCATTCTCTTTCTCATTCTCTTTCTCATTCTCATTCTCATTCTCATTCTCTTTCTCATTCTCTTTCTCATTCTCTTTCTCATTCTCTTTCTCATTCTCTTTCTCATTCTCTTTCTCATTCTCTTTCTCATTCTCTTTCTCATTCTCTTTCTCATTCTCTTTCTCATTCTCTTTCTAGACAGTTACGAGACAGATTTTACCTTACAAGAGTAAGATAACAGATTAATTAATTTTCCAACTACAGGGACGATATAAACTTATCCAACAGCCAGCCTGCTTCAGGTATTATACAGACATACATCGAGCGCTACCGAAAAGTGATAATATAATAAATACTTATTTATTTCCATATCGACATAATTTTACATTTTAAATGTTTGTTAGTCAGTCATGTTCTGTTCCGTGGTCATGTTAGTATATTAATTACCTTTAATTTAGTGTTTAGTATTGTTACCTAGTTACTTTATCTTCCTTTGACGTGGATCCCGTTTAGGTGAAGGACTCCTCTTTCTTCTTCCAGAATCCTCTATTTTTAGCGAGGGTCATCCAATCTCATCCTGTCATTTTAATAATATTATCAGCCCACCTTTTTGCTGGTCTGCGGACATTTATTTTTCCTTGTGGCACTTTCCAACGTGTGGTTTTTATGGTCCATCTATTATCTTTACATCTCGAGATAATATATCACACCAATTAAATAAAGTCGTTTTTCAGCAGATGACTGCTCCAAAACACCGTGAATGTCTACATTTGCACTCGGTTGATGGCTAAGGTTCGCCCCCTCCCGTCGGGGCTGCGGGTTGTTCGCAAGAGATACCGAGGCCTCGACATGAAGGGCTAAGAAGGAACGTGGGTGGTTTTTAGTCAGTAGAAGTCTGACACTCCCTTTCGCTCTGCAGGAGCAGGAGGGGTTATTTGATGATTTTCCACCTGCCAAAAAAAACAATGCCCCCTATTACATGGGACTTAAACATGTGGTGGGTGTACCTACAGTCAGCAACAGAAGTAGATTAACACTACTCAAAGCTTTAAAGCAGGTTTTCTAATAAAAACTTGTTAGATATTACTCGTTACTAACAAGTTATTGAAGAATAAAGAATATTTAAAAAAATAATCGTCTGAAACATTTAAAAAAATAGCTGAAGTCCTGTATATCAAATAATTAAAATTCCGAAATATTACCGACTCTCCCTCACCCTCACTGACCGTACTAATGGCTACCCCTCTGCTCAACCCTTCGGGGATAACAGGCGTGATGTCATATTTTTTAATTTTTATGTATGTTTGACGGGCTCCTTTACACGTTGTATTCTGATGACGCCTCCTCCATTCACCAGGGCATCAATTTCCCGACCTTCACACTCCATATGACGTTCGGTATCCTGCTGGTGGCTGTTCAGACCTACTTCCAGTTGAGGTTCATCTTCCGCGACATTAACAAGCTTAAGCTGCACGAGTCCAAAGACGTTCAAGGTGAGTTTACGAAAGAATAAGGTCGAGTGGTTGCAAGTTCGACTGCTGAACATGAGGTTCTGGGTTCGATTCTCAGGGCGTACAAAGTGTTATCGGTTTTTCCATCAGTAATTTCTCAGCAGCAGCCATGGAGCAAGATCCGGGTCCGATTGATAACAATAGGCTCGCTCCTTATTATCTTCATGGGACTTTAAACTAGGGACTGAATTACCCAAAAATTACGGTACCTTTAAATTTCGGTATGACGTCATACCGTTAAATAAGGGTTACCGAAATATTTCGATACCGTTATTTTTTTCGGTAGCGGAATTTTGAGGTCGGAAATGCATACTGGAATATTTCGGTAGAAGTACCATAACCGTTATAAATGTTAGCGGTACCTAAACCTGAATAAATAGGGATTTTCTTTGACGCGCCGCCTCGCCACTCTGTCTGTCGATGTCGTTCACTTGCCGATGATTGCACATTACTGTAACTATTACTATAAATATTATAACTCAGTACTATTACTATAACTATAAATATTATAACTCAGTATTGGTTTTATTTCCGATCGGAAGGACACGACTGCGCGCCGCGCCCCGTCACGCATGCATTTCGGTACAGAAATCGTGTAAGGGTTAAATAACGATTTAGCCCAATCTTTATTTATAAAGGTACCGGTATAGCTCAACCTTTATTTTAAACCGGTACCGGTATATTTTTGTGGTATCTTAACCTTTAACCGTAACCGCTTTCAGCCCCTGCTTTAAATATAACTGGCGAAATGTGGGTGAACTATTAGGTACACCTGTGCCTTATTCTTTAGGGATTACAGGCGTGATGAAAATAGTGTAAGTTGGTAGAACTAAACCATTTATTAATTATAATTTTCCGTGTTTATTATATTATACAGTACGTTATTTTAAACGAGGGATAAATTGAAACCTGCAATCATGCTTCCTTGATACTAATTACAAGTATAATTTAAAAATTTAATAAACCTCCGACTCAATTATTTTTGCGAAACTTATTTAACCCATATGGTATTAATCTATATCTAAATCGGCCATCTTGGATTTGAAATTTGTCATAGTGTTTATTATTCTACTAATCAAGCCCTTTCATTTGATACCCTTATGCCCCATTTTGTGGCGGCGGCCATCTTGGACCGATTTTCATCAAACATAGCTAAGAACACTCTCGACTAATTGACCTTTCAAACAAAAAAAACAGAATCAAGATCGGTTTATGCGTTCGGAAGCTACGATGCCAGAGACAGACACGTCAAACTTGTAACGTCGGGTTTTAAAAATATAGGTAAACAACAAAAAACACTGATAATTACCAGACAGAAACACACAAAACATTTTGGAAAAGTCTCGCAACCCTTGGGTTTAATAATAAATATTTTTATTGACTCAAGAAAAAAAAATTATACATTTCTCTCCTGTGCTAGGTGAGACCTGTGTTATAGAAGTCAGTTTAATACAGAAACTGTGCGCGTATCAAAGACTTTTAGGTACCTATAATCCATTTTCCCATCACATTTTTAAAGTGGCGTAGGACAACGGCGAAAAATAAACATCTGGAGAGCGTGCGGGGTCAGGGCACAATTACGTCACAAATGAAGGTTATAGTTATTTTACATATTTGGGACTAGAATCAAATACTGAATACCTACAATATACTCGTAACCCTCGTTAACACTGTATAGTTTTTTTATTGTGACCTAAGATACTCGGGATGTGCGGTGTTACGCGAATGGATAAAATAAGGAACGGGTACATAAGAGGAAGTCTGAAAGTGGCCCCGGTGACTGAAAAGTTGTATGGAAATCGGTTGTCGTGGTATGAGCATGTGATGCGGAGGAATGAGGAAAATGATGTGAGGAAGGTTTTAAATATGAATGTGGAAGGTTATACGAGTAGAGGAAGACCAAAAAAACGATGGATTAAAAATGTGGTAAAAAAGGAGGTGTCTCATGAGATGACGAGAAACAGAGAAGTATGGAAGAGGAAGACATGCTGCGCCGACCCCAAATGAATTGGGATAAGGGCAAGAGAATGATGATGATGATGGTACAATGAATACCCCTCATATTTTAATAGTATCATGTAAGCATGCCCTATTGTGGGTTTCAATATTTCCCTCGTTTAAACTAACATACTGAAGATTCACCAAAAACATTCAGCAAAATAACACAAATAATCTTCAATACTGTCAGATCTCCGTCGTCAGATCGTAATATGGCGTCGCGCGGCCGACTCACTCCCTCACCTGAGCGGGGACCAGCTGATAGTCAGACAGCGGCTGGAGAGGAAGATTAGCAAACTGACGACCAAGCTGAGTGTCTTGCTGAAGGAAGAAAGAGTCCAGACTTGCTCTAAGGAAAGCTTTAAAGCCACACTCGCTGATATGAGAGAGAAGGTAATTAAGAGACATCTTAGAATTAACTTTTTTCTTGTCATAAAATATAAAACGTTGCCTCGCACTAGTAATTTCTCCTGTACCGTGGATGCGTTTACAAACATTCACAGTCACTTACACAAACCAAACACCCAGACCCGGAAGAACAATCTGTAGTAGGTCATACAAGTAAAATAATGTTCATTACGGGGATCAAACCCGCGACACGTAGCGCAGCAGTCAAGCGTTCAGCCACTGCGCCAACCGTACCGTCAAGACCTCGTGGCCTATTAACACGTTCGCTGCGGGACTGAAACTAGCGTTTTTTTGTTTGGTGCGTTAGTGGGCCGATTGGCCTGTTACTTAAACTGTCCGCCCCTGCGCTAAGGGGCTCTTAGACCTATTAAGGTATCGATGGATATAAATGACTATCCCTTTGTGAAACCTTTGAATTTTTGATACCTACTTATCAATATCGCTAGTAGACGAGTTAGCTGTCACAGTGTTCACCTCGCCCCCGGATCCCGCTATTTATTCAAGAGATATAATGTAAAAATAAGTATAAGGTCTTATGACCTGAAACCGCACTGAATGAGGGGTTTAATCGAGGGATTATTAGTGATGTGAAATAAGTTATCGACACATTGTTTATAATATCATTTATTAAAAAAATACAAATGGGTTTTGTAGAAACATGATAGACACCCTTTCTTACATTCATTACACAGAACGATTTAATTTTTTTTACTTTTTTATTTGCCCCTCGGCTGCTGAGTGTAACTCGCAGCGTTAAGTAGCATCCAGCACACATTCTCCTTTTGTCGCCGTTTTTCTGGAAGGTGTGTTTCGTTTTCAGGACAACATCGTGTTAAAGATCTAAAAGAATTGAGAATTACCAGCACTAGGACTAACGTAAATTGAGCCTCCTTCTTGATTCAAGAGTTGCACTTTTCAAGTTTTAGGAGTTTTTTCTAAATCACTTTTTATAGTAGTAACATTCGTGGTATCTTGAGTATATTTGCTTTTTTTTAGGAGCGGTAATAAAAATTGTGCTTGCTGTTCCTCTACTTACGTGGTTTGATTTGAGCTCTCGGGTGGTTTTCGACTCATCCCTTGATCGAGGATTGGTGTCATTAATATCAGAGCTATTTTGCTGAGAGCCACTATTTTTTTGCCTTCATAAAATCTTTACTCCACTTCGACTTATCCTCATTAGAATTTTCACTTTCACTATTTTCTGTTTGCTGAAACGATAATTCTAGCATTTTTCGACATCGTTTATTTATCCGAGGCATTATTACAGTAATTAACAACACATAAACACATACTGACACTCAAATGTTTTGAGTTATGCACTATCGTAATGTACGTGCGCTCCCGCTAATTATGTCACAACACTAGTCGGAAGTAAAAAATGCAATCACCCAGATCAGTGCGGGAGGGGGCAGAAAGACCTTGTAGTCTATGACGGGCCTTTCGACCCTTTCTCCGCAAGGAATAGAAAAAAATATCAATCAGTGCGTTATCGGGCCGCAAAACCTTAGCAAAGTTTTATTACCTTATCGAGTTGACTTTAAGGTCCTAAACTCAAACCTATACTTGTCTCTTTCGTACATTCAGAAATACTCATGCTACGGCTGCCGCACCAGAGTAGAGTACAGCGTTTCTCACCTCCGCACGGAGTGAGAGCACATGCATCGGGTTTTTAGACCTTATATCGCAGTGAACGTGTTAATAACAGCCGCATGGCTAGATCTTCAAGGAGAAACAACGCTGGTCAAGGTTCGTTCGTGGATGGCTGAACACTCATTACATAACGAGTTTCCTCCATATTTCGGACAACACGTCAAGCCGTTAATCTGGGCTGTCATTTGTATATTTTGACAAATGATACGGGTATTGGGAAATGTATGACAACTATTCTTACCAATCATAAAAGTACTGGTATTCACATGCATTCGGTTAGATTAGAAGCCAAGCCAACCTACCAGGAAAAGGCTGTTGACTCAGTTCAGGAGTTGCAGTGGTTGGGAATAGTATGGCCGGCTTCTCCCAAGAGACAGATTCTGCCGAACCTATTCACACCTATTGCAGTGAATTTCAATCTAACCATGAAATGCATGCCTATCAATCTGATCTCTACAACCCTGTTATTGAACAACTCGCAGAGTCTATGAATGGCAGCGGGGATCAGCGACTTTATTTACTTTTCAAGACACGGAGAAGTCAGTAAATGGATGAAAAAGCACACGGCGAGTCATCTTGCACGCGCCGCGCGACGCCCCGCGTCTCCGTAAACGAGCCTTATGTCGGGGCCGCCACCACTGGGCCACTTGTGCCCGCATTTTGTTAATAATTATTAATTAACTAGCTGTACCCTGCATGCGTTGCAATGCCCTTTTTCCTCTACTACCTACCCAATAATCTACAAAAGGTTAGCGTCATGCAGCTTGATCATTCCTTCAAGGAAAATTTCAACAGTTCATTTCAGAAAATGGTGTGAAATGAACATCGTCATCTATCGAGCACAAAGATAAACTGCAAAAATATAATGCATGGAAATCGATAGAAGACACACTTTATGCAATGTAGATTTTCATAAGAGCGTCTTCTGGACAAATTCAGCTATATCAACTTAACTTGTGAGCACATTTATTTATTACAAAATTTTTTTTTCAATAGATGTCGCTGCATGTATCTTCTGTAATGATGACAATTTCTTCTATAACACTTTAAATATCAGCATATTATTATCTTCTTTTTATATAGTATCTTTATTGTGGAACAGATTAAATAATTTAAAAAAAAAATGGGAACAAGAAATGTAAAAAGCAAAAAAATATTCAAACAAATCACAAAAAGAATAATTCGTAGTGAGGATCGAGCCTGAGACTACCTGATTGAAGAGCGGTCGCACAACCGCCAGGCTACTCGTATTTCCTCTTTTAACACTGTTCCTAAATAGCCGTTCTAATGCTCGTCATGACTGTAAGTTAAAACTACCTGCCTACCCACTGCTGCCAACTTTCTTCTTTCATTAGAACCTTCTCCTGACAATTACAAACACAACAAAAAAAGAATTAGCGAAATCGGTCCAGCCGTTCAGGCGTGATGCAATGACCAAGGAAATATGGATTCATTTTTATATATAGAAGATAATTAATTAATTTTCACGATAAAATAAAAAAAGGTTGAAAAGTGGAAGGTTTATTTCAACCATTTTTGCTCACAGTACAAGATAAGAGACAAGGTGCTGCTGATCAAGTGCGCCGTCGCCATGTTCTTCGTAGTCGTCGTGTTCTTCTTACACTCCATTCCAGAGTTCAGTAAGTTATTTAGAAACTAGACAACTATGTTAAATCAGTCTGTATGCGTTGCGTGGAGCGTGGAGATACGCTTGGATGTAAATGCACGCTGCATCCTGATTCTTCTTTCAACTTTTCTAATGAAATCACTACATTTTTAAAACAAAGTCCTCCGCCGCGCCTGTCTGTCTGTCTGTTCGTGATAAACTCAAAAACTGCTGCACCGATTTTCATGCTGTTTTCACCAATGGATAGAATGGTTTTCGAAGAAGGTTTTAGTATAAATAATTTGTCCGATATCCACGCGGGTAAAGCCACAGGGATCAGTTAGGCTTTTTAACTATGAGTTCTTTCCAACGTCTGCTATAGTATGTTAATCATTTTCCAAAAAGCTTAGTTTTTTTATTATAATTAATCTAGGCAAGCCACAGGGGAGGCTTTTGCCTAGCAGTGGGCCAGAGCAGGCTTAATGCAGGTTAAGTTTTTTTTGTACACTTTGGGGCACATTTTGTCCATCTCTTTTGCTTGGTGAACTAGGATGGTAACTCAAATTCTCGGGACTGCAGGTTGTTCGAAAGACAGGTACCACGGCCCTGGATACAAAGAGCTAAGAAAGAAAATGGGTAGTTTACAGTCAGTAGAAGTCTGACACTCCCTTCTTCTAACCTAACAGACAGATGTGTTGCTGGGGAGTTTGTTCCGCCACTTCTTCTTTCCAGCTAAAACACTAGGAAGTGTCGAAGGGTGGGCGTTTTGGGGGACTGTCTGGACGCCCAGAGCGGGAGGAATCATTTGATGATTTCCCATTCAATAGAAAAAAAAAATGGTAACTCATATTTCAATTGCTAGAGCTTGGGCATTTTTCTCTCAGACCGCGTGTCTCTTGGCTGGACGGCGCTACTGGGCGCTCTGCTGCTGCTGACGCTGGCAGACCGCGAGGACCTGGAGCCAGTGCTGCACAGGATCGAGTGGTCCACGCTGCTGTTCTTCGCCGCGCTTTTTGTGCTTATGGAGGTAAATAGGTTTACACGTCGTCGTAATGACGTTGACGGCACGGTTGGCGCAGTGGCTGAGCGATTGGACTGCTGCGCTGAGTGTCGCGGGTTCGATTCTCGCACGAAACTAATATTTGTATGGCCTACAAATAGTTGTTTTGGGTCTGGGTGTGTTTGTGTATGTGAGTTTAAATGTTTGTAAACGCACCCACGATACAGGAGAAATTCCTAGTGTAGGGCAACGTTTTATAAAAAAAAATATTAATGATATCGAAATAAATGAAGCGATATTTGTGACACTTTGGAGCAATGGCTTAATTTACTTTTCAAGGCACGAGGGAACCCCGTCGGGGCTGCGGGTTGTTCGCAAGAGATACCGCGGCCTCGACATGAAAGGCTAAGAAGGAACATGGGTGGTTTTTAGTCAGTAGAAGTCTGACACTCCCTTCAGCTCTGCCCAAGAGCAAGAGGGGTTATTTGATGATTTTCCACCCGCCAAAAAGAAAAAGATAGTATAGCTGCAACTATCTCTTTCGCACATAGTGTTACATTATTTAACATCGAATAACCTGTTATTCGATGATTTTCCCCGCTCTTGGGCAGAGCAAAAGGGAGTGTCAGACTTCTACTGACTAAAAACCACCCATGTTCCTTCTTAGCCTTTTATGTCGAGGCCGCGGTATCTCTTGCGAACAACTCGCAGCCCCGACGGGCAGCTATACTATCTTATTCGGTGGTGGAACAGTCCGTGATATGTTCTCAACCCCAAGGGATAAGTTACTACCACATAGGAGAAACCACAGGTCAGAGATAGTGAAGCAGCAAAAGTAGAATTTATGCCTTCAATAGGGATGTTTCCTAACAAAAATAAAACCTGTTTAGTACAAATCAAATCAAATCATTTATTTGCATAGAATGTAGGTACAATACAATAATTTTGTTCAATTTTTAATATAGTGAGCCGGGTACATTCTACCTGAGTTTAACTATTAACAAAAATATAAAAAGAAGTTCAAATAAATTATTTTATAATAAGTCGAGAGTCCGTCAGTTAGATTATCGAAAAATATTGGATACGTGTTTTTTGTTTTATTAAATTAATGAAAAATTACGAAGATCATGAGTGGAGGCTTATGACGTTACTCGCCGGTAAAAATTTACTGAACTGTGATGTCGCACGAGTTTTCGAAGCACTGTATCTTCATTTTTCTGTTTAAGTGAAAAACTTTTTAACAAAAATTAAAACAACTTCAACATAAAATATTTTTTTTTTTTAAAGTTTTTATTTTTCACTTTTTACTGGTTCACATGCTTACCCCTTCACTGGTGTAAACAATAGACAGACATGAGATTTCAGCAATCCCTGTCCATTTGCTATCATTTATTGAGGAGTTCGGTTGCCTATCTCCGAAGTTCCTCATCAGATCTTCACCAAATTGAAATGGGATCACTCCGAGAAGGTACTCCTCCAAAAACTACTAAAATCACTTTAAGTGTGCCTATAATATTTTAAGAGTTCTCTCTATTTCTCCAGGATCTCATCATCAGATCCTGACTTGAGGATCATGGGACCACCAGGGAAGTATACCCAAAAAAATCGAAATCGGTCCACCCATCTTCGATTAATCGGGGAACATACAAAAAAAAAAAGATCCGACGAATTGTGAACTTCTTCCTTTTTGAAGTCGGTTAAAAAAGAAAAAATATGTGTTCAATATTTTTCGATAATCTAACTGATGGACTGAAAAGATTTTTTTAATCAGGAAACATCCCTATTCATTAACTAGCAACCCCCCCACTTTTGACGCGTTTTATCTTCGTCAATTTTTATTGATTTGATGAAACAAAAAATACGTATCCAATATTTTTCGATAATCTAACAGACGGACTAATTAGAATCATATTTTTTTTAGTCAGGAAACATCCCTATTACCAGTATAATAATTATTTGAGTTGACGTTTATATCTTCTTCTTTATTATTTATTTAAGGCTCTGTCGAAGCTAGGTCTCATCGGGTACGTCGGTGGCTGGACAGAGGCTCTTATACTGAGGGTTGATAAAAGCAATCGTCTGGCTGTGGCCTTAGTACTTATGGTGTGGGTAAGTACCATGTCCAGTACCCGGCGATAAATATTGCACATCGACCTTTGGAAAGAGACAATCGGCTAATTTCGGCTTCGTAGAGCGTTATCTCTGTCGCACGAAATACAAACAGTCCGGTATCTATTAGGAGCTGTTAAAACAATTATGATTTGCTTCTTTTGTTGATAATTCTTTTTATTCTTTGTATAAAATACACCAATTTCCAAAGGTCGATGTGCAATATTTATCGCCGGGTACTGTAGATAGATTTACCAATGAATATGTCCCAAAAGTTAATAGTTTCACACAAACATATGTAATACCCGAAAGGTAAGGCAGAAGTGTAGTGTAATTGACGAAATGTGGGTGTCCACCCATATTTTGTCAATTATGTTTAAGTCCAATGTAAAAGGGGACGTGGCTATGGCCTTCAACCTGGACACAAATCCAGACTCTTTGGCTGCTACTGAGAAATTCCTAATGGAGAAACCTAGAGATCCTCTGACCCTCATGCTCAGCAGTCACCTTGCGACTACTTGACCAACAATGCAATCTGCAGCGCTCCTTTTTTTTGGCGGGTGGAAAATCATCAAATAACCCCTCCCGCTCTTGGGCAGAGCAAAAGGGAGTGTCAGACTTCTACTGACTAAAAACCACCCATGTTCCTTCTTAGCCCTTCATGTCGAGGCCGCGGTATCACTTGCTAACAACCCGCAGCCCCGGGCCAAAAAAAAAGGCCTCTGACATGGTTTGACGACCGCTAGTTGGCCGCCGGGACCGCAGGCTTATAGGTACGTGCCTTCCGAAGTACATAATCATCTTTTTTTTCAGAAAATCAGATGATTCAAGCCTGCAATGACCTAGTAAAACTAGAAACAACTTTTACAAAGTATGCTTACCGAGCCCACGACCACCGTGACAAGGCAAACGCCTAAACCACTCGACCACGGATGCAGTTAATAATAAATAATAATGCACTGCAATTATAATTATGAAGACATCCTCCTCTTGGCAGGTGTCAGGTATAACATCAGCATTCATAGACAACGTACCTCTGACGACCATGATGGTGCGCGTCGTGACGTCACTGGGCACCCATCCAACTCTCAACCTGCCGATGGCGCCGCTGATATGGGCCTTATCATTCGGAGTATGCTTGGGAGGTAACACTGCAAGGATTTATTATTAACTAGCGACCCGCCCCGGCTTTGCACGGCTGCAATGTATACTACATACAAACCTTTATTTTTTGGAGGGTAGGTAATCATCAAATGACTCCTCCCGCTTTTGGCGGAGCCGAAGGGAGTGTCAGATTTCTACTGACTAAAAACCACCCATGTTCCTTCTTAGCCCTAAGCGTCCGGGGCCGAGGTATCTCTTTCGAACAACCAGCAGCCCCGACAGGATTACGTATAAACCTTCCTCTTGAATCACTATATCTATAGGGTGTAAAAGTACCCTTAACGCAAACGAAAGGCATTTGTTCTCCCCACCACTGCGACCATTTTTTTGTTCTAGACCATACCTGGGAACCTCCTAGTTACGGAGATATTGGGGGTCAAAGTTCCAAATTTGTCACAGCTGTTTTTGTAAATACTAGTATTTCAGGTTTTAACTTTACTTAAATTACCTCCATGACCCGTTTACTATTCAATGCATCCACTAGCACAATGTTTTAAGAGTGCTACTTTGAGTTTTACCTTAAAATGTGATTTTTGACCCCAAAAAAAAAAGTCATTTCCCAGCAAAAAATTTTGCGTAGGGATACTTAGTTTGATGTACAGAATGCTTGGTTGACGGATGCGTGAAGGGTTCGTTTACACCCTGTATAGCTAAAAGCTGCATTCAAATCCTTTGGGCAGTTTATAAGATCGAAGCCCACAAACAGCGAGAGCGACTTTGCTTTATTTTACGTAAAGATAAACCGTTTTATGATTTTTACCACGGCTATTCTTGTGCAATTTTTGCTGGGTTTTAGACAACAGCCACAAAGGATGAAACTAGAATCATTTAGGTGACCCATTTATATTTAAAAAAATAAACAATAAATAGTTGCTAAGACTATAGTGGAGCTCGTGGCTTAATAAGAACTGCCACTCGGGTTGATCTTTAGGTAAAACTGTGCTTGCCTAGGTCGATCTGTGGATGGGTGACCGCCCGACATACCGAGTTTCCTCCGTGCCTCGGAAAGCACGTTAACGGTATGACGTCACACCGAAATTTAAAGGTACCGTAATTTTTGGGTATTGCAGTCCCAGAATTAAAGTGCTTGTTCTGAGAGATGATACCGAAACTTGACGTTTTCTTGTTGTTTCGGTTTTTTTTTTTTTAATTATCATTCCAGTAGAATAGCTTGGATTTTTTTCTGGAATATTGTACAGGTTTTTGCTCAAATAAATAAATAAAAAACTTTTTTGCAAAAAATAAAACTGACTTCAAAAACACAAAAAAGTGAAAAATAACTTTAGCTTCTGAAGTCGGTGACTTTTGTTTGTTTTATTCAGTTTTTTTGTCACCGACTTCAGAAGCTAAAGTTATTTTTCACTTTTTTGTGTTTTTGAAGTCGGTTTTATTTTTTGCAAAAAAGTTTTTTTATTTTTCCATTTTTAGTTGTAATATCCTTTACAAATATTTGATATACATTAATTTTACGTTGTTAACAATACATGTCACGGTAATAGGCTTATCCGCAATAAAATGGAACTTAACATACCTAACTCTCGAAATCTGGGCGTCCTGTACACATCTGCGTACCCCGTCAGAGCATACAGGCGTGATGGTAAGTTAAGATGTTGCGTAAATAATAAACATCCAAGCGATTGCAGCAATTACGACAGATTTGCCGTCTATTTTTGAAGAGTTCTATTGTATATCTCCGAAGATCAGAATCAGATCTTCACCAAATTTAAATGGGACCACCTCAGGAGTATACTCTTTCAAATAAAAAAAGAATTTTGAGAATCGGTTCACAAATGGAGGAGAAATCAGGTAACATACATAAAAAAAAAAAAAAAAAAAATACATACACACGAACATATAACCTCCTCCTTTTTTGAAGTCGGTTAAAAATCAATCGTTCACTCTTTCTCTAGGCCCTCTATATAGACACAGTGTGCTGTCTTTATAAAGGGAGTAAAACTACCCTTAACGATGCCGAAAGGTACTTGTTTTCCACGTCATTGCAGTATTTTTTTTATTCTGGACCATACCTTCTAGTTACGGAGATATTAGAGGTCAAAATTCCGAACTTTTCACATTTTTTTTTTAAATATATCAGTTTTAAGGTAATCATTTAACTTGAATTGCCTCCATGGCCTGTTAACTATTTGAAACATCCATTAGCACAATGTTTTTAGTGTGCTACTTTGAGTTTTACCTTAAAAAGTGATTTTTCATCCAAAAAAAAGTTGTTTCCCTATAATATTTTTTGCGAAGGGTGACTTAGTTTGATGTACAGTCAGCATCAAAAGTAGATTAACACTACACACAGTTTCAAAGCAGGTGTTTTAATAAAATATTTTTAGATATTACTCGTTACTAACCAGTTATTAGAGAGTAAGGAATATTTTAAAGAATAATCTTCAGAAACATTAAAAATAATAACTGGAGTCCTGTACATCAAATAATTAAAATTCTGAAATGTTAAGCTACTTTTGCTGCTGACCGTACATAATGCTTGGTCGACGTCTTCGCTCACACTGTATAACTTACGATTTTTTTTATTTGAATATATGTAAAGAAAATATATTTCCTTCAATTAGAATTCAGACCGCACTACTACCGCCATTACGGTAGCAAACGCAATGTCGCCGGCATTTATTGTATCTGTGGTCGTGTCAGAACCATTGTGAAAACTATTAGTTGTTAGTTAGGAAATAATAATTGATATTGTAATTATAAGCATTAAATGTCGTTTCTTTTAATACAGGTAAGGTTTTTATAGTTAATTTAATGTTATATTTTGGAATTAGTGTCGAACAAACATGTAAATAACAAATAATTATAAAACTTTTATTACAGAGAAACTCAATTGTGTTTTGATTGACGGTATCATCTCACCTAACTACCGAACAAAAACCATTATATATATATATATATTTTTTTTAATTCTTCAGGTAACGGCACGCTCATTGGCGCCAGTTCCAACGTAGTGTGCGTCGGCTTGGCTGAGCAGCACGGCTATAAGATCAGCTTCATGCAGTTCTTTAGGATAGGGTTCCCCGTCATGATCGGCCATTTAATAGTGGCCACGGGGTACCTACTTGTGTGCCATTGTGTCTTCACGTGGCATTAGATGTCAAACTGCAGAATATTTGCACCACAATGTGTATTGTAAATGCAAAATGTGTTGCTGTCTTGACGGGTGGTCACAAGCGCTGCTACTGGCCTACCTGGTCTCGGTTACCAGGTTGGGGAATGTTATTGGATTTAAAATTGACGGCACGGTTGGCGCAGTGGCTCAAGCAACTGCTCTGACTGCTGCGCTACGTGTCGCGGGTTCGATCCCCGCACGGAACAAATCGTCGGCTTATTGCAAGAACTCACTAATTTAAAATTGACTGGATAGAAATTAGTGAGTTTTTGCATTTTGTAAAATGTGTCAAAAGGAGTCCATTATAGATAAAAACGTGTTAAGTGATTTTTTGCAGTTAATGAGTTCTTGCAATAAGCCGACGAATTATTTGTATGGCCTCCAGATAGTTGTTTCAGGTCTGGCCAGGATAAACCAGGCCCACTACGGGTTGCTACTTCAAAAATAATAATGCAAAACCCTCTAAATACTGCGCTATCTGGGAATCGAACCTAGATCCACAGCAGTCTCGCTGGTGGCCTTGATATTGAAGAGACAGTGAGTAACTATACTTAAAATAAATTGTACAATTAGATAGTTTTTAAGAAGTACACAATGTTTTATTTTTTGTTTATTATTATTTAATATTTATATTAAAATACCGTCCGACACAGCTTTAAGTGTTTAAACAAGAAAATTTAGGTACAAACAAATGTTATTCCAGCCAAAGTAATTTTTTGTAAGTATAATAAAAAAAAAAAAAAAAAATCTTTTTATTTCAGAGATTTTCGTCCATAACAATTTATCTGTTACATTTAAAAATTAGGACATTACATTACAAAATTAAAAACTTTACATTAAATAATTAGATTCAAAAACACTTAATAATACTTTACTTTAAAATACCTAATTACATTAAAAAAAAAAAATATTAAAAATTAAAATTCCATCAAAATAAAATTATATCAAAATAAATAAAAATTAAATTAAAATTAAATTAAAATAAAATCAAAATTAAATTAAAATTAGATCAAAATTAAATTAAAAATAAAATTAAAATTACGTTTAATTTAAGTATTTGCCCTGCGCTGGGACTCCGGGCACACGCACTTGTGCTTGAACCCAATGCCCCAGAAGGGGGCTGTCCAGCTTGTGACTAAGCACGTTCAGGATGGTGTTGGGGCTCCCACGCGTACTGAACATCAGTGAAGCAATGCGACGCCGTAACACAGTGTGAAAGCCGTCGGTATGCGCGTGTGCAAACATCGCAGATGCACTACAGTAGCGTGGGAGCCCCACCAGCACCCTGAACGCGTTGTTATATTGAACTCGGAGGGCGTTGATGGCCCGCTGCGTATAGCTGACCCACAGATTGCAGGTGTAGAGATTTTGGCAGAAAGTTTTAAACAAAGTTATCTTTACCTCTAAACTACACCTCGCAAATCTGCGTGCCAACATGTTACAGCAGACCGCCATCGCCCTCCTCTCCCTTTCTATGTCCCCGTCATCTTTTAAATCCTCATTGACCACATGGCCGAGGTATTTAAACTCAGTCACTCTTCGAAGAGCGACAGCGTTAAGTAGCACGGGTGCCACATCTCCCAGCCTACGACCCCTAGCTTTAAATACCAGGAGCTCACTTTTCCCAACATTATATAGGAGACCGTGTATCCTCGCATACTCCTCACACACGCTTATAAGCTTTCTGAGCGCGGCCAATGATGGGCTAAGCAACACCATATCGTCTGCATAACTAATACTGTTGATACAGTGAAGTATAACATCAAAACTTATGTATAGCAGTTATTTAGCTTTATAATATTTGTACAATAACAAAAGTTGTATATTTTTGGATTGATTTAAATTATAAGTATAGTCTACCTACATATACTCGTATTATTTTTAATTAGTCATAACTATAAAAAAATACATTATTACTTTTAACTATTTTATTGTTATAATCGAATGTAAAAAAAACAATAATAATAATAAGTCTTTGATTAAATATTGGTTTTATTTCTAATTACACACACACACAGTACACTTAGTACACTTTTGTCCACAAATATAAATGTGTGCACATTTTAATGAATTATTTATGAAAAGTATCATAGGTCCGATTTCACTAAAAAAACTATGATACACCTAAATAAAAGGGTTTTGTTGGATTTTCAACCGGTTAATATTATTTAGTCGTTGAAAACTAGCATTCAATATTTACTTACTAATTTATAAATATGCTCTACAAACCATTGACTTATATATTACTGCGTAAGGACTGGGCGGACGGCATGTTAAAATGACGCCACAAACGTGGTCCCAATAAGGTCTTTCCTAAGCCGAAGTGAACGAGTCCACGATCGGCTCTCTTCGGGTGCGGTCGTAAATTTTATTAAAAGCTTTATTTATGTTCTATAAACCTCGAAAATGCCACGCCGCTTATACAAGGTTACGTTAACGAGCAGACTACACCAATTCTCTGTATGGCGAACGCGTCGAGCAAATGTTCGGACGACCGTATCTTTAGTTTTTATATCAATGCACACAGTTTATTATTATTCTTAAGGCACATTTTTTAATTACCTATGTATTGTAATCCATATTTATTGTAATGAAAATTTTAAAAATAGATCCGAAACGTTTTCGCGTATAACATTGTTTTCTCATCATTTTAAGTTGGTCTTGACCTTTTCTTGTTCACACAGGATGGTGGATATTACTATATAGGGTGGCGCTTTAGTCAGCTGGATCCCTAAAAAAACTTACAAAACTAAAAGCCTCAGACCATGATGATCCTTCAAGGCCGTGAATTTACCCGTCACATTATACAATTTTCCACAAAAACCCTATGCAACAGACAAAACACAACACAAACAACTAAAAAATAAATAAAAAAAAACAAATAACACTAACACTAATAAAACACACACACACACACACATTAATAATACTAACACTTAGTTGATAAGTTTGTTTGTGTACAGTCGACCAAGCTAATAAGTATACAGCCAGCTAACTTGTATTCACTTTTAAGATTATACAGATACATTTAGAGACTGATGTCAAACGATACAGCGTCTGGCAACAGTGGCTTAGTGCGAAGCACTTAAAAAAACAAAATTGCAACCAATATTTTCAGAGTACTAGAATTATAAAGATCTCTACCTGTATACTTATTAGCTTGTTCGACTGTACTAACCATTGGACCAATGTTATCAAATTAAATAAAATATATTATTATTATTAGTAGACAAACTACTTCGATGCATGTATGAAGATGTTTAAGAAGAGTTTCCTTATGAAAGCTTTTTTATTAATTGTTGAGTACTGCGGAGGTGGTGAAAGGAGGTGTTCTTGAAGGATGCAGTGAGACTAAATTCCTCCCCCCCCCCCTGTTCCCTCAAGTTTTTTTATTACCCAACGTTGTGTTGGCGCTGTCAACATGCAGAAAACACCCTCGACGTATCCCCAATTTATCCTTTATATTCGTTTTTGCAACTTATTCCCAGATCCCCATACGGTTCAGCATACACATTATTTGCAGATCTCTCATTTTGGAAGAGATGGTTCTCATAGTTGGGTTTCTTTTGCGAATCCCCAGGTTGCATGTAGATATCTTGGTTCCCATTAACGTAATGCCCATCACTATTCTGTTTGAATCTTCCGTCGTTTTCACAATGTTGCTGAGAAGTTCCTTCGCTATATTTACGAGGTGATCTTAAATCGTTGCTCATTTGTCTAAATGTAACAGTTTTACTTTTACCCATTTTTTGTACGTTACTATACGTTTCATTAGTTTTATTAATAGGTGAATTATCGTGTCTCAAATTGTCGTAGGTACCTTGTTTTGAATCAAAGAAATTATTTGATTTGTGTGGTGGTGTTTCTTTAAACGGATCTTTTGCTTTGTTGAGATTATAAGGATGAGTACTGTTCCAATTAACTGGAAATCCAGCAGGTTTAGGTCTAACGATATCGTCTATTTCTGTATAATGATTCTCACTAGTGTTACTCTGTCTTTTATTTGGCATCCTGTACAACTTGTCTGTGTCTGTTGTATAGGTGTCATTTTCTTCCATGACTCCCTCATCAATTCTAGCGTAATTTGAATCTTCATAGTTACTTTCCCATTGATTTGGGAACGCTGGTATAGGACTATCGTTTTGGTTTGACAGATTGTCATACTCGGTCTGAAATAAATATAAAATTGCTCGTAATTCTGTTTTATTCTTATATTCTGTGCCTTAATTATTATGGATTACTTTGTGGTCGAGGCATCAGTAGCGTGACTGTTGACCAGATCGTGCTGTGTTTGATCTTTAAACGTGTACTTTTGGCAAAAATATTAGATTTTTGGTAATAAAAAAACGAAATACCTGAATGAGATGTGTACGTTTTATCCTTTTACGCCAAAGGAAAAGGCATATCATCGTTATGATGCCTATAGCCGCTCCAACAGACACAGCTATATAAATTATCTGTGGTTTCGAATCTTCATCTGGAATGACGACGAGGTTTATTAGAATTATGGAGAATATACACCATGGGGAACACGGTGTTGGTGGGTTATACAAATTATAACACAGCGTTCAATACGTCTAACCAAGGAATCCAAGCAAAAAAAAAACACTGATTATAGTTTTTTTATGCTGACTTAAAATGTTGGGTATCCATTTTCAGTGTTTTTCGTTAGCTGATTTTTTTCTTGTAAGTTTCAATTTTTTTTTTCTTTGCTTAATTGTCCCACTGCTGGGCAAAAGCCTCCCCCATAGCCTTCCACTCTTCCCTCTGTGTGGTTTTCTCCGTCCGATTCGTCATAAACGCTTCTAGGTTGTCACGCCAGCGTTTTCTAGGCCTCCCGTCTTCTAATGCGTTTTTTAAATTTTTTCTATTGTCCTCATTTTGGTGGTCTGAATGAATTGTATAAGTTTGTCCATCTATTTGAATGGGATCTTATACCTAATATTATAAAGGGTATAAAGGTACTCTTAACGAAGCAGAAAAGCACTTTTTCTCTCCGTCAATGCGATCATTTTTTTTTGTTCTAGACCCTACCTAGGAGATTTTGGGGGTCAAAGTTTATTTTATTTTATTTATTTAAGGTTCACCCACAGCACATATATGGACATAGATACATTGAGTTTTATGGTAATATTCTAATATACATGCCAATTACGGGCAAACACAACATTGACAAAAACACGCCAGATTATTAATACACTACTACAAAGAGACACGGTATAAAAACAATAACATACAATACATACGATAAAACGGAAAACATAACAATAGTAGACCAGGTAATAAAGATCAGGTAAGAAAGTTCCAAATTTTTCACAATTGTTAGTTATAACTTTACTTAAATTTCCCCCATGACCCGTTTACTATTCAAAGCATCTACTAGCACAATGTTTTAAGAGAGCTACATTGAATTTTACCGTAAAATGTTATTTTTCACCCCAAAAAGATCCGTTTCCCAGCAATAATTTTTGCATAGGAGTACTTAGGGGTTTCATGTACAAAATGCTTGGTGCTTGCTTCGCGGAGGGTTCGTTTACACCCTACATAGTATTGTTTTCAATTGTCGTAGTGAGATAGCGATGGACCCGCATAGCCACCTGTTAATAACCAACTGACATTTTCCAATTGGTTAGGTCTGAGTGACTTGCCTAAAGGGTGTGAATAGATGCTTTACGAAGCCGAACGAATTTTTATTCTCCCCGTCATTGCGATTTTTTTTTGTTATCAACCCATACTAGGTAATCTTCGAGTTGCGGAGATATTGGAGGTTCAAAATTTTTCACTGGTGTTTTTTTTTATATTTTGAAATCAATTCACTCTACAAACCTTACAAGCCGAGGTAAAAGAAAAAAACTCACAAATTATTCTAGGCGAAAGCGCTGTGACGCAATGGGTGAAACCGCGAGGCATGGCAAGTAATGGAATAAACCTTCTTCACTCACCCGGAGGACTTTGGACCTTGTTTGTTTCTGCAACAATTTCCGGCTTCAATCGGAAAATGAGCTCGACTGACTTACTCCCATACTGAATCATCCCGTTTGGAAAATAAATACATTGTAATTTCTTTGTATTGTAGGTTGCATCCAGAGTCTTTGTAAATTTTTTTTGAGTCCACTTCATTGACGGTTTTCTTGACACCGAAACAGCTGTATAATTATAGGGCTTGCCTAAAAAAAGAACAGTTTAAAGAGTAGTCATTGTAGTCTTGGCCTGCAAGCGGCACTGAAGAGCGTAGCTTTTTTTAAATATATCTACTACTGACGCGTTGGCTAATCTACTACCAACGCGTTGGCTAATCTACTACCAACGGGTTGGCTAATCTACTTCGGTACGTCGTTGTTCGTCACATGTATTTCATTCGCAGAACGGTGCGGGCGAATATGAACATTGAGATGCCACTGGATCTTTGACTGTAGGTACAAAGATGACGGGTATGTGTCATGTTATCATATTATAGCCTGTACCTACCTACCAGAAGTGCCTCGTAATAGTTATGTAATGTAACGGGTATCTATACCTTCGAATTTCCACTGAAAAACATCTGTCAGCTTTGGCATGTTCGACGACGGCCCTTTAAATCCAATACTTGATACACAAGTCAGGTTAAGACTCTCGTTCACCGAGTATTGATATTCAATAGTAGATTGTTTGTCATAATTTGTATATTGGTAAAGTATATTATTCGTTGTCAGTCCTTCCACATAAACATCTAAAAAAATTGTATTATAATGGAGAATTAGTATCCTGCATCCATCAAGGTTATTCTACCCGTAACAATAAATAATAATAATAAATTCGTTTATTCAGGTTATTTACATCCGTTCCAATACAAGCAATATACATACATGAATAAAACATTAAAATTTAAATAAAATTCAATACAAAATTAATAGAATTCCGTTCAAATAACAAAACCAATAGACACAAGCATACAATTAAAAGTCAAAATACATTACATTAAAATTTATCAACATAATAATATCATGATTAGGGTTTTCAATACGGGTTCCCGTAATACCATGATCCCGGATTAAATATGGGCCTTTTCAATACCGGTATTGACGCCCTCAATACCGTGATCACGGTATCGCAAACATTACATGTATTTTCGTAAAAATTGCATGTTTAAAATATAATAATGACGACGTGTTGGAAGACCTCCCACAAGGTGGATCGATGATCTAGTGAAGGTGGCGGGGACCCACTGAATGCGCGCATGGGACCGGTCAATGAAGCGACACCTGAGGGAGGCCTATGTCCAGTAGTGGACGTCTTTTGGCCGAAATGACCAATAATGATGATGAGTGAAAATGAAGACACGTCCATTCCTATCGCCACCTTAGCGATATTTACTATCTGTGATACCTACGAGTATTGATGCAGAGCGTGCTTTTTTTCAGTAGGCTATTGTGAATGATGGCTAATAGCTAATAAAGCTATACTTACGTCTCTACAAATTTTGATACCTATGTTGATTACATTAGACATTTCAATAATAATAAAAACCTACACTTTTTTTGATAAGCTTTTCAAACTGTATGTGATATGCCTTCCTACAAAACGACTTGATAAAATTTAAGGTTTGATTATATTCCTAATTCTTAGTCCTATCTAATTAAATAACCAACCAAAACCGAATTGTTATATCAGAGAGCTATTTATAAAAGGTATTTGTAATAAATACGAACAATAAAGACTGTTTTTAAAATAAAAACACGTACTTTTAAGGTTGGTAGGTAATACCGGTATTAATACCGTGATCACGGTATTGACTTCCAATACCGGTATTGAAAACATCCGGTATTCTAAAGCCCTAATCATGATACATAAATTGGTCATACAAATAAATAAAATAATAAACACAATAATTTAATTACAATTTCCTAACCGGCACTGGAACAGCAACATGTCTGCCACAGCAATGCCGGATATAAGGGCAGTCCAGCCTGTCGCCAATCATTGCCAGGATAGCAGTGGGGTTGGCCCGCACCCGGCGCACCAGGGACGCGCACCGCTTACGCATCGTAGTGTGGAAACAATCACTGCGTGCCATCGCGAACATCCCTGATGCGCTACAAAAACGGGGCAGCCCCAACACCACCCGGAACGCGTTGTTGAACTGGACATGGAGGGCACTGTATGCCCCCTTTCACTATAGTCAACCCATAGGCTACAAGTGTATAGAGATGTGGAGTACGCTCTAAAAAGCGTGATCTTCGTGGAGTACGCTCTAAAAAGCGTGATCTTCACACCTGCCGTACACCGCGAAAACCTGCGGGCTATCATGTTGGCTCGCACTGACAGTGACCTCCGCTCCCGGTCCATCTCAACATGGTCTTTAAGGTCCTCTGTAAGTAGGTGCCCTAGATATTTGAATTGCTGCACTCGATCCATTGGAACAACGTTGAGTTGAATATTCGGAATGTTCACAGGGCTCGACCCACCGATAGCCTGAAAACCATGTATTGGCTTTTCTTCCCATTATATATATCAAACCATGACCATGCGCGTATTCTGTACACGTACTAAGTAGTCTCCTCAGCCCACAGATCGACGCGCTCAGCAGCACCATGTCGTCCGCGTAACTCATATTGTTGACACAGACTCCGTTAATATAGCATCCGACACATTGACTGCTGAGCGAGACGATCAGTTCGTTCATAAATAGATTGAACATTGTAGGCGAGGTCAGACCACCCTGTCTTACGCCACATTCATTAGTTTAAGTGTCTGACATCGCTCCCACCCATCGGACACTATTGACCTGGTGTCCGTACCAGTACTGGTGCATGCTGATGAGTACCCACGGCAAGCCCGTCCTCTTCAGCTTCCTCCAGAGGATATTGTACTAGACGAGGTCAAAAGCCTTGGATAAATCGAGGAAGCACGCGTATACTGGGGCTTTTGTCTTCGTGTAATATTTAACGGTGTGCTTTAGACACAGTATTGCACTCTCTGTGGACAGTTTAGGTCGAAACCCAAACTGGTTATCGTGAAGTGTTACATGTCTTTTTAACTGTGTGTTAAGCACACCGTCAAACATATTCGCAACTACAGTTGCCAAACATATTCGCAACTATATAGGTCTGTAGTTGTTTTTATCCGCAAAATAGCGTTTTTTTACCACCGGCACTACAACTGTTCTCATGAAGTCCGCAGGTAGGTAGGAGTGACCCACACACATCGACAAGAACATTGCAAGAACTCTCGCCAAGTGCGGTCTGGCGTGCTGCAGGTGCTCAATGCTGAGTGAGTCATGCCCAGGGGACTTTCTCCGCTCAATCTGACTAATGGCTTTAGCAATATCTTTTGCGTAGAAATGTATTCCCACAATTTTATTGTTCGGGTCAGCATTAAGTACCCCACCCGACCGAGTGGCGATCGAACCGAAAACTGTTCTCTGAAAACGTTTGCAATGCTCTTAGGATCACTTAAGCCATCGACGCTCCCAGGAAGGCCAGGCTGCGAGTTTACTTTCCTCGTTTTTCGCCAAACGCCACGGAAGTCACCCTTGGAGTGTTGTCCAGCGAGGGCGTCCATCCGAATTTGGCCCTGATTATTTTGGCACCATTTTAATCTGGACTAAAACACTTTTCTGCTCTCTCACATCTCCTCATACATACAACCGGGTCTAGGTCGTCTCGCGTTAGGCCTCAGTCTAGCCACCCTGTGAGCTTCGCCCACATCCCATCCCACCATGCGTGCACTACGTCCACAATTCCGCGCGCTTCCCCATTCACCATTGCCGCGCCCTGAAGGGCACACACAATGTCAGAGTATAATTTATCCAAGACACGCTCATGGTCACGGTTCCTACATAAGTAATCAGCACATTGCGAACATTCCAAGGGAAAATCAATTGACTTTAATCTCTTATGACATTCCTCATTGTACCTTAAGACCTGTTTCCCATCTCTTACCCCTATATAATACCCAGATTTTTATCAATGAGTGAAAAGTGGTCCGACCACAGAGTGTCATACTTAACAAATATATTCGTAACAGACTGCTTCGCCGCGTGAGTTAGGTACATACAATGATCGTGCCAGCTGGACGTTCCTTGCGCATCACTAAATGTAGGTATAAGTACCGGAATTTATCCCTAACAGCCAATACTAAACAAGTTTCGTCTTAAAATAAAATCATGTTTCACGAAAGATTCCGTGAAAAAACGTGAGCGTCAAGATCGCGGGTCCCCAATCTCAAATCTTTCACATTACAGGGATTGTACTTCATGTGTATTATTTGTACCCTAAACAAGACATTTATACCTCTAAAGGAAGAGGACTTATGTTAAGACGTACCACATTGATACCAGAGTGGCAGGACCTTCTGGAAGCACTACCCAGAGGCAGGTACTTCACACTCGAAGACTTAGTACTACATATTATGAACAGGTACTTAACTTGTGAAAGAAAAGAAATAATTTGTATATACTCAATTAAAACATTGGTCTCGCCAATTTGATGATGCATGTTATCATTGAATTCACATGAAAATCGTTAGAGATCGTGCAAAATCAAATGTGGAAACTTAGTACGTTCTAATTAAGTACATGAATGCGTGTAATTTTCATATTCATAGCTTGAGTACATCAAAAGTTCATCGTTTTCTCTCATCTTTGAAATGGACAGGTCTATGCACAAATTAAACAACCCATAATAGTGTTGTATTAGGAGTTGTATTAGGAGCTCGTGGCTTAATAATAACTGCCACTTGGGTCGATCTTTAGGTAAAGCTGTGCTTGCCTAGGTCGGTCTGTGGATGGGTGACCGCCCAACATACCGAGTTTCCTCCATGCCTCGGAAAGCACGTTAAGCTGTTGGTCCCGGCTGCCATAATATAGATCTTTGGCAGTCGTTACAGGTAGTCAGTGACCTGAAATTCTGACATCCAGTCTTACCAAAGAGTATCGTATTACCTAGTATTAACTGGGTTGTGGAGGTCAGATAGGCAGTCGCTCCATGTAAAATATTGGTATTCAGCTGCATCCGGTTAGACTGGAAGCCGACCCCAACATAGTTGGGAAAAGGCTAGGCAGATGAATAGTGTTGTATTATAATTATAGGGTGTAAAAGTACCTTTAACCAAACAGAAGGGTACTTGTTCTTCTTGTTTTGTACCCAACATGGAACCCTTATAGTTGCGCCATGTCCGTCTGTCTGTCTGTCTGTCCGTCTACACAATATCTCAAAGAGTCATAATACTAGAAAGCTATAATTTGGCATGAATATACAAATGAGTAACGCCAACAAAGTGTTCAAATGAAATTTTAACAACAATTTTTTTTAGGGTATCTCCAGTAGGTACACATTAAAGTTGGGATGATTTATTTTGCGGGATGTTGTTGGATAAGTCTTTAAAAAATACTGCGAATTTGCTCATACACTTTTTCTATTACTGGATTAGTTTTTTTCGTTTCATTAGTTTCGTTTTTCCTAAAAAAAAGGTAGTTAAATGCAAGCATTAAAACCTTAATGGCCGTAACCCATGTTACGCAATATTGATTGTTCATTGTACTGCTCGTTAGGCGTTTAGCACATCTTGCGAAATTTATCTTGGGCCTTACAAGGTGAGGAAAAAATAAGTAAATATTATTAACATACCAAAGGTTAGTTCATCCTCCAAGAATAATATCCTGGCATTTGGCTTTAGCATATCCGTGTTGTTGATACTACATGTTAGAGTTTTATTAGTTAAAGTCGCTGTGGATAATTCTACTGAAATAACTGTACCAGTTTCACTCCTGTGAACTGAAAAAACAAAATACTGTGTCAGTTTTCGTAAATCGAATAACTTATTTAAGGGCCCCCGTCGGTGCTGCGGGTCCCGTCGGGGCTGCGGGTTATTCGCAAGAGATACCGCGGCCTCGACATGAAGGGCTAAGAAGGAACATGGGTGGTTTTTAGTCAGTAGTAGTCTGACACTCCCTTTCGCTCTGCCTAAGACCGGGAAGGGTTATTTGATGATTTCCCACCCCCCCAAAAAAAAAGGGGGGATCCGTTTTTTTTTTTGTTCCCACACGGCCTTTGACTTTACGGCCACGAGCACGCCTGCGGCAACGCGTGGGGCAAAGTTTAAAAAAAAAAAAAAATTCAAGGTGACACGAGATCATACTTATCTAAATAACCGTCGCCGGCGCGCAACAAAGCTAGTCATGACCTCAGTCAATCAGCTGTTGCACTAGCGAGCGCACCGTCCGCATACCGACCGGCTCATTGTGCTGCTCGACGAGGTGCGCAAGCTCTTTGAAAGAGTGATTCCGTACCTATCCCCGCAAGGTGATAGACGGAACACCAATTTGGTTTCTGCAAGAGGCGCTCGACGGTGGACGCCATCATGCGCGTATGAAATCTCACGACAAGTCTCGGGGTGGTGTGGTCTTGTTACTCCGCTCCGGTATCACCAAGTCTACCTTCGTCGTGTGTTCGGGTACTATCTGACAGACAGGGCTGTCATCTACCCCGGTCGCAGAGGAGAATGGAACCGGCGTAAGATGTGTGATGTTCCTGATGTGATGTGGGATTGGTCCTGGGGCCATCCCTGTGGAACATCGATTACAACTAGGTGTTGCGCGCCAACCTCCTCTTGTTGTACCGCGGCCTCGACATAAAGGGCTAAGAAGGAACATGGGTGGTTTTTACTCAGTAGAAGTCTGACACTCCCTTTCGCTCTGCCCAAGAGCGGGAGGGGTTATTTGACGATTTCCCAAACCCCCCCAAAAAAAAAAAATAAGCCTTTTGTAAACATAATTTTACTTACTGTCAAAGGTATGTGTATTTTCAAATTCTTTTTCAGAATGGAAAGTAAGGGTGCCTTGTTTAGTGGGATCCTTTTTTCGACACGTAACATTCAATTTACTTGTAATTAAATATCTAAAGTTGTAGTCGTCATATGACGGGTCTCTAATAGACATTGTTGTTAATTCTTGCCCATTGACGTACAATATAATTTCATGTTGATTAGCACCTGTAAAAAAAAGTTTATTTTTATAATTTTATGAACTTGAGTCATGGTCACGTTGAGGTCTTCCAGTCTAACCGCATGCAGCTAAATTTTAGTATTTTGTATGAAGTGACTGCCTCTCTATGCTCTATAAACCATGGTTATAGTGTTCAAAGATCTACAATTATTGACAGTCGGGACCAACTGTGCTAGTTGTAGGCGGTACTACAGTAAAGTACTACAGATCCATCTATGACAAAAAAAAAACATATCCATCGAATTGACAACCTCGTCCTTTTTGGGAAGTCGGTTAAAAATAAATAATAATAATAATGTTCAGGGCTGTCTAATTCTAAAAAGTAGTGTAAATAATATACAGAGTGGTGCCGACAATACGACAATAAATGAAACTACTGGTAGTTCTAGTTCATAGGAACATTTTTAAACTATCAAATAAATCCTAACACCGTCGTGGTGCCGACGATACGACAATAAACTACCTAAATATCTTTGCGAAATTCGTTTGTTACATTTTATTTCCACACGTTAATCGGTGCAAATTATTCCTAAGGTTAGTAAACCAAGGGCACGCCACGATAGTAGGGCACGCCACGATAGTGGCGGTAAGTCCCCTCTTTGAGGAGTGGCTGGAGAGGCGCCACGGCGCCCTCACCTTCCGTCTGACGCAGGTACTCACCGGACACGGTTGTTTCGGGAGGTACCTGCACCGAATCAGGCGGGAGGAAACGCCCGGTTGTCACCACTGCGAGGATCGGCCGGAGGACACGGTGGAGCACACCGTGGAGGTGTGTCCCGCTTGGGCAGAGCCCCGCCGTGTTCTCGTAGCGGCGATCGGCGGCGGCGACCTCTCGCGTCCGGCCCTGGTGCAAGCCATGGTCCGGGGCGAGGAGGAATGGGACGCCGTCGCCTCCTTCTGCGAAGCAGTGATGCTAGCGAAGGAGGTGGCGGAACGTGAGAGGGAGAGAACCTCTCGTCCCAGCCGTCGCGGGAGGCGATCCGGGCGTCGGGGGCCACGTGATGGCTTCCGGCCACCGTAGACGCGGGCCTGTGGACGGTGAGTGATGGGTAAGCTCGCCGTCCGTCCGTCTAATGACGACGACAGGCCGTGTCGACGGCGCGTTCGTGTTCCACGCGCGCCTCAAAGAGATGTCAGCAACACGGAAGGGGCCCACAAGGGCCGACGCCTGTCGAGGCTGCGGGATGTCCGCAAGGGATACCGAGGCCTCGACATGAAGGGCGAAGAAGGAACATGGGTGGTTTTTAGTCAGTAGAAGTCTGACACTCCCTCTCGCTCTGCCCAAGAGCGGGAGGGGTTATTTGATGATTTCCCACCCCCCAAAAAAAAAAAAAAAAAAAGGTTAGTAAACCAATACGAGTATTTGTTTGTAAATTGTAATGTATTTCGTTTACAGTTTTATGCTACTTAGTTTTATTGATTTTTTTCCAAATTTTTATTTTGGTGTTAAGATTTATTTGATAGTTTAATAATGTTCCTATGAACTAGTAACTACCAGTGGTTTCATTTATTGTCGTATTGTCGGCACCATCCTGTATGACATCACAAACATTTACAACAGTAGGTATGTTAGGTTCAACGAGGGACTTATTGAGGGAAGGAGGAGCGAGGGACTTTTTGGGTTTACAAATAGATTCCAGCTTAAATTGGAAAGCACACATAGAGATAATGTGTAAAAAACTGAGTTCATCTGCATATGTTTTATATAGATTATCCTCCATAGTAGATACCAAAACACGTCTTACAGCTTACTACGGCATTGTGGAATCTCACCTGCGCTACGGCATCATTTTTTGGGGGAACTCAACTGATAGAGACATAGCATTTAAGGCCCAAAAAAGATGTCTCCGATCTTTATTTAAACTTAAAACTACAGACAGTTGCAGGCCCTATTTTAAGAAATACAATGTCTTGACACTTCCGTGTATTTATATTTTCGAAGTAGCTATGTTTGTAAAGCAAAATCCAAACCGTTTTGAACGCCTAGCTGATGTATTCCCAAGGAATAGGCGTGACAATAGCAAACTCTGTCAAGTATCATGCCAAACCGCAAGAGTGTTTATTGCATGGCCCCAACTATTTTCAATAAATTACCAAGAAGTTGGAAGGATTTATATACGGTGCAATTTAAGAGTAGACTACGTAATTTTTTAATAGATAAAACGTATTACACTATAACTGAATTTCTAACAGAAAAAAAAAATTGATTAATTTTAATGATAATTATATTATAATATATTAATGACATTTTATTATACATTTATGACATTGAATCACTGAATGATTTATTTTTTTAATTTCTTATGTAATTTTATTTTATTGTATGATTTGAACTTATTTGAATTTTAATATTTTGCTGTTTAATTAATTTATTGTTATTTTATTATGAGTTGGACATTTTTAATTTATTTTATTTTATAATTTTTAATATAGTTAGTAATTTTGAATGTTTGACTATTTTTACCAATAATTATTATGACTCTATAATTAGAATATTTGTACGCCGTTAACGGCAGGACATAGCGTTCATTAATAATATTGACATCTGTACTTTAATTTTACCTATGTTCTACAAATAAAAATATTTGAATTTGAATTTGAATTTGAAGGTATTCAGTAAGTATTCTATTCTCGACCAAAATATGTAAAAAATACTTTACTTTGTGACGTAAGTGTGCCATGGCCCGCACGTTCTCCAGATCTCACTTCATTAGAATTTCTTTTTACTATAGTTTAAACATATTATTATGAAGGGAAAATTGATTATAACTAAAACCGCGGACAAGTATGCGATAAGCGCAAGGAGCGAGATTTATGCGAAATAATTGGTATGGTTCTGTCTGTTATTTTTCAATGTTTTTTTTGTTCATATTTTTTATGAGCACTATTGTAAGTTGCAATATGTCCCTCTTTTAAACTAACATTATGTATTAATATAAATATATAAATTCGCTTTTTAAAATTATTATTTAAAATAAAAGAAAATAGTAAATAGTCTTCTTCTGGGTTAGCTCGTTCTATCGTCGTCCTCATTTCTGCCCATAGAACAAGACTGGGGTCAAGAGCAAGACCATTTCACAATTAAAAAAGAAAGTTGCTCTAGTAACTGGGACGTTTGAGTTAATGTTGTAGCGTTTAATGTTGGTAGGGCCCACGTGATCGTGGTTTTAAACAAATTTAAAACGAGTTACAACCATGGATTTAAGTTTAAAACGATTTACAATTACTATACTCTAGTCTTGTGTGAGACCAATAATAGTACATTTTGATACAAGTGCGGAAAGTTTGTTATTGCATTCGAGGCACATTCAACACCCGAGCCGTATGGCGAGGGTGTTCATGGGGTCGAGAAATGCAATAACAAATTCCCACGTGTATCAAACGACGTTTTCCAATACACTTTCGAAGAAATTAAGTAATAACGATACTTAAGTATTTTTGTCATCAATTTCTAGGAGAATAAGATTTAATTTGCTTTTTTTCCGCGGGTTGATTTCGCCAGATTGAAGAAAAAGCAAAGGTATGAAGCCGCTAAACAGCGTCATAGGAAAAATATAAAATTCATTTTTTTTTTATTAAGAACACAAATAAATGTTTAAGTACTTGTTCATAAAAGTTAATAATTGTTTAAAATATTCATGTTTATTTATAGTATTCTTTTTATAAACACAATTTAATATTCAAAAAAATTTTATGCTGTAAAGACGCAAATCAAAATGACGAAATTAAAGAAAATCTTTGCCGACTCGGTCGTGATTTTTTTTTTAACTTCCTGTTTTAATCGATTTGGACATGATGTATGGAATAGTTATCTGTAGTAATTTTCTTTCCCGCCCTTGGTTGCGGAAAAATAAGATTACCGCACGCGTGCGAAATATGTTGCATTTCAAACCTAATCGTAGTGCAATAAGAGCAAGTTTTCGAGGAATGAATACTGAAAAAACGTTTTTCTTCCTTTCTCCATCTCTTTCTCATGCAGAACTAACATTAAACCAAACGGACGCAGACCGCAAACTGTTTAGTCTAAGTACCTTGTTTGTGGTCTGCGGTCGCTGCTTGACTGCAGATTTCGTAGCGAGGTGCAGCCTACCAGTCATTGATATAAAAACTAAAGATACGGTCGTCCGAACATTTGCTCGACGTGTTCGCCATACAGAGAATCGGTGTAGTCTGCACGTTAACGTAACCTTGTATAAGCGGCGTGGTATTTTCGAGGTTTATAGAACATATTTAAATAAAGCTTTTAATAAAATTTACGACCGCACCCGAAGAGAGCCAATCGTGGACTAGTTCACTTCGGCTTAGGAAAGACCGCTTTAGGATCAAGTTCGAGACCTCATTTTAACATGCGGTCCGCCCAGTCCTTACGCAGTAATTATATAAGTCAATGCTACCAGTCCTGTTCCTACAGTCTGTGGTTGCGATCCGAGAGGGATTACTCTGAGTACCGAACAATTTCAATTACTTACCAGCTTGCAAACTTCCTTTCTTCTTCAAAAATGTTGTTCTGTACCGATATTCTCTTCGAGGATATTCTGTAGCGTGTATACACTCCAAGTAATAATTGTTATTGTCTGATTTTAACACAGTACGAAATCGGTGTGGGGTTTTTTCTCGAGATTTAGTTTCAAACAAAAGTAGACCTGAAATGTTAAAAAATTTAAAAAAAAAAATTAAAAAATTAAATTTAACAAAAATGAAAAATAAAAAATTTCTGAAAAAAAAAATTCAAATTCAAATTTGAAATTTCTGAAATTTTATTAATTAGATTGCCAGTGCGATTGTTATTGGCTTTTTATTCCTTTTCGTCGTAAATAGATCCCATCCTGTCAGCGTGGCTGCGCAATCCTCTACGTCAACAACTACTAACAACTTTATTTCTTTTTTTACAAATTTTTGGGTTACTCCCTTCGATTTTGACTTTCGACACAATGTTATTGGCGAAGTTTTTTTTCTGTTTGGATGTCGTGGCCGACGCCTCACGCACACGAAATGTTCCCGATAGCAGAAGCAGTCAAGGAGTCTGACTTCGTGCCCGGTTAATGACAATGGGCTAACTTCGTATTACATAGACTAAACATATCTGGTGAAATGTGGGTATAGGTACTATTGGGTCGAGTTTTGCCCTTTGAGGCTAAACGGCGACCCATCGGGGCTGCGGGTCCCGTCGGGGCTGCGGGTCCCGTCGGAGCTGCGGGTCCCGTCGGGGCTGCGGGTCCCGTCGGGGCTGTGGGTCCCGTCAGGGCTGCGGTTGTTCGCAAGAGAAACCGCAGCTTCGACATGAAGGGCTAAGAAGAACATGGGTGGTTTTTATTTAGAAGAAGTCTGACACTCCCTTTCGCTCTGCCCAAGAGCGGGAGATTTGATGATTTTCCAACCGTTAAAAAAAAAAGCTAAAAGGCGAGATGTGTCTGGATACGCTTGTGGAGTAACTACAGACTAACCTGCTGCATTATAATATTCCAAACGCACAGTGGAAGTTATACCAAGGTCAACTTCTGGCTTTTCGCAGGAAATTTCTAGGTCCTCGCCCTCTACATAAGTAAAGTTGGCCTCTCCATCGTAGTTAACTGTCTGGTTAGTCGTGACATAAGTCAAACTGCGCTTGTTCGCAGACAAAATTACTGCTTCTGATGAGAAGAAAATAACATCAAATAAAACCCGAATGTTCAAAACAATATGACGTTTCCAGCAATCCGTTTGTGGCATCAAATCTGAGATAGAACGACAATAAACAATTGACAGTTTTTAAATCTTCTGAAGCCGGGTAAATAATTTCAAAATGTAACATGCAATGAAAGATTTTGCCGACCACATTGTCGCTATGTTTCACGTAATGCTACATATTATAATTCCCATAGTGTCGCCTTGCGCGCATAAACCGTGCACCCTACAGTGTGCACGCGTGCGTCCCCACCGCGTTTATGCAATGCTTCTTTCATGCTACATTGCATGGTGCGTTGCACCAGTCTGTACCTACTAGCGTTGAAAATGCCGAAAGTTATAATTTGTATTTTTCCGGAGAAAAACAAAAGTGTTTTTGTTCCGGTTTGTTCAATGTAATTTTCGAAAGGTTTAAGAACATTGGCCAGTATAAACATGTATGTTCTTAAATCTTTCGAAAATTACATTGAAAAAAACGTAAAAATGCGACAGAAACGGGAATCTTTCCGTTTTTCGTCGTTTTATTGGTAAAATTCATGAAATTTGTACTGGGCCCCGAGTCTGCTATTCAATAGTGTCAGAATGGTCTATCATTGATCTCATAATTGTTGATTTTGACAAGTTTGGTGTTGTCAAAATCAACAATTATGAGATCAATGATAGACCATTCTGACACTATTGAATAGCAGACTCGGGGCCCTGACTGGTCTGGTTCTTGAATCTTTCGAAAGTTACATTGTAAAATACAACGGCATTGGAAAGAAACGGGAATCTTTCCGGCATTTTTTTCAACGCTAGTCTGTATCCGCCAATAGAGAACGAAAACACTTACTAGCTCCTCTTACATAAAGATTAAAAAATAAATCTTTTGCAGTATATTTCTTTTCCTGGTATGTATAAAATGGCGTCCCCAGAGTTTCGTAGTTTGTTAAGACTGTGCACGACCACCTAGTACTCATCTCAGCTGTAACGTTTTTGACCTAAAACCAGACATAAATTAATGTCAAAAGAGCACGATTCATTTTCTTAATAATGAAGGTACAACAACACAAAAACACTTACATGTAATATAGCGATACCACTGTTATTAAACGGGGTGGTTGGTATAAAATCGGGAATATGTTTTGATTCTGCGTAACTTGCACGACACCTGGAAACAGATAAATGAAAAGACAATGAGCAAAAATGTATGAGAGCTGGTACACCCCTACAATTATAGCAATTACATATACGTCGTTGGATAGGTATTTTTAACTGGAACAATATTTACTATGACAGCTTTGCCGAAATGTTTGTCCATTCTAAGTTATAGCTCAAAAACCAAAGTAAAAATGATACCTATTAATGGGTTCCCTATCCATTTGCATAAAATTTTAAGACCTAATATAACTTAGCATAATTTTGTTTGGCATAATTATATTTTCGCATAATATAATTACGCATAACAGCTCACGCATAATTTTTTTAAGCATAATTTCTCTAACCATAATAATGATTAAGCATAATATTCTAAAGCATAAATTTATTAAGCATAAAGTTCTAAAGTATAACTTTTTTAAGCATAATATCCTAAAGCATAAATTTATTTACGCATAATGATATTAAAACATATTTTTATAGGTATAACAATAAAACCCATATCTCCTGAATCAGGTTAATATAATATAACGTATTGAACAATTTTGTGGGTTTTTTTTTGCTGTAGGAAGCATGAAGCAAGCAAGCATACAACATGCAAGCAAGCATACAGCATGCAAGCAAGCATGCAGCAAACAAACAAGCATGCAGCATGCAAGCAAGCATGCAGCATGCAAGCAAGCATGCAGCATGCAGCATGCAGCATGCAGCATGCAGCATGCAGCATTCAAGCGAGCATGCAACATGCAGCAGGCAGGGTTTCTGTCACGGCTCCGGCGCTGCGGGCCTCCGGCGGCTCCACGCGTGCTAATCGTCGCAGGCGGCTGCGAGCCACCGCAGCTTTGGCTTGTTGGCCGGCCTCGCCGGCCAGCCTCAGCCGCGGCGGTGAGCGAAAGTGCTCCTCAGCCCGCGGGCCGCCTCGCCCCTACGCGCCTACGCGATTTTAAATTACACTCTAGGGGTAGGACAAACAAGACTAAGTGGAGTCGGTTTTGCAGCAATTCGGTTCTGTCACTAACTTTTGTTGCACAGCATATTAAATTTTTAACCAACAATATTATTTGCATGAAAATTGTTTTTGTTATTTATATTAATTGTATGCCTAAATATTATTATGCTAATAGTCATTAGGCCTACTAACGTTATGCGAATCAAATTTATGCCAAAACAAATTAGTCTTTAAGATGATTATGCCAACATAAAATGTATGCCTAAAAAAATTATGCCGAAGTATTATTATGCCGAAACAAATTGTGCCAAAATCGTTATGCCGAAGTATATTAGGACAAAGAACATTATGCGAAAAGAAGGGATCCCCTATTAATGTTATAATATTATAATATATATTAGCGTGTAAGGGAAAATAACATCAATATCGTTGTATATTATGTAATTCGCAATTATCAGGGTTAGGCAGAGGTTTACCTAATAACACACGTTTCGTCAGTTATGTTTTAGTCCCATGTAATATGGGGAGAGCCTATTGCCATCAACCGGTCATAAATCCAGACTACATGGCTGCTACAGAAAAAGTCTTGAGGGAAAATCCAATAACATTGCCTGATCGGGAAAATGTATGGAAGCTGGGTACACCTTTGTATAGCAATGACATTACGTCGTTGGATAGGTCTTTTTAATTGAAACAATATTTACTATGAGACCTTTGATCAAATGATTGTCCATTCTGAGTTATACAAAGTTTAAGTTATTATTAATAAGTGATGCAGCAATTCGGAAATCGTCAAGTATGTGCGGCAGAGCCCTATTAAAATATTTTTGACACAACAGTTTGTGATTCCATTTTAATCGGTGGTTCATCACTTCCACTATCCAGCTCCTGGTGTGCCTATTGGCCTTGTTCTGTTCTGTCTCCTGCTGATATGGAGGGAAGTGGAAATTATGTTTTTCCTACTCCTCCACTATTCTTTTCTGACTAATTGCGTTGCGGGATCCAAGACAGTTAAATCGTTTCTCTGGGACTTCGTCGAGCTTCATTGTCTCGGCGCTTTTATTGTGGTCGCCACTGTTGATTCTGGCTAACAGGAGTTACAGTGGTTTGGGAATAGTGTGGCGAGGTTGTCCCAATTAAAAATTTCGGCGATTACAGGCGTGATGTAATCCCCGTTATGTGTGTGTAACAGGTACCATTTTTACTTTGGTTTTTGAGTTTTATTATAATTCTGAATGGACAAACATTTCGGCAAAGCTGTTAAAAATACCTAACCAACGACGTAAAGGTCATTGCTATTGGAGGGGTGTACCAATCTGCTCATTGTTCTTTAGATATTCAGAAATGTGGGTGTGTTAATGGGTATACCTCTGCCTAAGTCTTTGGGGATTACAGGTATTATGTTATGTTATATACTTTTTTTAATGCAACTCTTAATAAAGAAGAAAAAGTACTGGACATCCGAATCTGCATTGCTTTTAACGTCTCTATTATGAGCAACTCCAAATAATAATATTTTCAGGACCCCCCTGTTTAATAATACCATATTGTATTATCAAAGTATCTATAAGAACCCTAACTTGTACCTACACTTTTATTGTTGATTGTACTATGCTACATGCATAGTTCAAACAACAATGACTGTTAACGTACGTCCTACCTATTTTTTAAATAAATAAAAAATTAGTCCTTGGCATTTCATGGACAGACAAAACTAGTTTTCGTTTTTACTTACAAATTATATCGTGTTTTTCTAACTTACCGAAATACATATCGTGGGTAACCATCTTCTATAATTATCTTCAGTGGTTTGCCTTTCCAAACTGTATAGTTCTTGTTTCCATCATTCCTATAACATAGTCGTACTACAGGATTTTCTGCAAAAAGTACAAAATTGGTATATTTTGAATATTACACCAGAAGGTTAATTTCTTGTTCATTTGGACCGAAGAATTTTAGTCTTATAGAGAACATAATGCACTGTCACGCTCTGAGACGCTCTCGCGTTCGGCATCAAGACAAGCCGAGCCAAGATAAGCTAGAACATACCTAAACACAAAGATAAGTTCATAATACTTATGGTATTAATACGTGTCATGTACATTTATTTAATTAATTGGAAAAGTTATACAGACTGGCTACATTGGATATAATTTATACACCAGGAAATCACCACACTAAAATAAGTAGGAAGGTACTTGATGCATGATTTATGTCCCAATTAGGTGGATCTAAATATAGCCGAGTGCAATCTATCTATACATCTATATCTATACATATAATAAATCTGTAGAGAAATCGTTTTTGTACATCGAAAATATTAAAAAAAAAAATTGTCAGGGTATTAAAGTATAACCAACAGAACACATTTCCAGCATTTTTGGAATTTTTTGTCTGTTTGTCTGTTTCGATGACTAAGCATCACGTCAAATTTACGAAACGAACGTAGGTAACTTTTATACATAAATGTTGTGCGTAACTTGGGCTATTACTTAGTCTTTGTTTCATCGTAATCGGTGCTCTCTATCAAAAGATATACCTATGCATTTATAGTTTTCAAGAAGAACTTATCATTACAGTCAAGAATGAGACAAGCAACGACATCTATTGAACGAATATGGTACTTATTAATAAATGCCTTCACAAGATAACTTTAAATAAGTTACGATAGTAAAAAGTACGTAGATATTAGTGTAATAAATGACGCTGCTTTCAAAATCTACATAGCCTAAACCCTATAGTGTGTTTGATCGCGTTAATCAGATGGCGTTAATCATTTGATGTCATTTTCTGAACCGCGGTCTTATTAAATAAACATATGTTTCGTGAATAGTCAACAAATAAAGATTTACCAATTACACAGCATAAAAATACTATTTTTTTTTAACTAAATTAAAATTAGATAAAACCCACGACATATTTTTTTTGTACCGTGTGGGAATCGAACCTGCGACACTCAGTGCTACTGTTAATAGTTCAGCCACTGCGCCTAACATGTCTTTATCTAGATGTGGTGTGTTGTTAGCCCTATGTGTCGAGGCCGCGGTATTTCTTTCGAACAACCCGCAGCCCCGTCGGGCGTCGGTCCTTGGGCGCCCCTTCAAAGTTGCTGACATCCCTTTGAGACGCGCGTGGAACACGAACGCGCCTCCATCGTCATAGGACTGACGAACGATTAACTAGCCCGTTACTCACCGTTCACAGGCCCGCGCCTACGGTGGCCGGAAGCCATCACGTGGGCCCCGATGCCCGGAGCGTCTCCCGCGGCGGCTGGGAAGCGGGGTTGTGTCCCTCTTACGTTCCGCCACCTCTTTCGCTAGCATTACTGCTTCGCAGAAGGAGGTGACTGCGTTCCATTTCAGATTCGATGTCCCAGATTCGGTACAGGTACCTCTCGAAACAGCGTCTAATCCCCCCTTTTTTTGTGGTTCGTAAATTATCAAATGACTCATCCCGCTCTGGGCGGAGCGGAAGAAAGTGTCAGACTTCTACTGACTAAAATCCACCCACGTTTCTTCTTAGCCCTTTGTGTTTCGGGGCCGTGGTATCTCTTGCGGACAACCGTCAGCCCCGGCAGACGACGGCAACAACAATTAAGGGGAACCAAAGGACCCCTTAATTGTTGCTGACATATCTTTGAGGCGCGCGAGGAACACGAACGCGCCAACGACAGTGCCTGTCGACTATAATGTACCTGTTTCAAATTTCTTCAAGATCCGTTCGGCCTTTCTGACGTGGTTGATTAACAAACACCCATCCATCTAAACTTTAGTATTAGACATGTACTTTGCATTACCCTCTTCTTATTTTCTACAGTTAACGCAGGGCAATGATTTAATGTACTTTTATCTAAGCGACGCATTTTAGTTTCCGACAAGGACGCGAACGAAGTCGCGGGCACAGCTAGTTAGATAATAAGGTTGAACGAAGTTTATACTCGTATAGTAAGGAGTTGGAATTTCATAGGGCTTTCATTATTGAGTTCCTAGAGTTGTGGAGAAGAAAGTTAAAAATAAATTCGCTACTTTTGAATTTGAGTCTGACAGCCTGTTTAAGGAAATTTCGCTTCCTGTGAATTAGGTAAGGCCTGGGTTTAAGGTACCTTGTCCAGAGGCTAAGTGTTGCCACACAACGTGGCAAAGCCGAGAGTTCTTGGGCACATCGCCGACTAAAAGCTTTGAGGAGCAGTTTAATGAACGATATAATTTAGATTTACTTTGAATTACTTGAAATTCGCCGAATTTATATTGTGGCGTAATATTGACGCGTGTAGAAAACGTTAATATTTCCTTGTTCGTTGTTGTCGACGACATAATATAACAATTAGTTTTCTTTTCATTTTAAACACCTAGTAATTTGGTACTCAAATACTTCTATTTGAGTACCAACAATTTTATTTTTGAACTGAGACGTTTGTATTGGTGATTTTAATTGTTATTAGTCAGTAAATAGAAATTTGTTGCTGCCGCGAATCCAATTTTATTTAACATTATACGACTTGACACTGAACGGCAAATTGTTAAAAACTTAAGAAAATTCGAACTTCGCGGGCTACCTTGTCAAATCAACTTTAAAGCTATTCTTCAAATCGATTAGATGGTGAGTCGAGAAACGATGTTTCATGAAAATAAACCTTCTCTTCTTAAAGTCATTCGAGATTTTGATGCAACGAGGTTGTGAACTGTTGAGCTCATTTAATCGATATTAAGTAAAAGTACTATCGATATAACGTTTTCGACCAAGTGCTATTCGAACTCACGAAGCTCGACGATGTCTCAAGGATACAAAGGGATGTTGACTGACTAAAAAAATTTGATTCTAATTAAAAATATTGGATACGTATTTTTTGTTTTATCAAATCAATAAAAATTGACGAAGATAAGCCGCGTCAAAGATTTAGGTCGTGACGTCACTCCCCGGTAAAAAATGCCATACTAATGTCTTAGAATATGACGTCACACGAGTTTTCAAAGCACTGCATCGTCTTCATTGTTTGTTTACGTGAAAAAAGAAAAAATACGGTCGATTCCAATCTTTTTTGGAAATCTATCTGAAGGACTAATTAGATTTTTTTAGTTAACTACCCTAATTTTAACTGTCATGAATCCGGCGATGAAATTAATCAGAAACGAATAGCGGAGGAGTAGAAAAACATAAAAAATTCCAGTTCCCTCCATATCAGTGGAAGACAACTGGTATAAGCCTAACCTTTACCCAACTGCTTCAAAAACGTGGTTTGGTATTTAATAGATATGTAAACACTGTCTCACAACCACAAGTTGTCAGGTGAGCTGTCACTAATGACATCTCGGCGTCCCCGAAGAATAAAATGATAACTGCAAAAACACAACTTTTCAGGAAAAATAAAAAACTGATTTTTGACTATAACTTGCCAAGCAATAGACGTAGAGAGATCAAAAAAAGGCTCAATATTAGCTAATTTTTTAACCTTATAAAATGTTTAAAAATAGTTTTAATTAAGTTACACAAACTCAAGATATTTAAAATTTAAAAAGATAGTAGCATTTGACTGCTGTCTTAATTCACTAATATACACTTATCTATTTATTCTCGTTACTTTTAAAAGACTTTAAGTATTGCTATAGTGCATTACAACAATATTCAACGAATAATGTAGGCCTTATATGTATACGGAAAACATAATCCGTTACAATTTTATTCTCGTTAATATTGGACATGCATTATTCGGTAATACAACCATGAACTTTTATTCTGGGGTATTTATAAAATAATAATGGCGTTCATCAATATTTCGCCGATTAGTTTTTCCGAGAATATTATTGCAAAAGTTATTGTCACATATTTGTAAAGAAACTATTTCACTATCATTACAATATCTTTTTTTTCTAGTACGCATCTGTTCTGGGAAAAAGTAGTGAATATTATTGTATTATCTTATTACTTTGTGGATTAGAGGAGAAAAATCACAAAAAAAATTGAGTAGATGTATTAGGCTCCGTAGGTTTCAAATATGGCATAATGTTAAAACTATGGTAATGGCAGTTATCATTTTATTCTCCGGGGACGGCGATCTGTCAGTTACATGATGGCGGGAAGTTGGAAGTGGAATGATCCTGGACTAAGGCTTGGTGGTCTGGTGTGATCCTGTGATACTTAGTTAATTGTAAAATCAACCGACTAGGTCTGCTACTAGTGTATACTACAATGTCTATTCGTTTAGGGCACTTTAGGGAGAACAACATTTTTCAAAATTATCCCTAAGTGTAAGCCAAAGAGCTTATTAAAACATTATTTATTTAAACAAAAACTATTAAACACAGAGGTGGACATCCCTTGGCACTTGTCCTTTTTTTTTTTTGGGGGGGTTGGGAAATCATCAAATGACTCCTCCCGCTCGAGCGGTAGGAAGTGTCAGACTTCTACTGACTGAAAACCACCCATGTTCCTTCTTAGCTCTTAGTGTCAAGGCCGCGGTATCTCTTTCGAACAACCCGCAGCCCCGACATACCTTGACATTTTGTCCTTGTTTCAAAGCGGACTTCAAGAGTCGTTACTGCACCGGATTATTAAAGAAAGAAAGAAAGAAAAAGTATTTATTGGTCTCACACAGGACCAATAAACCGCTCCGCGCGCTCCGCGGGGTTTATTCGCTCCTAAACGACTACCTATTTGAAACACTTACTAAAATCTCTTTGTTACCTCCTCAGGTGGATTCCACAGCAATATGTGTGATCACTACTAACGTTAGAGTAACACTAGGTTAGTGACGTCATAAAACAAAATGGCAAGTGCTAGCAAAATAATCACTATACTATTTGGTCTAGGATAAAATAATAATATTATGAGGTAATAAATATAGACCGTACACCCGAGTACTGTACGGCAGGCATTTAACTGAATTTGATAAAAACAAATAACTTTGGTTTAGGTACTTTACGTTTAAATATTTGTTTTTTTCATTAACCTTCACCTTTTTTTAAACCCCTTTTAACCTTCTTTAGTCATTGGTTTAGTTTCAGAATAAAAAAAATCGTACTTTTCCGGCTGGCTTACCAGCAACAGTTGATTTTTAATAAAAAATAATAATATTTTGTTGTTATTTAATAATTTGCGCTTTGTGAAGTCAGCAGATTTTTGCAAGACTTACCAGTTCCCGCATCTGTCAGGCTTCCTTTCGCTTTTAATATTATGCAAATAACACATAAAACTAAACGTAACATTTTAAAATATTCTAATTTACAGCCAGACTAATCCATTGTAATTAGAACGTTTATTTCAATAACTCATCACAGGAGTGAAGTATTACTGTAATAGAGTGACAATCATTTTAATGTTTTAGGGACAAATTGTTTAACACATATCATTCCGATTTGACTCCGTTCTAGTGACATTTGTAGTTCCCGTCAACGTATTTTTCCATTTAAACTTTAAAAACCTGGGAGTTACGTAAATAAAGTCCATTTCACGAAAGAAGTCCCGCAGACGCAGCGCTGTATGTCGCGCGACATAATGTTGTTTCACAACTTTTGGCATCGTAAATAAACCTTATAACGCACTAATCCAATAATAAACTCACAAAATATCTACCACAACAAACGCACCTTGATAACATCGACAAACGACAACATGGCCGATCTGATAAATTTAGTTCCACAACTGTCCGCGGGACTTCTTTCGTGAAATGGACTCTACATGTCGTGCCTCATAGCCTAAAGTATTCTAAACTTTTACAATGGTTTTATTATGAAAACACTGCTACACTACAGTGTAGCAGTGTTTTCATAAGCAGTGTTTCAGCATGTGTTGTAGTGCAGCAGTATGTATACTGCAGTTACCTATGTGGAGGAGCTCGTGGCTTAATAAGAACTGCCACTCGGGTCGATCTTTAGGTAAAGCTGTGCTTGCCTAGGTCGGTCTGTGGATGGGTGACCGCCCGACATACCGAGTTTCCTCCGTGCCTCGGAAAGCACGTTAAGCTGTTGGTCCCGGCTGCCATATTATATAGATCTTTGGCAGTCGTTACAGGTAGTCAGTGACCTGAAATTCTGACATCCAGTCTTACCAAAGAGTATCGTATTACCTAGTATTAACTGGGTTGTGGAGGTCAGATAGGCAGTCGCTCCATGTAAAATACTGGTACTCAGCTGCATCCGGTTAGACTGGAAGCCGACCCCAACATAGTTGGGAAAAGGCTAGGCAGATGATGATATTATGAAAACACTAGAAAGGCGACACTTTCTAATCGGTGTTGTTTGGTGCATTATTTACTAAGTGTGCTAGCGACTCTTAGTACATACACCTTGCTATAAACGGATTTAAAATACCATTTTATGAAGCCGAAAGGCATTTGTTCTCCCCGTCACTGTGATCATTTTTGAATGTGAATACACACCAAAAAAAAATTAGGTAGCAGGTAACCAAGCATTATGTACATCAAGCTGTTTGATGTACATAATGCTTGATTGATGGCTTCGTGGGTTCGTTTACACCCTGTATAATACAGGGTGTAAACGAACCCTTCACGCATCCGACAACCAAGCATTCTGTACATCGAACTAAGTACCCCTACGCAAAAATTATTGCAGGGAAACGACTTTTTTTTTGGGGTCAAAAATCACATTTTACGGTAAAACTCAAAGTAGCACTCTTAACACATTGTGCTAGTGGATGCTTTGAATAGTAAACGGGTCATGGAGGTAATTTAAGTAAAGTTAAAACCTGAAATACTAGTATTTACAAGAACAGCTGTGAAAAATTTTGGAACTTTGACCCCCAATATCTCCGTAACTAGGATATTCCTAGGTATGGTCTCGAAAAAAAAAAATGATCGCAGTGGTGGGGAGAAAAAATGCCCTTCGTTTGCGTTAAGGGTACTTTTACACCCTATATACAACAAACACCTATCACTTTAAAGAAAGAAAAAATATTGATTTGTCGCAGAAACATAACGAGCATACAAAGAGACATACAGGAAAAAAATACACATACAACGCATAACAGATACCTTTACATAGGTAACTACATGCCTCACTGGTAGAAAAGTCCTACCTTATTTCTTTAGTTAAGTATTACTTTCTATTCTGTTCTTAGTATATCAATGTCAAATAAGAAAGTTGTAAACAGAGTTCTAATATTTAGGGGCCAACCTATTGCCATCAACCGGGCACAAATCCAGACTCGTTTACTGCTACTGAGAAAGTCCAATAACACAAACCTCAAGTAAGGGTGGCTAGTGATAGGGCACGCCACGATAGTGGCGGTAAGTCCCCTCTTTGAGGAGTGGCTGGAGAGGCGCCACGGCGCCCTCACCTTCCGTCTGACGCAGGTACTCACCGGACACGGTTGTTTCGGGAGGTACCTGCACCGAATCAGGCGGGAGGAAACGCCCGGATGCCACCATTGTGAGGATCGGCCGGAGGACACGGTGGAGCACGCTGTGGAGGTGTGTCCCGCTTGGGCGGAGCTCCGCCGTGTTCTCGTAGCGGCGATCGGCGGCGGCGACCTCTCGCGTCCGGCCCTGGTGCAAGCCATGGTCCGGAGCGAGGAGGAATGGGACGCCGTCGCCTCCTTCTGCGAAGCAGTGATGCTAGCGAAGGAGGTGGCGGATCGTGAGAGGGAGACAACCTCTCGTCCCAGCCGCCGCGGGAGGCGCTCCGGGCGTCGGGGGCCACGTGATGGCTTCCGGCCACCGTAGACGCGGGCCTGTGGACGGTGAGTGATGGGTAAGCTCGCCGTCCGTCCGTCTTATGACGACGACAGGCCGTGTCGACGGCGCGTTCGTGTTCCACGCGCGCCTCAAAGAGATGTCAGCAACATGGAAGGGGCCCGCAAGGGCCGACGCCTGTCGAGGCTGCGGGTTGTCCGCAAGGGATACCGAGGCCTCGACATGAAGGGCGAAGAAGGTACATGGGTGGTTTTTAGTCAGTAGAAGTCTGACACTCCCTTTCGCTCTGCCCAAGAGCGGGAGGGGTTTTTGATGATTTCCCACGCCCCAAAAAAAAAAAAAAAAGGGTGGCTAGTGATCGGCGGCAAGCCATGGTCCGGGACAAGGAGGAATTGGACGCCGTCGCCTCCTTCTGCGAAGCAGTGATGCTAGCGAAGGAGGTGGCGGAACGTGAGAGGGAGAGAACCTCTCGTCCCAGCCGCCACGGGAGGCGCTCCGGGCGTCGGGGGCTACGTGATGGCTTCCGGCCACCGTAGACGCGGGCCTGTGGACAGTGAGTGATGGGCTAGCTCGCCGTCCGTCCGTCTTATGACGACGACAGGCCGTATCGACGGCGCGTTCGTGTTCCACGCGCGCCTCAAAGAGATGTCAGCAACACGGAAGGGGGCTGCAAGTGCCGACGCCCGTCGGGGCTGCGGGTTGTTCGCAAGAGATACCAAGAAGGAACATGGGTGATTTTTAGTCAGTAAAAGTCTGACACTCCCTTTCGCTCTGCCCAGAGCGGGAGGGGTTATTTGATGATTTTCCAACCCCAAAAAAAAAAAAGGGCGGTTAGTGAGTTACTGATATTTTAAAACACCAATAATGCTGCCAGGAAATCGAAAACCAGGATACCTCATTGTCAGCAATAGCGCAAGTGACCAGTTTTTTAACATAACTTAGAAAGACCAGGATGATAGAATTATTTTTACCTTTTTTGTTTATTATCCTGGGACAGTCCTATTTTATGGTCACATTAGGGATATCAATGCAATAACGCAGCACTTTGAAGGAAAATTTTGTAATTATCCTTGAGTTTCAGAGTACATTTAATAATATTCCAACAATAAATGGAACTACTTGCGAATAAATCCTGATTTTTTTTCCTGTTTGTTTCGATTTTAACGCCATCTAGTGAGTAAAGACAACACCACGACGGAGTGAGTACCTTTATTAGTTGGCTAGCTTTCGCCCGCGCGAATATGTCAAATTTCCATTCAAACTTTCATACCCTATTTAACTTCCTTACTGCCGCACTCAGAGAGCTTTAATGATTACTTAGGCCATCACTTAGTAAAGGTTTTGACAGTTTTGTCATACAAAAGTATGTCAAACCTTTACTTATTGACGGCTTAAGTAATCATTAAATATCTCTGAGTACCGCAGTTAGGGGTTAAAATTTGACAAATCCTTCCTTATTCCTTGTCTACATTATAAAGGGAACCTCTGTGCAACATTTTAGCTTTCTACAAGGGTTTGGGCTGGGCGTTGATGAATCAGTCTATCTGGGGGCACGGTAGCGCCCCGCCAAGTCGAGCAATAAAGCGGCACGGCCACACTATCCTTTTCTCGAAACAGTTCAGGCCATTTTCGACCTCTTATAACTTCGTTGTGGACAAAACTAGAATCCTGAATTTTTAGTAACCAATTAGGCACTGTATAAACACAAATTTCATACAATTTGAACTTTAAGAATTATGACTAATCAAAGTTCCTTAGTTTTGTCACTCACTGACTAACTGACTGACCGATCATCAAAAGTACACACACACACACTTCACTTCACACTTCACTTCTAGCACACATAGAAGCTTCAAATTTAAAATACAATTAGTGTTTAGTGTATACATCAAGGAAAAACTAAAAAAAAAAAATCTGTCTAGTTTTCTAGATACACCAACTGCATAAATAACTACGTAATCCCTTTTTTTTTTTTTGGGGGGTGGGAAATCATCAAATAACCCCTCCCGCTCTTGGGCAGAGCGAAAGGGAGTGTCAGACTTTTACTGACTAAAAATCACCCATGTTCCTTCTTGGTATCTCTTGCGAACAACCCGCAGCCCCGACGGGCGTCGGCACTTGCAGCCCCCTTCCGTGTTGCTGACATCTCTTTGAGGCGCGCGTGGAACACGAACGCGCCGTCGATACGGCCTGTCGTCGTCATAAGACGGACGGACGGCGAGCTAGCCCATCACTCACTGTCCACAGGCCCGCGTCTACGGTGGCCGGAAGCCATCACGTAGCCCCCGACGCCCGGAGCGCCTCCCGTGGCGGCTGGGACGAGAGGTTCTCTCCCTCTCACGTTCCGCCACCTCCTTCGCTAGCATCACTGCTTCGCAGAAGGAGGCGACGGCGTCCCATTCCTCCTCGCCCCGGACCATGGCTTGCACCAGGGCCGGACGCGAGAGGTCGCCACCGCCGATCGCCGCTACGAGACTATGTAATCCCTTGGAAATGTATAGGATTACAAAGTTAAAGTTACATTTTCAGCGAATGAATTTCACCGATTGATCTGAAATTTTGCTCGTATAAGTACATCGCCTAACAATGCAATATTATTATGACATGGAGCTTTTCTGACGATGGAGCTGGAAGGTGGCCATAAGAACTCCGTTATAAAACGACGTAACCCCATCGAATTTGTACTCGTTTGATTTGTCTTGACGAGTTCTTTGTGTTTAGATTATGTTCAGGGTCTGATGATGGAACTGGAAGGTGACCATAGCAAATCCATTTTAGAACGTCATAACTCCGTCGAGTTTGAGCTTGTTTGATTTGCTTTGACGATTACTCTTTCTTTAGATGATACCCAGGGTCTGATGATGGCGCTGGAAGGTGACCATTGAAATTCCGCTATAGAACGACATAACCCATAGAGTTTAGACCCGCATGATGGTCTTGACGAGTTCTTTGACTTTAGATGGTGTCCAGGGTCTGTTGATGAATATGGAAGGTGGCCATAAGAATTCCGTTATAAACGTATTAGCCCCGTCGAGTTTGGACTCGTTTGATTCGTCTAGCCGTCTAACAGTTCTTCAAATTGATAAATAATACTGCTCCAAGTTCGAATAAATCTAGTATTGTTGATTCATTATAAGTATCTACAAAAAGAAATGAGATCCCACTAAAAACAAAACTTGTAAAAAATAGTCTCAATTCTTCTACTGTAAAAAGTAGTGAGTTTCATATAATACCAAGCCAGGTAATTTATTCAGTCCCTAGTTAAGGGACCTTCTATCTTAAGTTATTATGTAATAAGCTCACTATAAGATGTAGTTAGGTTAGCTAGGTTAGGAGGAAATTGCCAATAAAAAAGTCCCGACTCCCGGAAATCTATCTCTATTATTTATTTTAGAAAATAACGCTGAAAATAGGGCTCCGCGAGGTCGTTAGGCGATAGGCGCGACGTCTAAAAACCCGGTATATCACTAATTTTTTTTTTTTATGGTATTAAATAACAATTTCAAAATCTTAATAAATTATGGTGTGATCTAGACACTTGAATGAAAAAAACCTCGGTGAAAAAAAGTTTCCCTGTTTCGGATTTTGTCGCACAAAGAAACTCCGAGCATAGCTCTCTCCATGGCTCGTTGTGTGACTCTGAGCTTCTCTAAGAGGCCAGCAGTTAACGACCATGTCTCTGTGCCATAAGTCATCACTGGCACCAGTGTCAACACACACAAATTCCGCAGAGTCTTAGGACGAGGGTGTATAACCATATACACCCTCGTCCTAAGACACTGCGGAATTTTGGATGAAAAGATGTCGCGTAGTTATCCTCAAGTTCTACCATTTACATGTCAATGAAATTAAATAAAAAATAACATAACATAACATCACGCTTGTAATCCCCGAAGGGTTAGGCAGAAGTGTACCTATTGGTACACCCACATTTCGCCAGTTATGCTTAAGTCCCATGTAATAGAAGGCGAGCCTATTGCCATCAACCGGGCACAAATCCAGACTCCGTAGCTGTTACTGATAAATTCCTGATGGAAAAAGCCAATAACACTTTGCCCGACCCGGGAATCGAACCCAGGACCTCATGCTCAGCAGTCGCGCTTGCGACCACTATACCAACGAGGCAGTTAAAAAAAAAAGCAAATAAAAAATTACATGATAAAATTTGGAGCATAACTAGATAATTATGGTAGTTTTTAATTTAAAACCATTCTTAATAGAAAAAAAGCAATAACATATCATTTGAAACACTTATTATATTATTATGAAAAAACCAATTTACACTTAGAAATAAATCTATATATAAAACAAAGACGGGTTTGTTACAACACTTATAACTCGAGATCTGCTGAACCAATTTTCATGGTTATTGATTCGTTGGATTTGTGTCCGCCCCGAATAGCATAATACATCTTAAAAACGTTAGCGTCAGAATGGCTGGTTGTCTATGGCAATCAGCTCTGAAAGTATATTCAAGAATTGCTACACAATTGCTTATATTTGCTATATGTGTTCGATAATTGCTACATATGATACATTCAGAGAAATACGAATATTTTTTTGACCAGCCGTTCTGACGTCAGGATGGATGGTCGCCTCCGTGATCAGCATGAAAAACGCAGAATTTCTAAAAGTATGTAGTATCAATAATTGCTTACTAATTGCTACTTTCACGAATTTAAGTTTGAGCTTCGTACATACATTAGGTAAAAAAATATAGCTTTTATTAAAATTTGTATGAAAGAGCGCCTAATAATTTGGAAAGGCAATGTTTTACTACAGCAGCGTCTTGTTCAAATCGTACAGGCGTTCACAATTATGGGTCACCTACCCCATCTGTTGACGCGGAATCGAATTAGTTAATTGAAATTATTAATGACAAACAAAAAGACAACATATTATGCGTGTAGCTGACAATGGTTTGACCACCATCAGGGTTCATTGGTGGATAAGCCATTGTCAGCTACACAACTTATGCTTAATCAAGCAGTACATACCTACCTACAAAAGCATAAATATGAAACACGGTAAATGTATGAAAGAAAACAATCGTAATACTTCGTTAAATCTTTATATAATATTATTTCTACGTGTACACAAAATCAACAAATTACAATTTTTTAACATATAAAATACAATGAGGGATCATCTTCTTTGGACTTTTTGTTATCTTTGTAGATTGATCATCGTAACAATTCCACTGTAAATTTCGCCTGCAGTGAGCTTTATAGTGACCAATTTGTATTCCAGGTGACGGAGGAATAAATTCTATTATTGACAATAAACGAAATTCAGTGTTGTGCAATAACAGGTGGATCGGTGGATCATCTACTGAAATAAAATCATTTGAATTAAATTCAAATGCAATTAGGTCTCGTAAGGCTATAGTAAACGATTTAATACCATGACAGTTATGTCGACGGCATTGTGTAATTTCTTCACAATTAATAAGTGTATTTGCGGCTTCTTGTAACTCATTAACAGTTTTATTAACGTCTATATGTAGAACAGGTATTTTCCGCTGAACATTATTGATCGGGCATTCTAATTCTGTGCAATGTTCTCTTTCGTCCGCACTATATATGCAATCAATTAATATGCGTTCAAACACATTATTGACATTACACTCGCAACTAATCTCCACAGTATTAGCCTGTTCAACTTTGTTAAAATATACTTGAGCCATTTCTGATCTAACTTTGTACAATTCTTCTGTATTTTTCTCTGTCATTAGCCTAATAAGTTTACAAAACAAATGTTTGCTGTCCTGTATTGTTCTACTTATACGGTAATCGTCGACGTATGCTATAGCCAAAGCTTGACATATAGAATCCATAGCGCATGTGTTCCTCAAAATATATTTTTTATCACCAATCTGTAATCTGCTTCCGTTAGACAAAAGTACAATAGATTTTAACTTTCTTTTTCTTTTTTTAACGTCTTTTCCTTTTCCTCTCCAGTTTTCAATAAAGGTCGGATTCTCAGCAAAAATCGAATCATCTGTAAACTCTTCGTTTGTTTGTAGCTTTCTTTTCTGAACCAAAGTTTTTGAGACCTTTTTCAGCGTGTTTTTTGAATTATTGACCTCGACCTTTCTTTGGTGAGCTAATTTATTAGCAGCAACTTTTATTTCTCCTTTTAGGAATTCTAAATGTTTGGATATGAATTCGTCTGTCCGCAGTCTATGAGATTTTGTGCTCATTTGTAATAAAAGCCTTTTAATGTTTTTAAAATAGGCCTCTACATTTGAGGAAGATGGTGTGGTGATGTTGGAATCATAAATATTTTTCATTATGTTAGACCATAACGGAAACTGTGTCAGTAAACGCGATAAAGTTCCAATAATAGCGGGAAAATAGTAAAGGTTCTCATGGTCGCCAAAACTCTCAGTATCCAGTGTCACCAATAATTTTTCTGTATCAATTTTGTTTCTAAACCATTTATAGAAATTACTTTCTGTATTTTGTTTTTCTAATTTGATGGGATGTTCCGATACATCTTCAAAAACCGACTTTAGGTCAACTTTAGGCGTATCAAGTAATTTATCATTATCCACAATTTCTATTTCATTGTCCGAAGTCTGAAATTGATCCAGTGACTTTAATCGATTTTTAGCTGTAGCACATCTAGAACGAGTGTTATTTTTGTCTAATCCATCATATTCATTTAAGCAAACTGTAATTATATCTGCCAAAATATCTTTAGCTTTTTCATAAGATTCGCATTTTTTTAACTCTAATAAACATTTAATATAAAAAAATTTTACTCTGCTGTCGACATGTTTAAAACATGACAGATTAAATAATATTTTTACAAAATGACTGGTGTCTATTCTTATGTAACAATCATCACTACTTTTCTCTTGTTCCAGTTTTCTGTACGATTCTTCGACATAATCTTTTGTCGAGTTATGTTTCGTAAATGCTTTCACGCAAGCGCCAATTAGTGCCGATGAATCGTCGACATTGACCTCATCTGGTTTTGGATTGCATTCTTGCCAAGCTTCTAACCATTTATATATTGTCTCCAAAGATTGACTTTCCGACAACATCTGTGTAAGCGGGACGCTACTTTCATTTTCGATTGTCTTCATGACACATACATAAATGAAAATGTGTTTAGTAATTACGACTTTATGTGTTGGACCAAATGGTTTAAAAATACTACCGGTGGCATCCAGACTAAGGATTAACTTGCCAGTTTTCTTAAACAGTTTATAATAATTATCTTGGCAAGGATCCCAATAATACACATAAAAAGGATAAACTGAAATATGCTTAATGGCTTCTTTATAAGGCGATATTAGTGTCATTAACCATAATGAAAGAATTTGATTTTTATCTAAATATGAACTCTTGTTTACTTCGTGTTTTATTTGACGTAGGCAACCAACTGTCGGCAGATGAGCAGGCTCAGGATCATCGGAATCCATAATTTTATTAGCCATTGTGTTACGGTATGTTATAGCAGCAACATGTTTGAGATCATCAGATATTTCTGTTCGCTTCGTAGGCGATAGTTTTGTTTTTCTAGCAAAAGTATGAACAAAATTTTCATCGTAATTTGCTATAATGCATTTGCATTGAGCAATTTTATTAGAAGGCCAGCTAATTATAACCTTCACTTTAGCCTCACATTGTTTACAAAATCCAACGCACGTTATGTTATTATTCTTATTAATAGAATACTGTTTAAATATCCAATTGTGTGCAATGGGATGAACCTCCCAAACTTTTTCACGCATTAGATGCGCCCACTGATGCTTAGGCAAAAGATTTTTCATTCTAAATACAGTTTCTGCACCCTTATTTAATTTAATGCGTTTACTTATTGGTTGCATTCGTTCCCATTGATACGTGTCAATCATAAAATCGTAACATACTGTTTTTTTTACCTTTGTATTTTTTTTTTAATTCATCACTATTCGAAAGAATTTGTTTTGGTTCTTGGTTATCACAAACCTCAAGATCATCAGAGTCACCAAAGAAATAGTCAAAATTTTTCTTTACAGAAAGGAACAGTGCTTGCTTCGTAATTTTATTTGATAAAAAGGCACTTATTTCACTGAATAATGGATCGGTAGATGATGGTAAATGGGATTTATTGGAAAAATACTTTTTGTATTGCAGGAACGCATTTTTTTGATCATTTAGTGGCACAGTAAACTTTCTTCCTCTTTTCATTGTCACCAAACGTAAATCACAAAACACAGACGTAAGCACTAAGTTTCACTATTGTTACATTTTTCTTTTGATGTACTTATCAAAAAAGTCAGAACAGTTTCAACGTTTAACTGATACTAGTAAATATTATGTTATGGAGGGTAGGTACCTACGTTTATTAAATACTCACCAAACGTCATTAAAGTCGAAGTGAACGCCTGCAAGATTTGAACAAGACACCTCTGGTAAAAAAAATTTGTTGCCTTTCTAAATTATTAGGCGCGCTCTTTCATACAAATTTTAATAAAAGCTATATTTTTTTACCTAATGTATGTACGAAGCTCAAACTTAAATTCGTGAAAGTAGCAATTAGTAAGCAATTATTGATACTACATACTTTTAGAAATTCTGCGTTTTTCATGCTGATCACGGAGGCGACCATCCATCCTGACGTCAGAACGGCTGGTCAAAAAAATATTCGTATTTCTCTGAATGTATCATATGTAGCAATTATCGAACACATATAGCAAATATAAGCAATTGTGTAGCAATTCTTGAATATACTTTCAGAGCTGATTGCCATAGACAACCAGCCATTCTGACGCTAACCTTAAAAACAATGAAAACTCGATATGTGTAATGAATACTTAATCATTTCAATAAATGCTGATTTGTTTATTACATGTCAAACATTTGTTGTCCAATCCTGTCAAATACTGTAACAACTATTCATGTGTGCGTTCAGAAATTTATTTTTTGTAAAATGTCTCGAAAGTTCAGGTACTGTTATATTTGTTTGTTTTAGACATTACTTTGTGTAAATTATTTAATTTTTAATTTCCGAAAATAATACCTAAGATTTATTCTACAGGTTAACAAAAGTGTAAATGTCTTTTTATAGGTTGTCTATGATTTTTCTTAATAAACTATTCATAAGTAGTGGTTATATACTCTTTGAGCTATTGTCTATGTCTCGAAAGTTCAGGCACTGTTATTATATTTGGTGGTTTTATGTGGTTTTATGGTAGGGTAGTAGGTAGGTAGGTAGGGTAGTAGGTACGTAGGGTAGTAGGTACGTAGGTAGGGTAGTAGGTACGTAGGTAGGGTAGTAGGTAGGTAGGTAGGGTAGTAGGTAGGTAGGGTAGTAGGTAGGTAGGTAGGGTAGTAAGTAGGAAGGTAGGGTAGTAAGTAGGTAGGTAGGGTAGTAGGTAGGTAGGGTAGTAGGTGAGTAGGGTAGTAGGTAGGATAGTAGGTAGGTAGGGTAGTAGGTAGGTAGGATAGGAGGTAGTAGGTAGGTAGGATAGGAGGTAGTAGGTAGGCAGGTATTATGTAGGAAAAAGGGCATAGCAACGCATGCGGGTACAGCTAGTATGATTATAAATGATACCTGCTAGAATATGTGCCATTAATGTAATAATGTAACATAATGACGTAACTTAAATTGATCGTACAAATAGATAACTAGGTACTAAAGTCCATTTCACGAAAGAAGTCCCGCGGACAATTTGTGAAACTAAATTTAACAGATCGGCCATGTTGTCGTTTGTCGATGTTATCAAGGTGCGTTTGTTGTGGTAGATATTTTGTGAGTTTATTATTGAATTAGTGCGTTATGTCGTGTTACTTACCCTTAACAATTAAAAGAGGGTAAGTAAATTAACAATTGAATTTAATAAAGGATAAGAGGTAAAAAATACAATGAAAACTATAAAAACACGAACCTTCCTAACTCACGCTTTACACAGAATAGAACAGCTCCAGGACAGGTCAATCTCGAAGCCAGGCCAGCAGATTACGGGCGAGTCCTTTAGGGAGGCCCCGGAGAATACGTTGGAGGTACTTCGCGTCGCGAGGATCACGGGCGAGTCCTTTAGGGAGGCCCGGAGGAAACGTTGGAGGTACTTCGCGTCGCGAGGATCACGGGCGTGACCTTTAGGGAGGCCCGGAGGATACGTTGGAGGTACTTCGCGATGGTTCTTCTTAAGAACTCAGATAACCACTTGTAGACGTGATCATTCTTCTTCAGAAACCAGATCTCAACTGGAGGGCATCCTTCAGAAATCCCTTTTTATAAAACCATCTCTCCGTTTTTTCCACCCAATTGTCTTTTAATTCTTTCCAGAATTTAAGTTCTTGAAATCAAAAATTGTGAGTTGCCTGTATTTAAAACGGCCTGTATTATTCAGTCAAAAACCTTCTCAAAGAATTTCTGTGAGCGTGTTAATTAATTTTATAAGCGTGAGATAAGTTACAGTAAATAGAAATTATCAATAAATTACATTATTTGAGCTAATATATTAATAAAAATAAATTAAATTATATAAATCAAATGTAACCTTCATAGTTCTAACCATTAAGAAAAACTATGACACAAATTAAAAGAAAAAGTAAATGACATATTGACAACTGACGTTATGTCACACGAAAAGTAAACAATGAAAAATTATAAGATTTAATATTTTAAAACAGTAAAAACAACGTTAATAAATCGAATAAGATCGATTATAAGACTGCCAACAAAAATAGTTGTCGCCAAGGCGCGAAATGAGACGTAAAAAGGACATTTTATGAAAGATGAGGATGATTAGTAAAAGTGTAAGTATAAATCTCAATAAATACTATGATCGATGCCAAAAGTTGTGAAACATCATGTCGCGCGACATACAGCGCTGCGTCTGCGGGACTTCTTTCGTGAAATGAACTTTAAGTGTAATATTATTACAATGCAATAAGGTAGTTGACAAAAAAAATCTAATAAGTCCGTCAGATAGATTTTCAAAAAATATTGGACACAATTTTTTTCTTTTTTCACGTAAACAATAAATGAAGACGATACAGTACTTCGAAAAGTCACGCGACGTCACAATTTGGTACATTTTTTACCAGAAAGTGACGTCACCACGATGACTCACTATCTTTGACACGTTTTATTTCCGACTATTTTTATTAATTTGATAAAATAAAAAACAAGTACCTCTCCAATATTTTTCAATAAATCTAACAGGCGGACTAAACAGAATTATATTTTTTTTGTCAGTTAACTACCCTATTTGTACATCCTAAAAAGGATATGAAACTTATCCTCGTTCCTCATATCTTTTCTTTTTTTGATCGTGGGAAATCATCAAATGACTTCTCCCGGTCTGGGCAGAGCGGTAGGGTAGGTAGGTAGGTAACTACCCTATTCTTAAGATTTATAAATAACTACTATCTACAATAATAAAACCTGTCGTTTTGCATTCGCGTCAAATTCAAGGAGTACCATACTAATGATTCTCAACCCGAATCAATAATAAAATAGGTTTGTATTTTTGGAACGAAGTTCCTTATCGCGCGTTGTGAAAGGGGGCTAGACGGAAAAAATTCTTACGAAAAGTTGTCCCGACACTTTTTGCTATAGTAAGCTATTGTAAGCTGTGCGGCGTCGCATGTTTCTCTGTCTGTCTCTCTCTCTTATAGAAAGCAAGCCAGATATTTTCATTTCTACATTTCTTAAATTTTTTTTTTTTTTTTACATAATAAAAAATAATAACAATAACTTCGTTCCATCCGGGTGTTCCTTGACACTTCTCAAGTTTTTTATTCTTCGAAACGGGAATCGGTAAGTGGGCTGTTTCCTTGTGGTCATACTATTTTGTCATACCGGTATGACCACGAGGGTATACAATAATTTGTCCTCGTGTTCATACAATATTTTTTGCACGTCTTGTAGAGAAAAAGAAGACATATAGCATTGATATAAAAACTAAAGATACGGTCGTCCGAACATTTGCTCGACGCGTTTGCCATACGGAGAATCGGTGTAGTCTGCTCGTTAACGTAACTTCGAGGTATAAAGAACATAAATAAAGCTTTTTATAAAATTTACGACCGCACCCGAAGAGAGCCGATCGTGGACTAGTTCACTTCGGCTTAGGAAAGACCGTTTTAGGACCAAGTTCGAGGCGTCATTGTAACATGCGGTCCGCCCAGTCCTTACGCAGTAATATATAAGTCAATGACATATAGGCTGCCTGGTATTTAATTTAATGAACGGCTTGTTCATCAACTGGCGAGTGTGAAATTCACCTACCTACCTTTTTTTTTTGGCGATTGGAATCATCAAATAACCCGCTCTTGGGCAGAGCGGAAGGGAGTGTCAGACTTCTACTGACTAAAAACCACCCATGTTCCTTCTTAGCCCTTCAGGTCGAGGCTGCGGTATCTCTTGCGAACAACACGCAGCCCTCACCTACCTACCTTAGATTTTTTTTTTTTGGATTATCTTAGTTTGTATGACAAATTAGCATGACGACTAGGAAACGTGCGGTAAGTGTGAACGACAGTGTTAAAACGTATCCCGTCTGACTGCCGCACTCAGAGAGCTTTAATGATTACTTAGGCCATCACTTAGTAAAGGTTTTGACAGTATTTTCATACAAAAGTATGCCAAATCTTTACTAAGTGACGGCTTAAGTAATAATTAAATATCTGTGAGTACCGCAGTAAATCTCGCCCTATAGCCATGCTTTAACACACACACACACACATATGATTACACATTATGATTTTTCTAACACGTCTACTATTCTTTCCTAGATAATTTCGTCGTACATTTAAATGACGATGGCATTTTTATGGCGTGATGGCACAATATAAATATTTATACTGTGGTGATGGTGTGGTTGGGACGGTAAAATAAATAAATTGTGTTTAATGTATTGTTGTAAATGTATTTTTTGTTATCATAATTATGTGTTTTGTAATTGATTTTTTGTAACCTTACTAACATAGTTTATAAGTTCCAATTGTTACTAACCATCATGGATCTCTGTAATCTGACATTGAAATAAATTAAATTAAATATATTATTTGGCCTTGGAGTTTTTCTGGTGTTCGCCATCGTTGATTCTGGCTTTCAGGAGTTGCAGTGGTTTATAATAGTATGACTGGCTTTCCCATCGTTACCATTTCGTCACTCACCCACCTCACCTCATTTCGTCACCGTTATTTGGACATAAGGCTCATCATAAACTTGGCTAATTCTATTTTGTGTTTTTTCAATTTTGGGTTTACATTTTAAGTAGTCTATTTCTGTATAAAAATGGTATTTAGGGTCTATATTGTCTACGTTGTCTGGTGTGTCATAGCAGGCGTTGTATTGATTCTCCCATTCGTTCTGTTGCGCTGTACTCTCTCTTTGGTGCGAAGTATACGGGGCCTGAAAATGGAATAAAAGTATTTAGTTTTTTGTCAATATTCCTATTATAGAAAACGGGATATTTACCATGTTTACTGATTGTCGTCGGGTCGGGTCGGGTCGGGTCGGGGGGGTGTTGATGTTATCGGGAACTCGAAACAATCAGTAAACATGGTAAATATCCCGTTTTCAGTATAAATAATAGTGCTAGTGACCATGTCAGTTTAAAATCTTATATTCCTATTATAAGCTAGAAAAACTTCAGAGTTATATACAGGGTGTAAATCAACCTATCATACAGCCGTCAACCAAACATTTTGTACATCAAACTAAGTACCCCAACGCAATTTTTTTTGCTGTGAAACGACTTTTTTTTTGTGTCAAAAATCACAGTAAAACTCAATGTAGCACTGTTAAATCATTGTGCTAGTGGATGCTTTGAACAGTAAACGGGTTATGGAGGTAATTTAAGTAAAGTTATAACCTAAAAACAGCTGTGAAAAATTTTGACACCCAATATCTCCGTAACGAGGAGGTTCCCAGGTATGGTCTAGAACAAAATTGAGATTTTTTTTGTTTAATGTACAGAATGCTTGGTTGACGGCTGTGTAATGGGTTGATTTGCACCCTGTACATCTAAAAAGATAAAATATGGCTACCAATTGAAAAACCTGCCAACGGAGAACGGACTTCAACAATGGTAAAGAACTGTCAACTATTGCCTCCGTGGTCGAGTGGTTTAGGCGTTTGCCTTGTGACTCGGTGGTCGTGGGTTCGATTTCCACGGGAAGCACACTTTGTAAAGTAGTTTCCAGCTTGGCTAGGACATTGCAGGCTTGAATCACCTGATTGTCTGATAAAATGATGATTTCGTGCTTCGGAAGGCACGAATAAGCCCCCGGTCGTCAAATCCATGTCAGAGGCCCTTTTTTTTTATGGTAGGTGGAAAATCATCAAATGACCCCTCCCGCTCTTGGGCAGAGCGGAAGGGAGTGTCAGACTTCTACTGACTAAAAACCACCCATGTTCCTTATTAGCCCTTCATGTCGAGGCTGCGGTACCTCTTGCGAACACCCGCAGCCCCGACGGGATGTCAGAGGCCCTTGAGACGGTTTAGAAACGCTGACACTAGGGTGTGTGGGGTCGTCAGACCTTACTGCCCACACGATAAGAAGAAGATCGTCATTCGTCATTCTTCTTCTTCTTCTTCGCTAGGTATAACATGAGAACATGAGCGTACATACCTCAATGTGTTGTATCCTAGCCCGCACGTACCAGCACACTATAGCAGCCAGACCTAGAAAGATTAGCACGGCTCCAATAGATGTGCCTAGAATTAGCGACGAATACTCGTCGTTTTTGTCTTGATTACCTGTTTTAAAGAAAATAAAGTTATTCTTTTATTTGGGGTTTCTCAGTTGCCCGTATGGTGTCGGACGTAAAGAATAGCACCATCCCATATCTTCCCGTGGGTGTCGTAAGAGGCGACTAAGGTGTAATGTTCTGTGGGCTTGTTGAATAAGACACCGGTGAGGTTGACTTGGTTTATTGATACATGGCACACATAATTAATACAGACAGACAGCAGTATCCCAGACGGGGACAGACATCGTAGTCTCTAGCTGGAATGACAGATAGGAACCGGATACATAGATAATATTTAGTGATGTGCACACTATTAACATACTAAATAGTGATATCCCAACATAAGGGACTTACCAGAGAATGGGCAGCAGCGTTCTCTGTGCCTTTGTAACAACCATACTGCGATCGCCAACCCGCCTGCCAAACGTGGCGATTATGGAAAATCCCACCCCCATCTGGGGGAGGCCTATATCCAGCAGTGGACGTTTTGTGGCTAAAATGATGATGATGGGTAGTAGCCAGAACCGATTGATGGCGACAGCTTAGTTCTCTGTTGCATGAGATGTAAACATAACTGGTGAACTTTGGATGTAGTACTGAAACACGGGATTCTTCATCATAATTTCAGCCAAGAAAAAAAAAGAAAGTCGTCCACAGCTGGACATAGGCCTCCCCTAAGTGTCGCCACATTGATCGGTCCCTTGCGTCTCGCATCCAGCGGATCTCCGCAACCTATACCAGGTCATTACAGTACTTACACCTACATTTCGTCTTAGCCTTTTTTTTTTGGGTTGGTAGAAAATCATCAAATAACCCCTCCCGCTCTTAAGCAGAGCGAAAGGGAGTGTCAGACTTCTACTGACTAAAAGCCACCCATGTTCCTTCTTAGCCCTTTATTTCGAGGCCGCGGTATCTCTTTCGAACAACCCGCAACCGCGACGGGGTCATTACAGTACTTACACCTACATTTCGTCTTAGCCTTTTTTTTGTGTTGGTGGGAAATCATCAAATAACCCCTCCCGCTCTTGGGCAGAGCGAAAGGGAGTGTCAGACTTCTACTGACTAAAAGCCACCCATGTTCCTTCTTAGCCCTTTATTTCGAGGCCGCGGTATCTCTTGCGAACAACCCGCAGCCCCGTACGGCATCGTGTGCGCGACGTTTTGTGTTGATAAAGTTATTTTATAATTTGAAAAGAGCTTTTGTAGAGTCAAAGAATTTTTAGAAAGAATGTGATGGTTCCACCGATTTGGATATTTTTATAAGCTATAATTCTACTTGCCGTGTTTAGTTTGTTACTTTTGTTGGGAACGACACATCGCTCGTAGAAATATCATAGCTAAGGGTGTAAAAGTACCCTTAACGCAAACGAAGGGCATTTGTTCTCCCCACCACTGCGATCATTTTTTTGTTCTAGACCATACCTGGGTACCTCCTAGTTACGGAGATATTGGGGGTCAAAGTTCCAAATTTTTCACAGCTGTTTTTGTAAATACTAGTTTTTCTCAGGTTTTACTATTCAAAACATCCACCAGCACAATGTTTTAACAGTGCTACATTGAGTTTTACCGTAAAATGTGATTTTCGACCCAAAAAAAAAATCGTTTCCCAGCAAAAATTTTTACTTAGGGGTACTTAGTTTGATGTACAGAATGCTTGGTTGACGGCTGTGTGATGGGTTGATTTACACCCTGTATATCACTAGCTTTTGCACGCGACTTCGCCCACGTGAAAATGTTGATCTTCCATACAAACTTTGCCCCCCTTTTTCTCTCCCTAGGGGGTTGAATTTTGAAAAATCCTTGCTTAGTGGATGCTTACGCCTTATGAGGATTACTTGTGCGAAGTTTTAAGTTGGTAGCCCTAAGGGTATGTCCTGTGCGTTTATCCTCAGTCAGTCAAGATTCTTGTAATTTTTGATAAGTCTTATTGGGTTTAACGGCGGTTTGGAGCTACTTACATCATAGCGTCTGTAGTGTGTATAAAATTCCCTAGTAAAAAACAATAGCTTCTTGGAAACTGAAACTTGGTCAATAATTGTTATTTAGGTGAAAAAATATTGGTCGAATCATTCTGTTGGTATTCGGTTGGCATTCACTGACGTATAGTTCTTGGAGCGAATCATTCGTGGGTCAAACGTTCTTTGGATGAAAATTTATTAGGTTAAAATACTTTGGACCAACGGTTTATAGAACAACCGACTGTGGGTAAATCGTTTCTGTTTCCTGCCTTTGCGTAAAATAAACTAAGTATAAATTTTATATCTTACTTTCATTCAAATGAAACATTTGTTTGCTGGTAACGAATTTCACCCTGTACACGAATCTGTCAGTATCATTGTACACACAGTCGATGTAAGAATTGTTGCTTTCTGAACGTAGTTGAATACCAAACGTCGTAGAGTTGGCTGGATAGGTTACATCTGAAACACATGAAAACAAAACACAGTCGCTTAATGCTTTTTTGGAAGCTTGCGTCGGTTTTCCCCGAGTTCATAATATATTATAACCCCAATGTAAATAGGCTTCTTCTGGGTAAGCTCGGCCTCATCTCTGCCCTTAGGGCAATTGAGGTCAAGAGTTAGTCAATTTCAAATAATAATATAAAGAACCCTCCTTTTGCACTTCGCCGCAGTCGGGTAAAAAAGAAACTCCTTACTTCGCTCCAAAACCCAAATAACTGATATGAGTCTTACAACTGCTAGGTTGATATGGAAATGGGCTGGTCACATCTGCCTAGCCTTTTCCCAACTATGTTGGGGTCGGCTTCCAGTCTAACCGGATGCAGCTGAATACAAGTATTTTACATGGAGCTACTGCTTATCTGACCTCCACAACCCAGTTAATACTAGATAATACGATACTCTTTGGTAAGACTGGTTGTCAGAATTTCAGGTCACTGACTAGTGACTACCTGTAACTGCCAAAGATCTATATATGGCAGCCGGGACCAACAGCTTAACGTGCTTTCCGATGCACGGAGGAAACTCGGTATGTCGGGCGGTCACCCATCCACAGGCCGACCTAGGCAAGCACAGCTTCACATAAAGATCGACCCGAGTGGCAGTTCTTATTAAGCCACGAGCTCCTCGACATGCCCCATGTCGGAGGAGCAATGGGTAAAAATTACCACACAGTGGATTCCAAAAAGTAGGAAACGACAACACGACCGGTCCAGAAGTAGATAGTGGGATGAACTGGACGCTTTTTCAGAGGATTGACCTACAATTGCGCTAGATCACGAAAATTGGAAAGCGGGAAGGGAGGACTCGAAGGCGGGTTGGGTGCACACAAATGCATATTCTGGAAGTTTAGTACCGATAGTGTTAAAGAGCAGTTGTAATTAAATTATTCACTAAAAAAAAGGTTGTTACCCATTGATATAAAAACTAAAGATACGGTCGTTCGAACATTTGCTCGACGGGTTCGCCATACAGAGAATCGGTGTAGTCTGCTCGTTAACGTAACCTTGTATAAGCGGCGTGGTATTTTCGAGGTATAAAGAACATAAATAAAGTTTTTAATAAAATTTACGACCGCACCCGAAGAGAGGCGATCGTGGACTAGTTCACTTCGGCTTAGGAAATACTGTTTTAGGACCAAGTTCGAGGCGTCATTTTATTTTAACATGCGGTCCGCTCAGTCCTTACGCAGTAATATAAAGTCAATGTCGTTACCTAATAAATCGCCTCTAATACAACTGCGCTAAGATTTGATAAGCTATTTTGATTACCTTTCGTGAAGTATTCCAAATGAACAGTGCCAGTCTCATGCGGATTTCTGCAGACTATTTGGACATTTTCACCATCTTGATAGTAGTAAATACTGTTGCCATCATAATGAACCGAGAGATCGCTCTCACTGAATATCAATTCTTTGCCATCCACAGTTACTTCTACAGATTCTGAAACAGAAGAAGTCATTTAAAACATGAGTCTAACGGCGATATTTTTGGCGGGCACGAGAAATGAAGCAACGAGGTGGTAATAATGGTATATAATGATTCAGGCACACAAGTTTACACAACATGCGGTTTTATAGAATGTTTTACTTATACCCAACGCGGTATATAGGGCTCGCGTACACAGTTTAGGTATTGGCGCCACGCAGTTGGGCGTGCGTACTCGCTATCAAGGGATTAGGCCGACTGCCGGCGTGAGCGGCATCGGTTCGCGGTTCGCGCCGAAGCGGGGTGCCGGGAGAGGGACGCTTAGCCTTGATCGAGCGGACATGGACGGAGTAAGTCTGAAGCGGCGGTATGGGTACCTACACGATATTACGATGTTACATGAGCCTTTTAATGTTTGTAGGAAGATCGCTTATTATAATTGGGCACAAAATCATGCACTTTCTAAGTAACGTAGAAACAAAGACATTTAATTAAGTATGCTTGCGATAGTCAGGACTAGGTTTATGAACAGATCTTTTGGAACATTTTGATGTTAACACATAAACTTAATGAATCTTCTCTGGATGCTCCATATACAATCAATGTATTTATGGGAATATGAATTCCATATTTCAGATGTGTGCTTCAAGTGGCTTATTACAAAAGTACAACAAGACATCTTAATGTAATCTATGTTATCATTCAATTGGCTTGTGTGAAGGACATTTTGTTACAGTGGTTTGTAAATCATCAAATGACCCCCTCTAGCAGGGCTAATGCGTATCTTTTTAAATGTCAGTGGCTATCATAGTGTCCATCGATTAACTGTCAAATGATTATGGTTTGGTACAAAATGGAACCATTTGACAGTTAATCGATGGACACTTTAATGGATATTAACATTTAATTTATTTTTTGCCAAAAAGTTTTTCATTTTTCCATTTTTAGTTGTTCCCAAACAAATAATAGGTTTTATTTATCCCCAATAAATGGAACATTACATAATATCTTACTGTCCAAATCTGGGTGTACACATCTGCGTACCCCCTCAGATCATACAGGCGTGATGTTACGTCATGATGTTGCGATTGCAGCAATCACGACAGATTTGCCGTCTATTTTTGAAGAGTTCTATTGTATATCTCCGAAGATCAGGATCAGATCTTCACCAAATTTAAATGGGACCACCTCAGGAGTATACTCTTTCAAATAAAAAAAGAGTTTTGAGAATCGGTTCACAAAGGTGAAATCAGGTAACATACATAAAAAAAAAAAAAAAAAATACATACACACGAACATATAACCTCCTCCTTTTTTGAAGTCGGTTAAAAATATACGCAACAGCCCTGCTGCTCTGAGCAGAACGAAACTTAGCGGATGGGAGTGTCAGACTTTCACCGGCTAAACTTTATCCATGTTCCTTCTTAGCCCTTTGTGTTGGATGGCATCGGTATCTCTTTCGAACAGTCCCGCAGCACGCGGCGACCGGGAGCAGGGGTTCTAAAATGGCTCCTTTAGCAGATCATAATATGATTTGCTTTAAAATTCTTAAAATGGATCATTAATAATAGTTACTGCGTCAGAGATCATTTTAACGCAATTCATATTAATTTCATTTCATTTTAACGCAATTCATATTCTTTTCATTTCATTTTAGACCCCAGGAGCGAGCGTAGCGTCGTCGTTTCTTAACACACGAATTTCCAAATAAGCAGTCACACGCCTGAGTGTTTCTAAAAGAGACTACATGTCACAGTGTGTATTTCTAGAAGAGAGAGAATAATCCTTGGATGACATTGATTTTTCACTCTTAGATATCAATTGATTTCCCGTCGGGGCTGCGGGTTGTTCGAAAGAGATACTGCCGCCTCGACACAAAGGGCAAAGAAGGAACATGGGTGATTTTTAGTCAGTAGAAGTCTGACACTCCCTACCGCTCTGCCCAGAGCGGGAGGACTAATTTGATGATCTGCCCCCCCCCCCCCAAATTAATTGATTTCAGTGGTTTCGTCCTGGATTCGGCCAAACTAGTGCTCGTGGCTGCGTTATGCCGTATGCGCAAGCTCCTTAAAAAGTCATTGAGAGGTGAGGTCTCAAATTTTTCTGTGTGTGTCTGCTCTGTAGGTTAGCAAGATGTAGTAGTTAATCTATAACTTACTTGCACCTTTAACGTGAAGTTTTAAGTAGAATGCTTGATACTTTGGTTTTTCTAGTTTTCCTTTTTCATCCTCCGTTACATTGCATTTCCACAAGGTACTCATGTCATAAGTAACATTGAACTGAAACATTTTTTTTTAAATATCAGCATGTATAAGTCATGGGTGTTTTTTTTTTAAAACGTTGCCCCACACTAGGAATTTCTCCTGTATCGTGGGTGCGTTTACAAACATTTAAACTCACATACACAGAACACCCAGACCCGAAACAACTATCTGTAGGCCATACAAATATTTGTTTCGTGCGGGGATCGAACCCGCGACACGCAGCGCAGCAGTCCAATCGCTCAGCCACTGCGCCAACCGTGCCGTCGTGCCGTTTTGCCACTGGCCAATGTGCCAAAATTAATTCCTGTAATACCCGAAAGTGTAGGCAGAGGTGTAATAATACTAATAATACAGTCATATGAATCGCCAATTATATTAAAGTCCCATATATGTGATAGGGAGTGAACCTATTGCCATCAAGTGAACCCAAATCCATACTCCATTGCTGCTTTAAAAAAATCCTGATAGAAGAGCCCAATAGCTCTATATCCGACATGGGAATCGAACCCAGAACCACTCCAGTGACCAGTCTGGTAGTGAAACTGCGGATGTCTCGGTATCTAATGACGATAAAAAATAATATATATTCTTCAAAATCTACGAACCACTAGACCAGAAACCAGAACAGACCAGACCAGACCAGTCCGGATCAGCAGGGCTATTGCGTATCTTTTAAATGTCAGTGGCTATCATAGTGTCCATCGATTAACTGTCAAATGTTTATGGTTACAAAATGGGACCATTTGACAGTTAATTGATGGACACTATGATCATTTTAAAGACACGCAAAAGCCCTGCTGTTCAGATTAGAATTCAGTCAGAATTCACCTGAAGTTACTTCAACTATGTAGATAGTTCAAATCCTATTCTTCGTTTTGTATGTTAGCGGATATTTGTTTTAAATTTTAATAAAGTACGGTCGAACAAGGCATTTTGTATACAGCCAGCTCACTAGCATTTACTTTTAAGAAAAACGCAATAAAGAACTAAATTGCAATCAATGTTGTCAGTATCCCACACACCACAAGGATCAGTTCTAGGCCCTATCTTCTTTATTAAATGATCTGATAGCTTACATGAAAAGTATTTCAGATGATACTAAACTTGTCATTTTTGCCGATGACACAAGCGCTATTATAGCTAGCGACAATCTAGAAAATTTAGAAAAGAAGATTAATTTTATTCTATGTGCTCTCGAGAAGTGGTTCACTATGAACGATCTAAAACTAAATCTAAGAAAGACGCAGTGTTTATTATTTAAATCAACAATGAAGAACAACGATAAAGTCAAAGTACATTTATTAGGGAATAAAGTAGATGTTGTAGACAATGTAAAATTTTTGGGAGTACAATTAGATGCAGTTTTAAATTGGAAAAAGGAATTGGAGGTCGTCACTAACACTATGAGTAGTGCTTGCTTTGCTCTCGGGAGTCTAAGAGATGAATTAACCATTGCTCACCTTAGAACGGTATATTTTGCACTCATAGAGTCTAGACTTAGGTATAGCATAAAGTTCTGGGGCAATAGCTACCAATATAATATTAATGCTGCTTTCGTTATGCAGAAAAGAGCCTTGAGAACTATGCTTCGCATTGAACAGACTGAGTCTTGTAGAGATTATTTTAAGAAACTGGACATTCTCACAGGACCATGCCTCTATATTCTGGTCCTGCTTAGTCATTTTATTAAAAATTTACATAAGTTTGAGACAGAAGAACAGAGACATATCAGAGTAAAAACGCGAAGAAAGCATCTACCTAATTTCATACAGCCTAAACTTAATGTCGTTAAACATGCCTCAAGAGTGCAATCAGTAAATTTGTACAATAAATTGCCTGTAGAATTTAAAGGCGCCATGAATCCGAATGAATTTAATAGAAAATTAAAGTCACTGTTATTGAGGAAATGTTATTACAGCATATAAGAGTTTCTCAAAGATAATATGTAATTCGAACATGTTATTGTCTTCTAAAGACCTTTAAGTAATATAATTATCAAACATTCTATCACGACATTACAATGTTATTGAATTTTATTGACATACGTTATTATTATTGACATTTTATTTTTATTTTTGTTGACTTTGTATTGATTTTGAATTTATGTTGAGGTAAAATATTAAAATTAATTTAAGACTAATAATGTTAGGATCATAATAATTATATATATGGATTATAATGATTGTAATGTCTGTTATTTTTTCCGGCTGTGATTATTTCATTTTTGTTTAAATTTTATTTAACAATCAACCATTCAATCATGACATTTTATTTAATGAATTTTATATGTATTTTTTAATTGAATTTATATCGTTTTTGAATGTTATGAAAATTATATGTGAATGTAGTTTGTGTTTTTCTCAGCCAAATTATTAAATGTATGATGTAATCACTGTTCGACACAAATGTAATTTGTTAAAGAATAAATAAATAAACTCGATGTATATCAGAAACCAAGTAGAAGAATGCCGCCACTTTTGAATGTCAGAAAAACAAATAAACGAAGCTACAGTCACAGTACCAAGACATAATAACTTGGGAAAGTACTGTAGTTGCCTTTCCAAAGCGTAGATATCTGTGGAGAAGAATGGGTAACAAACTCCATGGACACTCTTTTCCGTGTACTAGAATAGGAATATTTCCTGACAAAAAAATCTGTTTAGTCCGCCAGTTAGATTATCGAAAAATATTGGAGACGTGTTTTTTGTTTTATTAAATTAATAAAAATTGACGAAAATAAAACGCGTCAAAGAGTGGGGGGGGCTTGTGACTTACTTTCCGGTAAAAAATGTACTGAAATGTGACGTCACACGAGTTTTCGAAGCACTATCGCCTTCATTTTTTGTTTACGTCAAAAAAGAAAAAATGTGACATTAATTGTCCAATATTTTTCGATAATCTAAATGACGGATTAAAAAACTTTATTTTTGTCGGGAAATAAAATAGTTCAGCGTAAGTAAATACCAATTAACTTGTTCGACTGTACACCCAAAAGTAAAATTACTCACACATGTTGGTGATTCCATAGTTGACAGCTCCTCTTGGTCGAACTTTTTGTTATACTTGTAATAATTATAGCACCTTAAAAGCAATTTATTAAATATGAGTATTTCATAGTTTCATTAATTATTCTACTCCCGACAAAAACCCGATCATTGTGATATTGATGTATATTTTCCTGATTTTAACACATATACAGGGTGTAAATCAACCCATCACACAGCCGTCAACCAAGCATTCTGTACATCAAACTAAGTACCCCTCCGAAAAAATTTTTGCTGGGAAACGACTTTTTTTTCTGGATAAAAAATCACATTTTACGGGAAAACTGAATGTAGCACTGTTAAAACATTGTGCTAGTAGGATGCTTTAAATAGTAAACGGGTCATGAAAGTAATATAAGTAGAGTTATAACCTGAAAAACTAGTATTTACAAAAACAGCTGTGAAAAATTTTGAAACTTTGATCCCCAATGTCACCGTAACTAGGAGGTTCCCAGGTATGGTCTAGAACAAAAAAAATATCGCAGTGGTAGGGAGAACAAGTGCCCTTCGTTTGCGTTAAGGGTACTTTTACACCCTATATATACATACATACATAAAGTATGTCTTTCTAGGGCGTCCCCTCCCGGCGTTGCCACATCTTTCGTTACTCGACTTTCACTCATCCTCTCCACATGACCAAACAAACTAATTATACTCTTTTCAATTTTCGCCACTAAATCCTCATTTAAACCACAACGTTCTTTTTCTTTTCTCAGTTCATCTTTTAGAGTGTTTAGCTTATCATTGTATTAGATTTTTTATTAAAAAGGCGGATTGCTCACCATCCCCGAGTAATAGGAATATCTTGAAAATAAAAACACATTTTTTTATTCGCAAGGACAACAGTGTGTTGTGTATGTGCTGTGTCTGGCTGTGGCAGTCTGCTTGAGGATAACCTTGTAAAATGTATATCAGGATTGTCTGAAAGAGATATTATTTATTACTTTCAAATGTGTTGGTTACCGTATTTCAATCACGGCGGCATACTAACAGCTATTAAAAAAAATACTGTGGGTTAAAGTAGCAAACTTGCTGGAGCCCTGAAAGACAGAAGACGTAGCAGCAGACCTCGTAGATGATGGCGGGAGAATCTGACAAGACTAGCAACCAGTGATAGATCGAAACAACTAGAGGTCATGGGGAACTGGAATGCAGTCAGGTGCATTACTTTGTGTAATTTATTTCATCACCACTGCTCGTAAAACATCGTGAGGAAACCGGCATGTCTTAGAACCAAAAAATTCGAAGACATTGTGACACCTACCAATCCGCACTGGGCCCGCGTTGTGGCTCATAGCCCATCCTTCTCCTAGAGAGGAGGCCTGAGTCCCTGCAGTGGGAACATTATAGGCTGATGATGAATATGATGAACATAGTAAGATTGGTATTCAGACTTTCGGGCCACTGATGATAGTTGGGACCAACAGGTTAAAAAGCTTTCCGAGGCACGGAGGAAACTCGTTTGTAATGGGTGGTTACTCATTCACAGGCCAACCCATATAAGCGAGGCTTAAACCAAAAGTCGACCTGTAGGGCTATTGCGTATCTTTTTAAATGTCAGTGGCTATCATAGTGTCCATCGATTAACTGTCAAATGGTTCCATTTTGTACCAAAAAATAACCATTTGACAGTTAATAGAATCACTATGATAGCCACTGACATTTAAAAAGATACGCATTAGCCCTGCTGAGCGGTTGTTATTATTTACAAATGAGCTCTTCATCCAATTTTTCATCAACCGGGTACAAATACAGTCTCTTCGTGGCTAGGAAATTCCTGATAAAAATCTATCATCAATTTCATTGGTTTTTTTATCGGTAATTTCACAAAGTCAGCTGGTCGGTACATTTTGACTGTGTAGGTATAAATATAAGGACACAACAGTTATTCTTGTTAGCAATGAAAATTTTGTACTTGGGGATTTCCGAATAATGTAGTTACTGAAAACTTGGTACCAATCATTTTCACCATGTTTAAAAATACTTGATCTGACTAGAAAGAAAGAAAGAAAGAAAAAATATTTATTTGTCGCAGAAACATAACGAGCATACAAAGAGACATACAGGAAAAAAAACACACTGTTTACAACGCATAACAGATATTAAATAATACAACAAGCAGGGATAATATAAAGGTAGTTGCACGTCGTGACTGCGACAAGTAGGTTGCCACTCAGCATGATGCTGTGCTATGGGCACCCACAGCACAGCGCTGGTTTTCAGTGGTCACCCGTGAAAAAACGTACGAAATCCAAGACAGCAAGACTAGAAAGTTACTGAAACCTCACCTGCACTGCTTAGCTCCCCGGGGTCAAAATTACTTACTAAAGCTATCACAATCACCAAAAAGTAACCCATTGCAAGTTACTCATACGCGGAATTAATAATAAATAAACTAAATCAATTTCAGGCAACAGTTTGATGCACACCATAACAGGATTTAAAAAATAATGGTGTAACCATCATTTTCGTACTTTTACGAATATTATATGTAATTATTAATAATTCCTCACACTTTTTTCTTTTTTTTTCTCTACCCTGTACTCTCCGACTGCTCGGCAAAGGCCTCCCCAAATTCCTTCCACGTTCTCTTTTCCTGAGCCACCTCGAACCAGCCCTCGTGGTGCGCGTCCAGATCGTCTCGCCACCTCTTTCTGGGCCGGCCTCGGCAGTGCCGTCCGTCTTCCGGCAACCATCGTGTGGAGACTTTTGCCCAGCGGTCATTGTGCATGCGGCTGACGTGACCCGCCCAATCCCATTTTAGCCTAGCAGCCTTCTTGCCAACGTCTAAAATGCCCTTTTTGCTCACACTTACATTTGTTTCATATTTTGTTAGTTTACAATTATAAAATCTAGCTAGCAGACCTCGGTACCTAAAATGGTGGCCATTCGCTAAATAGGGTGGGACACACAAACGGCTACCACGTATCCGTATCACGTCTCATTCTAAAACTTCTCATAAAGAAAAAGATAGTGATAGTGTTTGTGTATTGGCCTCCGATTATTTTATATACTAACATTTCTTTTTCGAGGCGATCTCGTAGTCTGGGGCCATGGGGTCCGAGTGCTCATAGCCTGTTCAAGGAAATTTCAAAGCGCTTAGTTGACGCTTCTCGTGACCCAAGGGCTGGCTTTACATGGCAAAGTGTTTTTTAAGTATTAGGTAAGTACACTTACAAATACTTAGTACAAATAATATGGCTATGGCTAGCAAAAAATGAATTACTGTTATCTGAATTAAATAAATTGATTGATTGATAGAAGTTTTCAAGGGTCCTTTCCACCCAGTATATATATTGAGACCCCACCATGTCTCCGAAGGAACGGTTGTCGGAGAACTACCACATTTTCTGAAATATATTAGGATCTGGCCCATAAGTCCGACTCACAGTCTCATTAAGGATATAACCCAGTAACTGAGCAGTGGAGGTCAGATAGCCCAATATGCATGTAGGTAAACATATATATTCTGGATATATTTCGGTCATGTAGAGAGGATGAATGAAAGTCGATTAGAAAAAGGTATTTACAAGGCAGATGTGAGGGGACACCCTAGGAAGACATACACTAATCTTATTGGTGCCGTTCTTCAGAAAGGACAGTACTTGTAACCGGCGTGCGTGTATGACCAGAATATGTATGAATATGGACGAGGCAAAAGGAGTATGTAAGGATCGTAGCAAGTGGCGTTCTGTGGTTTCTGCCTACCCCCATGGGAAAAGGGCGTGAGTTTATGTATGTGTGTATATTTCGATACAAAAGAGTCCTACGTTCGTGCAATATTATGGTCACTATAGCGTCAGGAAAACATTAAATTTATCCTTGTAAGTATCCATTTAGCGGGCTATTAATCATCCTTTATGGTGCTCAGGTATAAAACTAAAATGTAAACAAATGTATTTTTATTTTATTTGCCACAAGATTATGACGCATAGAAACAAAATCATTTTGTCTATAAAATTATAATAATAATAAGTTTAACCTGTACTTTACTACATATGTTAAACAATACGTCTCTCTTTGTACACCTTCCAAGAACAAAACAAAAAACAACAAACACAAAAGTAAAAACAAAAATATTTATAAAAAACAAAATAGTGCAATCGTAATGCAGCTGGATACGAGTATTTTACGTGGAGTAACTGTTTGTCTGAACTCCAGTATCTACCTAACTGGGTAGTACGATACCCCCTTTTTTTTTTTGGCTGTTGGAAAATCATCAAATAACCCCTCCCGCTCTTGGGCAGAGCGAAAGGCAGTGTCGGACTTCTACTGACTAAAAACCACCCATGTTCCTTCTCAGCCCTTGCGCCGAGGCCGCGGTATCTCTTTCGAACAACCTACAGCCCCGACGGGAGAGGTGCGTGCCTTTTTCTTTTTTTTTTTTGGCAGTTGGAAAATTATTAAATAACCCCTCCTGCTCTGGGCAGAGCGAAAGGGAGTGACAGACTTCTACTGACTAAAAACCACCCATGTTCCTTCTCAGCCCTTGCGCCGAGGCCGCGGTATCTCTTTCGTCCCGTCGGAGCTATGTCGGTCGAGGTGGGTGCCTTGGGTTCAAACTTGAGACCAATGGACTTAGAAGCAGGGACTGAATTACGGTACCTTAAAATTTCGGTATGACGTCGTACCGTTAAATAAGGGTTATCGAAATATTTCGATACCGTTATTTTTTTCCGTAGCGGAATTTTGAGGTTGAAAATGCATACCGGTATATTTCGGTAGAAGTACCATAACCGTTATAAATGTATCGGTAGCGGTACCTAACCTGAATAAATAGGGGTTTTCTTTGACGCACCGCCTCGCCACCCTGTCGTTCGTTCACTTGCCGATTGTTGCACTTTATTGCAAGTTATAACTCAATATTGGGTTTTAGTTCCGATCGGAAGGACACGGCTGCGCGCCGCGCCCCGTCTCGCACGCATTTCGGTATCGAAATCGTGTAAGGGTTAAAATAACGGTTTAGGCCAACTTTTATTTATAAAGGTACCGGTATAGCTCAACCTTTATTTTAAATCGGTACGATACCGGTATATTTTTGAGGTATCTTAACCTTTAACCGTAACCGCTTTCAGTCCGTGCTTGGAAGTCAGACGCTCACACCACTAGCCCATTATTGCTACCCTTGCTATCCCAGAGGATAACTAAATCAAGATAAATATCATCAATAAAACAAACAAATAACATTATTAAATTGCATTTATTACAAATAATTAAAATTATAATTCACATTAATTCATTAATCATTCATGATCACAATTCATTTTTGTACCCTTTATTTTTATACTACCTCTACATGGAGTAGTTTTATTTTAGAACTTTATCATTTGGGAAAAATATAGAAATCAATAAAACTACTATTAAAAACACTTCATTTCGCAATTTGTGGATACAAAAAAAAGCAATAAATTACGTGGCTGTGTCAGAAAGAGAGTAGTAATAGAGAGTACTGCTGTCTCTTTCTTAAATACATTGTAATGGTTTTGTTTATTTTATTATTTTGTGACTCGTTTTTGTTTTGTTTTTAAAACAAAAGTGTGTTAAAAAACCAATCTGAACAAGAACATTGTTGAATGTTAGTAGGTGCAAAATATAATTATGTAAGTAACTGCGGTACTCAGAGATATTTAATGATTACTTAGGCCGTCACTAAGTAAAGATTTGTTTGACATACTTTTGTATGGCAAAACTGTCAAAACCTTTACTAAGTGATGGCCTAAGTAATCATTAAAGCTCTCTGAGTGCGGCAGTAAGTATTCGTTTTTAGTTAAGATTTTATTGAAAAGGTATCAAACAGATTTTTCATTATGGCTTCTCATAAGCAGGCTTTGAACAAGGACGGAAAATGGCCAATGATATGTTTTTTTTTTAAATATAAAACGGTATTAATATTTGCATGCCTATGTGACGGTAAAATATGGAGAACTTCTTTATAAAAAAAATAACATCTATGTACAAACCCATGTTTGCAAAGAAATAAATGATTTGATTTGATTTGATACTAGTAAACCTAGAAACCTATATTCTGGATGTGATGTATCCTTTCGTGTTTGGCACAAAATTTTCGAAAAAGTGACTTGGCTGACACTTTACACATGTCTGGCGTGCGATATGAAAATAAACTTACAAGTGTGTTTTGTGTAGTTATCTCAACTGCCTATCGTATTAAAGAAAAGGTTGAATTTATGTCCGTATCAAAACTGCTATTAAATTCAACTAAAATGTATTTTTAACCTACGTTTTCCTTGTCACACGCTGATAATTTGTCCTTGTTTGGGGCAACTGTTTCCGATGCACGATGTAATTAGGTTAGCATACGCAAAAATAGCCTTTAATGTTCCCACTGCTGGGATACCTACAGATCATCTCTCGATGATGGGGAATGGGATGTAATAGGGATTTTTTCTGACTAAAAAAGATATGAATCTGTTTAGTCAATCTGTTAGATTAATTATCAAAAAATATTGGATACGTGTTTTTTGTTTCATCAAATTAATAATTTACGATAATAATACGTGTCAATGTAACTCAAGAAAGCAATGACAGAATAGTAAATACAACGAGGCGACTATAAGGTTCCCTATCATGATAGGGAAGCCGATCTTCAGGAACTGCAAGAAGGTGAACCTGTAGCCGTGTTGCTCTGCCACTCCTGCGCACACCACGTTTGCGCTCGCGCCAATTAGCGTGCCGTTACCTGGGAATAAGTAAAAACAATGTGGGTACTACAACAACATGGTATAAAAAGTACTGATTTATGACAAAAATGAATAAACATAACATAACATCACGCCTGTAATCCCCGAAGGGTTAGGCAGAGGTGTACCTAATAGTACACCCACATTTCGCCAGTTATGTTTAAGTCCCATGTGAGGGGGCGAGCCTATTGCCATCAACCGGGCACAAATCCAGACTCCGTGGCTGTTACTTGATATATTCCTGATGGAAAAAGCCAATAACACTTTGCCCGACCCGGGAATCGAACCCAGGACCTCATGCTCAGCAGTCGCGCTTGCAACTACTAGACCAACGAGGAAGTCAAAAATTAATAAAATATCAGTTAAATCCTGAATTGCGCAGTTCAAAATATCTGCGACTAGAACATCCCGACAACAACCGTCAGACGGTAGCCCACTAGTCAAAAATATAAAATCAAGTCTTAAAAAAGTTCGTCCCAACTGATTTTCATTGCAAAGTACAGAACAAACAGGACACGGCAAAAAAAGATGGTGGATCAAAATTGGTGCTTTTTTATTTTTTCGCGGCCACTAAGGAAACTATATTATACTGTTAGGGACCTAACTAAGGACTTGAATAGAGAGTAGTGGACTGTAATTTACAAAGGTATAATCCAAAATAGGTACAATGAAATATTTGGTGAACTAAAGAAATGTGCGCGCGCGTCGTTGTCAGAGATCGGTAGCGAAGTGGGCCGAGGGCCCGCGTCCCGCACGTCGCAAGCCGCACCTCTCTCCGCCACCCGCCGTCGCCCGTCGCCAGCCGACAGCAGCCGAAGACCACCGAGTGGTCGGCGGTGCCCGAACATCACGCATATTACAAAACATAACATCACGACTGTAATCCCTAAAGGTTTAGGCAGGGGTATACCTAATAGTAAACCCACATTTTACTAGTTGTATTTAAGCCCCATGTAATAGGGCGTGAGCCATTTGCCATCAAGTGGGCTAAAATTCAGAATCTGCAGATCCGTGGCTGCTACTGATAAATTTCTGACGAAAAACCCAATAACACTTTGCCCGACCCGGGAACCGAACCTTGGACCTTATGTTCAGATAATACAGTGTGATTAGGACTCGTACCTCCGAGACAGGCGCCGAAGCTGAGCGCCCACGCGAGCGGCGCCAGCGGCAGGCGCAGCCCCGCGGGGTGCGCCAGCGCCGCCACCACGCGCACCATCATGGTGGACAGCGGGATGTTGTCCACGAACGCTGACGCTATGCCCGACACCTACGGACAACACAACCGTTACGAGAATTAAGGACTTATAGCCGCGAACCGGAAGACGTTGCGTTGGAAGGCCTCCCACTAAAATTATCCTGAGGAAAATTTCGGTGAAATATGATTGTATATAGGGTGTAAAAGTACCCTTAACGCAAACGAAGGGCACTTGTTCTCCCCACCTCTGCGATATTTTTTTTGTTCTAGACCATACCTGGGAACCTCCTAGTTACGGAGCTATTGGGGGTCAAAGTTTCAAATTTTTCACAGCTGTTTTTGTAAATACTAGTTTTTCAGGTTATAACTTTACTTAAATTACCTCCATGACCCGTTTACTATTCAAATCATCCACTAGCACAATGTTTTAACAGTGCTACATTGAGTTTTACCGTAAAATGTGATTTTCGACCAAAAAAAAAATATCGTTTCCCAGCAAAAAATTGATTTTTTTCAAATTTGAATGTTTGATGTACAGAATGCTTGGTTGACGGCTGTGTGATGGGTTGATTTACACCCTGTATAAGAAGCTGAGTGTTTCGTTCTAGGTAACGGAGGGCTGTTCCTTGCATCCTGTATTTAAACAGATCTGGAAACTGGAAATAAGCCATGGAAATATTCGCACTCTGTTACGGCTCAGGGTGCGCTGGGTGTAAGCAAACCCAAATGCATAAAGGTGCCAGAAAGTCATCATAATTTTTTTTATTGTTCACAAATTAATATAGGTACATATTTTTGTTAATTAAAAATTTACTCGCCAAACTTATCAGTTTGTTGGCGAGAAGCGCCTGTTTTTACGTACAGATTTTAACAAATAATCTAGTGAACAGATAACCTTAATACGAGTAACAACGAACAACTGTAAAATAAATAAATATGTGAATTTATTGCTCGGTAATGGGTGAATCCTCGTTACCGAGCAATAAATCCCTCAGTCTTGATTTCAACAAACCTATTTATTTATTTTATTTGGGAAAACAAACAATTACACATTAAGAATTACATAGAAAAAGATACAGAAATAATACAAATGTGAAATCAACCACGTTCTCCACAGATAGTTTATGAGACAATTTGGTAAATTTTAACACTAGCGTTATAAACAATAAAAAGAGGAACATAACATAAAAATAAACTACATAATCATCTCAACAAAGCATAAAGCTGCAATAGTGTCACATAAATGTAAAGACTGTGTCACATTAATTTTTCAAAATGTTAAGTAAACTGAGTCGAAACTTTCTATGCGGTAAAGAAAACAGATCCAAACTACAGAAATTCTTATTAAAATTGCCAGTAATGCGACGAAGAGGCGCACGCAAGCCGGCATTTGTACGACTGGAAGTAGTGGCAAATACAGGTCGTGCGCGCACCTCGCGTCCCTGGCATGTTCTGGGAACTATATAACACAACTTGTTACTAATACCCAAACAATCATACGAGTTATTACATAAGTCATACAAAAATGTAGCTTCAAGAAAAGTACGCCTTGAACTTAAGGAAAGCAGGTTATATTTTTTTAGTAATTCACCATAAGAGAGATAACAATTTTTTAAGCAGCGATAATGCATAGACTTCAAAAATTTACGTTGTATGCTTTCTATACACTCAATATATTTAATGTAGAAGGGGTTCCACACAGGAACTGCATATTCTAATTGAGACCTAACTAGTGATCGATAGAGATATAAATATGTACTAGGGCGTTTAAATTCCGTTGATGATCTCATCACAAAACCGTACATGCGGTAAGCATTATTTACAATTTTATTAACATGTGCGTCTAAGTGCAGTTTATCGTCAAGTAATATTCCCAGGTCGCGGATCAAACTCTCCCTTGTCAGAGTTTCACTGTGTATTGTATAGGGATATTTAAATATATTTTTATTTTTAGTGAAGCTAATACAACAACATTTGGGAATACTCAGTTGGAGTTTGTTTTTAGTGCAATAGTCTGTCAGGCGATTGAGGTCTTGTTGAAGCAGTTGACAGTCAAGTATAGTTTTGATGGGTCTAAAGACTTTAAGGTCATCTGCGTAAAGTAGGAATTTAGAATTATGAAAGCACATGTCAATATCATTGATAAACATTATAAACAACAAAGGGCCCAATATCGAGCCTTGAGGTACCCCTGATGAAACAGTTATGGATTTGGAATGGAAGCCATTAACTACCACTTTTTGCGTTCTATTTGTAATATAGGAAGAGAACCAACGGAACAAATCCCCACGAATACCATTAAATGCTATTTTGCCTAGAAGTAATTTATGATCGACCTTGTCAAAGGCCTTACGGAAATCAGTATAAATAGAGTCTACCTGTATACGTGTGTCTAAATTATTGAATAAATAATCAGCATATTCAATCAAATTAGTAGTTGTAGATCTTTTCTTGACAAACCCATGCTGTTGCTTAATAATCTGATCATGAATAATCGGATAAAGCTGATCATGGACCAGTCTCTCGAAAAGCTTTGACAAGATTGATAGAATGGAAATAGGACGGTAGTTCTCAATTTCTTGTTTTGGACCAGATTTATGTACAGGGGTAATATTGGCTCGTTTCCACACTTCTGGGAAAGTTCCTTGGCTCAAACATTCATTATAAATAATATATAGTGGGAGACTTAGAGTGTCAGCGTATTTTTAAAAAAGAGTGGTGGGATACCATCAGGCCCTGGACCTTTAGAACAATCCACGGATACCAAAGCACTGTGTACATCTTCAATATTAATCACAATATTGCTAACAAGTCGACTATTCTTAGCGTCGTCCAAGGTCTGCTGCTGCACATTGTTGAGAGTGGAAGGTTCATAAACAGAATGGAAAAAGTTTAAAAAGAGATCACAAATTTCCTCTGGACTATTGGACGACTGTCCCTGGTAATGCATAGTTGAAGGAATGGAAGCTGTCGATTTACGGTTAGATACAAAAGTCCAAGAAGTGAGTGAGTGAGTGAGTGAGTGATGAAGTTGACGCAAGATGTGGAAATGCCCACTAGTTTGTTTTGGTATTGTAACTGTTGGACGTCAGGAGTTTTTCGTACTCCTATCTGTGTTCTCCTATCTGTGTTTTGTGTAATCTATATATATAAAAATGAAACCCGTTTTCCGTTGTCACGACTTGGCATGAAAACGGCTTGACCGATTTGGCTGATTTTTTTTTTAAATGTTCGTTGAAGTTCAAGGATGGTTCTTACGGCGAGAAAAATTCGAATAATGGCCGGAAAAGCCCTAAAAACAGCCCTTTTCTTTTTCCCATACAAACGTTTTCTAACTAAAACGTAAAATCAATTTGAGCTTTAATACCGTACCCATAAAGTTCAAGTGTTAGTGGAGAGGTTCCGGGAAGGCAAAACAATTGAGTGACGTTCAGTTGTTCAGTCAACGAATGACAACTTCAAACAGACCATACGACATTATCACAATAATCACAAATAATTACTGTTTTTTTCCCTATTGGGAAAAAAACAGTAATTATTTGTGATTATTGAAACACCATTGAATTTTTCAAATGGTGTTTGCGTATAATATAAAAATTTATTGCTGTTAGTTAGTTGCGCTAAAACTAGAGAACGGCTAGACCGATTTGTCTAATTTTGGTTTTGAAACATTTGTGGCAGTCCAGAGAAGGTGAGAAATTAGTAGTATGTAGGTAGGTAATAGGTAGGTGGTAGGTAGTTGGCAGGTAAAAGGGCATTGCAACGCACGCGGGGTACAGCTAAAAAAATGAATAGCTGTTCGTTAGTCTCGCTAAAACTCGAGAACGGCTGGACCGATTTGGCTAATTATAGTGTTGAATTATTCGTGGAAGTCCAGGGAAGGTTTAAAAGGTGAGAAAGTGGTAGGTAGGTAGGCAGGGTAGTAGGTAAAGTAGTAGGTAGGGTAGTAAGTAGGATAGTAGAGTAGGTAGGGTAGTCGGTAGAGCAGTAGGTAGGGTAGTAAGTAGGTAGGGTAGTAGGTAGGTAGGGTAGTAGATAGGTAGGGTAGTAGGTAGGTAGGGTAGGAGGTAGTAGGTAGGTAGGTAGTTGGTACACAGGCAGGTAGTAGGTAGGAAAAAGGGCATTGCAACGCATGCCGGGAACAGCTAGTTCTAAATAATTGTGGCGGCGCGGCCCGCCGCCGCCGCCGTCGTCGCCCTTGCGCGCCTACTGGCTCGTATAATCTGTGTCGTAAGCGCCGGCTGCGACGGTTCGCGCTGTGACAATATTTAATTTTGCGTACCGATGTGCCTACTTTTACTTTTATTGTTTTTTTAAAAATTACCTTCTACTAATTATTATGTGCTATTAGTTGTGAACCAAAAATAATAAGACGAGCGCCAATCCCGCCGACAAACTGCTGCGCAGTTTGGTGGGTGCATGATATGTAAATAATGTTTGGTCCTCAATAAATGATTATTATTATTATTATTCCCTTTATTTATTTGTAAACAAACTTTATACATTTTTAAATATTTCTTATAAAAACAATAAAAAAAACATTTAAAAATATAAAAAATTGTAGCCCACCGATATCGGGAACAGGGTCCAAGCCACCGGCGGTCAGGGCTCCAAAGAAAGGAACCTCCTAACGATACGAGCCGTGTCCAGGAGTACCGCTTTCTGCATCAAGCCCTTGATCCAGCCGCCTAACGAGAGCCTCCTCAGGTGTTGGTCGAGGCTCTTGGCAATTAAGCCATTGGCTGTAACGACTATCGGCACAATGATCGCCGAGTCCACATCCCACATGTCGACAACCTCGCGAGCCAAGTCAAGATATTTGATTTGCTTATCTTTTTCGGCTTTCACGAGGTTCTCGTCATGCGGGACGGTTATGTCAACAATCATTGCGCGCCGCTCTGATCGATCCACCACCACTATATCAGGCTTATTAGCTATAATAGTCCTGTCAGTGATGATGGATTGATCCCAGTACAGTGTGATACTGCCCTTTTCGAGAACTGGGTCGGGCACATACCTGTAGTACGGCACTTCCGATTCCACAAGGTTGTATTTTAGAGCAAGTTGCTGATGGATAATCCTGGCTACAAGGTTGTGTCTAGGGATTGCAATTGCTGGATCCAGCATACAGCAATCCAGCTGGATCCAGCGCCTTTTTAAACATGCTGGATCCAGCATACATCTTGATCCAGCGATGCGGATCCGCAAACGTATCAATTTCTATTGTTTAGTTTTGAGTTGCCGCCATTTTCGGCCTCTCCATTTGTTTTCTAAGGTCTTACTTTCAGAGAATTCAAAAAAAGAAGTAGTCTCTTATCGTCAGACTTTAAACTGCTTAATTATTAAGGATTAACGAGCGGAGAGAAGATTATTTCAAATCTTTTTTGTTTGATACAAAAATACTATTGAAAATTAAAATAGTGTTATTGTTACGGTCCTTTTTTAAAAGAATGTTAATTAAGTTAATTTTATAAGAATTTGTGAGACTGATTGCTACTGATTAGCCGTCCTATCATTAAACATAAGCGTAATTAATAAGATAGTGCTTACTTAGAAACATTATCTTAAATGTTATATGAATATAAGGTTATATGTTTGTTATTTAATTTTATGTTGATTATTTTGATCTCAAATTATTAAAAAACCAAAGCAAATTAATATAAAATATCACCAAATGAGTGGAAGATTTCAAAGATTATCGTAAGAAGTACAAATTAATAAAAAAAGTCTTAAAAATGTCGTCTTTTTATTTTCGTTCCACGTTTTGCTGGATCCGCGCTGGATCCAGCTGGATTCAGGTCAATCCAGCAAAAAATCCGCTGGATTGAAAACGCCGCTGGATTGCAATCCCTAGTTGTGTCTATGCAAGTATTCTCCGTTAGCCAGACGAGAACACCCGGAGATAATGTGACGGATTGATTCGCCCGGACGGTGGCATGCCCGACATATGTCAACCGTACCGTCCTTCACAATAAATCTCCGGTAGTTATTCGTCATCATAACTTCATCCATAATTGCACAGACAAAACCTTCGGTTTCTCCGAAGAGTTCCCCGGAACGTAGCCAGGCTACGGACGCCAAGAAGTCTACATCAGGCCCGTGTAGGGCCCGGAAAAAGCGTCCGTGAAGCTCCTTACTCTGCCATACCTCCATGCGGTCATTAGTGTCAAGCACTACAGGTTTGCGCCAGTTCTCTTTAGCCAAGGAGAGCGGGGTAAGGCCCTTGTCCACCGCGACAACATCTCGATGCATCCCCATGTCGGCTTCCAGGAAATATTCCCTGAGACTGCATATCTCACGATTGTGGAGAGTCTTAGTATTTAAAAAACCTCGACCTCCACACTTCCGTGGGATATACAGTCTCATAACCGAAGAACGTGGGTGATGCATTCGATATGTCGTCAACAATGTACGGACCCGCCTATCCAGGGCGTCTAGCTCTGTTTGAGTCCATTTGAGTATGCCGAAAGAGTACATCAAAACCGGCATGACCCAACCGTTGAAGGCACGCACCTTATTTCCGCCTGATAAAAGACTATTAAATACTTTTCTCAGGCGGCCGAAGAAACGCTCCTTCATCGATTGTTTCATGTCAGCAACATTGATGCCCAGCGCTTCCGACATACCCAAATACTTATAGGTTTCGGTTGCTGAGAGGGATCTAAGATTTATGGAATCCGTAAGCTGGGTTCCCACAGACTCCACAATCTCTCCTCGCTTGACATGCATGACCGCACATTTGTCCACGCCGAATTCCATCCTGATGGCGCTACTGAAAGCTTCAGTGACCTTCAGTAGCTCCATCAGTTGCAAATCGTTGGGGGCAAAGAGTTTCAGGTCATCCATGTAAAGGAGGTGAGATATAACTTGACCACCTCTCTTCAACCGATAGCCTAGACCTGAATCCTCCAGCAGCGTGCTAAGAGGATTCAAGGCTAAGCAGAACCAAAGTGGACTCAAACTGTCGCCCTGAAATATACCCCGCTCTATCCTTATCGGCTCGCTATTCCTCTGGATTTGCCGACATCCTGGATAGCGAAGGACTGTCCTCCATTGCCCCATACACGACATCAGGAAGGTGCGCAGGGTTGCATCAATTTTATACAACTCTAGCACCCTCATGAGCCATGTATGTGGCACCGAGTCATAGGCCTTCTTATAGTCTATCCAACATGTTGACAGATCCTTTCGGGAACGGCGAACCTGTTGGCTAATGGCCATATCAATGAGGAGTAGCTCCTTAGTACCACGGGACCCGTTCCTACATCCATTTTGAGAAGCGGACATAACAGAATTTTCGTTAATATGTTTAGTAATTTTAGCTCTCAAAATGGAGGTAAGAACTTTATAGACCGTTGGAAGACACGTAATCGGTCTATAATTTTTGGGTTCCGCAGTACTACCTGATTTATGGAGCAGGTGGGTTATTCCAGTTGTCAGGAACTCTGGTAGCGACCCTGACTCTATGGTTGACTGGAATAGGGCTGCCAAGCAAGCATGCGATCTTAAGAACCATTTAATCCAGAAGTTGTGCAGTCCGTCCGGCCCTGGTGATTTCCAATTAGGCAACGGACGAACTGCACAACCTACATCTTGGGGGCTGATCGTTATTGCCCCCATTTCTGTTATTGGATCGCACGCTCGCTCAACCTCCCGAGTCCATTCACCCTCGGAATGACTGACAGGTACCGACCAGATGTTGCGCCAAAATGAACACATGGCGTTATCATCCGGCAGGCACGCGTCAATCACACCTTGGTCCGGTCGCTCCCATGCTCTGTAAACCCACCTTTCATCGCTTTGGAAGGTGCGATTTAGAGTGTACCGTTCCACCCGACGCTTATACCTACGAATACGGTTTGCCCATGCATACACTTTCTGCTTCCAGAAGTCGATGCGCTCTGTGACACGGTACATGTAGTCTCGAGGACTGATATCAGTCCCCGCAAATGCCCGTCTCACAAAGCGCATCACTCGAGGGCGATTGTTGCCCTCCCGGAAGCAGATTAGTTTGCCGATGAAAGCTCTGGCCCCAGCAATGCGTCGTTCAATCCTGCATTGCCAAGCCGGTACGGCTGGTTTCGGTCGTGTAGCTCTGTCATCCGGAAATTTGACATGAGCTACACGACATGCCGTTACAGCCGCGCAATACAGGATTGAATGAGCATCACTGAGGTTTTCGCAGTTATCAAAATAGCTTGACAACTGCGAATCCAGAACAGCCACCAGCGCCCTATTTCTGTTATGCATGGGCAAGCGAGGTAAGCGTGGTCTAAGTTCGGGCGTCATGAACCGATATTCTTGGATCGCACCCTCCAAAGTACTCCTCATCTCCTCACTGCACTGGATACTTACGTTAGTAACCATGTCACTACTCACGTCGTTTCCGCTAATAAATGTTGTGGTAGACTGTGGTGGTACCACAGCCTGCGACGGCGTTGCAGTGACATGGCTACTCTGCATTTCAGTCCGCAAGCGATCAAGTACGGTGTCATCCAACATACGATTACGCTGGATGACTCGCACCTGATCCGACAGTCGTTGTGCCGATACGTTGACAGCTGGCTCAAGCACCTGAAACAGAGAGAGCATCCGAACACGGTACGCGGTCAGGTTGTTTCCTCCCTCTGTAGCCCCATAGTATGAGCGCATGACGTTCTCGTTGATGGATTGCGTCCATCGCATGCGCTGCACACTTCCGCCGGTAGCTGGGACCCTATCAGAAGCCGGTGGGCCTCGAGGTCCTAAGCCGTCCGGCGGCCGGCGTCCTCTCCGTCGCCGAGCAGGTGGTGGCGTCGGGGACAGCGAGAAATACTCGTCGCTCGAGCTCGACGCGACTGCCGCGGTCGGTGTCACAGCACTCACGGTGGGGCTGGGTTCCGGCGGCGGCGAGGCGGAGCTGAGCGACGGGTCCGGAGGTGGAAGGCGTGCGCGTCTAGCTGCAGATCTTGTCAACATATTCTTTCGGTCTTTAAATCATTTTTCGTCTTTTATGGGAATGACAGGGAACATTGACATGTGTCATATTTTTCTTCTAGTGGGTTTTCTTTTAGTGTGTCTCATTTTCTGCGTTATTTTCGTCTATTTTGGTTAGAGAAACTGTTTATATAACTATATTTGAAAACGGAGATACCAAATCGTCAAAATGAAATTGAATAAAAATTAAAATAAAATAAAATCGGAAGATGAAACAGAAAGACGTCTGTCGACTTTAGTGTTGCCAGCTTGAATCTTATTATTATTATTATTATTAAAAATATTTGGTATTAACCTTAATGCTATCTTCAACTGACTTTATGTATTGGCAATAACAAGTGGCAGATTCAGAATGAAATCTCGACCTGTATAATGAAAATTGTTCATAATCTGATAGATTATGATACGTCTTCCATTTACACCACGCCTTAGTTTTATTTTTAAATATGTGTTTCAATGAAGGTGTAAACCAGACCGGATATTTTGAAGACTTGACTGATGTTAAGGGGACATGATCTCTAATAACTTTGAAAATAACTTCATAAAATATATTTACTGCATCTTCTGCAGACAGCCCATGTAATAAATCGACCCAGTCAACTTTGCCCAAATCGCCATTAATTTCTTTGTAATTAGCCTTATAGTAATTGTACCTCTGTGTAGATTTACGTGCCATGCCTCGGTTACCCAAATTGAAAGAAGCTAATATACATAAGGGCGGGTGATAAGGGTCTGGGGTTAATAGTGTGTCCGTGGGTGTTATAACAGAACACTCATTGCTGCTGATCACCAAATCTAAAATCTTGCCAGTCGAATTTTTTATGCGATTATACTGGTAGGCATTAAAAATGGACATAAATTGTTAAAACTCTCTTTTACATGGATAAGCAAATGTAGAAGCTGCACATACAGCATACTATTTAAAAAGTAAAGATAAGTTACAGAAGGCATTAAAGTAAAAACAACTTTTATAAAAACATGTGGTAAACAAGATATCTCCACGTTATGAAGATTCAATATAAATGCAATAAAAAAGTACATAAGAATAAACAATACCTTATAGGGTACTTTAATCATCCCTAGTGATAGAATCAGTGGCAGCAGCCCCTGGTTTGATTTTGCCAAGATCTTGATGTGAGCGAATGGCGAACGACTTCGATTGTTCTTTTTCACGGACGAGTATAGTACCATGCTTAACCCACACAAATTTGTAGTTATGCAATGTAGCGATATTCTTACATTCACGAAATAATTGCTTCCTTTTTAACGTGATATGTTCATGCATGTATATGCGAAATGATGTTCCTGAGATATCCAGTTGGTCGGACGTCAGACCCTTGCATAAACGAAAGGCGCTGAGAAGATTGTCACGTAATATCCGTGAGCCCAGTTTCACGACAATGTTCTTCGGTTTGTTACTATTCTGGTGTGCATGAGGAACCCGATGTATTGAGATAATGTCCTTGGTGTTTATATTAAAATTGACTTTAGAGCCTACTTTTTCCATTATCGACAGCAGGTTTTCATGGCGTCTTTCAGGCACATTACACAGCTCCAAGTTGCATTGCCTAGCATTTTGGTCCAAGTAGTCTATTTTTAACATAAGATCATTAATTAAGCTCTTTGTTTCGTCCTCCTGCCTATCGATACACTTTTTTAAATCAGTCTGCTCATCAGACAACCATTGGACATTGCTCTGTACAGCAGCTAAGTCATTTGATAAGCAGTCATACTTTCCATCAAGCTCCGTTAGGTGATTTGTAAGCCGGGATTGCTCAGACCGAATAGACGAAATTTCGTTTCTAATTTCCGATGTCACCACGGTAATACCAGCAATCTCGCCTTTAATATTAAGGACGTTATCAGAAATAGTACTCATTCGTGCATCAAGCTCCTTGCGCCACTCTGACAGAGTGTTTTTAAAATCCAGTGACAACATATTAAGCGCCTGCGTAAAATCGCATTCCGGTTGCTTACGCTTGCTGCGCACAGACACATTTTGTTCGCCACTGGATTCAAGTGCCTTACATAAGTCGGAATCAGAATAAGAGAATTTGTTGTCAGTGGGATTCATTTTTACCAGGTATTGTCTATTATATATTAACACTAGACAAATTTAAACAAGTTAAAAAAGTTAAACCTATAGTTAACTTAGGGCTATATCTCAGCATATCTATTTTATTAAATACTTTTGGCACAATGTATCTAGAAGTTCTTTCCCCATAATAATTTGTTACTTTCGGCTGGACTAGTCTTTTTTTTGCTGGACATAGGCCTCCCCCAAGTGTCACCACATTGACCGTTTCCATGCGTCTCGCATCTGATCTGCCTAGCTACAGAGATCCTCGAACTCGTTGTCACACTCGTTGTTTGCTACGTGTGCGATCAGCCACGGTAATGATACATTGCGTGTGAGGAAATTAAATCAATCTATTGAATTTTCATAACGTTCCTGAAATATTTTTTGCAGTATCCCTTAAACCCTGTATTTAATTGAAGTAGTACATCATCAGCCTGTAATGTCCTACTGCAGGGACTCAGGCCTCCTCTCTAGGAAAGGGATGGGCTATAATCTACCACGCGGGCTCAGTGCGGGTTGGTAGATGTCACATGTCTTCGATTTTTATGGTTCTAAGACATGCCGGTTTCCTCACGACGTTTTCCTTCACCGTTTTGAGAGCAGTGGTGATGAAATAAATTTCACAAAATAATGCGCCTGCTTGATTTAGAACCCACGACTTACTGTTCGTAAGACGGGACCGCCACCTATGGCTGCTAAAAGCAGCATAATATACAAAATTCAACACAATTCTGCTTACCCACAAAATGAGCATGATGGCGACCGCTAACCGTGACTCCTCTCCTACTTGCAATATCAGTGTCTCCGTCATGTTGCCGATCCACGATATTAAACCTAGTTTAGACAGCGCCTGGAACATAACAACTTACAATTATATTTAAGTAACATAAAATAACATATCGGCTGTTATCCCCGAAAGGTTATACAGAGGTATACCCAATAGTAATAGCGAAGCGAGCCTAATGTCATCAACTGGGCACAAATCCGATACAGACTGTGTGAGAGGAGCCTTATAATGTAGCAACACTAGTTGTCTATTGAAAGCTCTATGGTCGGATGACTGGACTCTACACCTCATGGAAAAACCCAACAACACTTTGACAAACACGCAACATAAATTTATAAATGTTGGTTTAGAAAAAACAAGTTCATCATCTGCTTAGCCATTTCCCAACTATGTTGGGGTCGGCTTCCAGTCCAACCAGATACAGCTGAATACCAGTATTTTACCATGAAGTGACTGCCTATCTGATCTCCATATCTCAGTTAGTCCTACTCATTACAGCTAAACTGGATTTTATGAGGAGGATGCTAACAGTCGTGGCTGCTGCTACTAGGCTACCACTCTCATCCGTCATCACTTTTAGGGCGAAAATGTTAAAAAGCTTAACCTAAGTGATAACAATAATTACGATACAATCTGACAGCGTTCAGTTTGCTCATTTATCCGACCATAGTGTATACTGGGTCTAGAAAGTCACTGAAAAGCCTTGGTATGTCGGAAATTGTGATCAGTACTTAGTAGTGTAAATTCTTTAAAACCGTTTGACTCTTGCCCCCTCTGACCAAATAGCGAAATAACAATAGGGATGTCTACCGACTAAAAAAATATGATTTTAATTAGTCCGTCTGTTAGATTATCGAAAAATATTGGATACGTATTTTTTGTTTTATCAAATCAATAAAAATTGTCGAAGATAAAACGCATCAAAGATTTGAGTGGGGGGTCGTGACGTCACTCACCAGTAAAAATTGTCATACTTATGTCTTAGAATATGACGTCACACGAGTTTTCAAAGCACTGTATCGTCTTCATTGTTTGTTTACGTGAAAAAAGAAAAAATACGTGTTCAATATTTTTTGGAAATCTATCTGACGGACTAATTAGATTTTTTTAGTTAACTACCCTATTCTAGTAGTTTAATACCACTATACAGAAACAACATTAAGCATTTACCTCCATAAGCACGAAGAGAGCTGCGAAGAACAGCAAGGTAGACCACTCGACCCTCGCCAGGATCGGCTCCAGGTCATCCCTCTCCGCCAGTAGCAGCAGTAGCAGTGCCCCCAGCAGTGCTGTCCACCCTAGAGATAGTCGTTCTGGAAATAAAAGATAAATTATCATAAGAAATATGACTTACTAGCTGTTGCCCGCGGCTTCACCCGCGTGGGTGTCGGTTAAACTACAAAAATGACGATTTTCGATAGAAACTCTCATTCCAAAACTAGTATAAGGTTTGAATATCGAATAATTCTTCCTTTTTCCTAGTCTACATTATAAAGGGGTTCAGGGGGATCAGTTTTCTTGCTCCAAGGATTTGGGCTGGACGTTCTGAGCTGAGTCAGTCAGGGCTTTACTTTTTATTTAAATAGATAGATTTGAATCAGATTGTAATACCAATTTCATAAGTTTCATGGGTCCAAAATAAAATGACTTCTCATAACATCGTCTATCAGCCAATAAAAGTTCGGTCAGTATCAGTCTAACCGTCTCGAAGATAAGCTAAAATAAACAGACAAAAATTGAGGATCCAATGTGTTTTATGTCATAGTCATAATCATTTATTTCATTACAAAATACATTGTGTAGAAAAAAATACTTAAAATTATTACATTAGATAGTCTTAAAAAAAAAAAAAATTAAATTAAAAATAAACTCATTTCAAACAATAATTAGTGTAAACTTATATGAAGAAAAAATAATAATAATTTAAAAAGACGAAACTAAATAAATATCACAAATAATAAATAGGTACATTTGTCAACATTTGTCCATACTGAACTCTTCTATACAGTAGTAGCCCTTCCTCAATAAAATCTCCTTAATTTGTTTTTAAATAAATTTACATTGGTCATGCTTTTAAATTCTATTGGCAACTTGTTGTATAACCACACAGATTGGTATCTGGGACTTTGTTGAACTACTTTCAATTTTGTTTGAATTGTGTGGTAGGGTAAGTCCTTCCTACGAGTACTATCCCTCGCCAGTCTTTGCTCTTCAGTTTCGTATTTTTGCAAATTCTTAACAAAGTTGGTTAGCAATCTATACTAATAATATTATAAAGCTGAAGAGTTTGTTTGTTTGTTTGTTTGTTTGTTTGTTTGTTTGAACGCGGTAAACTCTGGGACTACTGGTTGGAATAGAAAAACTCTTTTTGTGTCGGATAGTCCATTTATCGAGGAAGGCTTTAGGCTATATAACATCACGCTACGACCAATAGGAGCGGAGCATAAATGAAAAATGTTGCAAAAACGGGAAAAGATATTCCTTTTTGAGAGCTTCCGTTGCGTGCGCTGCGAAAACGGTTTAAGTTACGCAAATACCATGTATGAAAGAATTGTTCCTCTTTAAAAGTTCTAAAAAAAAGTCCGCGATAGCATATGTTTATCTTTTAAGATTGACTCACTGTAACCATTTTTTACTATTAAAATGTTAGGTTAAAAAGAATGATATTTTGCGAAGCTTATTTAACCCATATGGTATTAATCTATATCTAAATAAATGTGTTTGTTAGCATAGAAATTTAATATAGAATATTTGTGCCCTTTACTCTATACAGTTTAAACAAATATCTTAGAAGATATCGCAATGTAAAAATATCCGCGCGACAAAATAATTAAGCGCGCGGCAGTCATTCGGTCCGGTGCGGTAGGTTAGTGGGGATTCTGGCCTCCGGGGACTCCGAAGAAATTCATATTCAAAATATTTACTGCACCATAATGTTTACAATGTGTTACTGTATATTTAACAGTAAGAGATACCAATAGTAATTCACACTTTAATATAATCTAAACTAATATTATAAAGAGGAAAGATACGACTTTTTGTTTGTTACGATTTAACTCAATTTATGTTGACATTTTGTTATAAGCTATATTATGTGACGCAGACGAAGTTGCATGGGTCAGCTAGTACAAAAATATAGAGACAAGGCACTGTTAGAATTTTTAGTCTTATAAAGTGTTCCTTGCACGATTCTATCTGTCTCATGCGAAGCATTGTCCTTAAAGCTCTCTTTTGAATAACAAATGCTGTCTGGATATTGTATTTGTAGCTATTGCCCCAAAACTCAATGCTATATCTAAGCCTAGACTCAACCAAAGCGAAATACACCTTCCTAAGTTGAGGTAAAGTTAGTACTTCCCTCAGGGTTCTGATTGCATAGCATGCCGAGCTAACAGACTTTGTTATAGACAATATCTCAACCTTCCAATTTAATAATGCGTCAATATGAACACCTAGGAATTTGACATTATCAACTACGTCGACTTTGTTACCACAAGATACCACCTCAATCTTAGCGTCATTTCGCACCGTCGTCGGCTTAAATAATACACACTTTGTTTTATTTACATTAACTTTTAAATTATTTGTGCCAAACCAGTTCTCAAAAGCGTTTAACACAGTATTAATTTTGGATTCTAATTCTAATATGTCGTGTGCAGACACTATGGCATTTGTGTCGTCAGCAAAAATTATTAGTTTTATGTCATTAAAATGTCTTTGAATATACTCAATCAAGTCATTTAAAAATATTATAAAGAAAATTGGACCTAGAACAGAGCCTTGCTTATAGATTTTTTCCTCACCATCTACCATCGATTTTATCTCTGTGTACTGACGCCTGTTATGCAAGTAAGAGCTGAAAAGTTTTAATACATTCTCCCTTAAACCATAGTGTTCCAATTTGGCCAAGAGAATGTCATTGGCTACTGTATCGAAGGCAGAACTGAGGTCAAGAAAAAGACCGGCCACTTTGTGCTTGCAATTTAAGTTACATATAACCTTGTCGACTAATGCCTCTACAGCATCACTAGTTCCTAATGATGTTTGGTATCCAAATTGTTGTTTATTTAAGACATTGTGCATCTGTAAGTGTTTCAAAATCCTTTCTTTAATAATTTTTTCAAAGATTTTTGATAAAACAGGTAACACGGAAATTGGTCTGTAGTTCCCTGGATCCATCTTTGAACCCTTCTTAAAGATTGGCAGCACTCGAGTAGGGATTGCAATTGCTGGATCCAGCATACAGCAATCCAGCTGGATCCAGCGCCTTTTTAAACATGCTGGATCCAGCATACATCTTGATCCAGCGATGCGGATCCGCAAACGTATCAATTTCTATTGTTTAGTTTTGAGTTGCCGCCATTTTCGGCCTCTCCATTTGTTTTCTAAGGTCTTACTTTCAGAGAATTCAAAAAAAGAAGTAGTCTCTTATCGTCAGACTTTAAACTGCTTAATTATTAAGGATTAACGAGCGGAGAGAAGATTATTTCAAATCTTTTTTGTTTGATACAAAAATACTATTGAAAATTAAAATAGTGTTATTGTTACGGTCCTTTTTTAAAAGAATGTTAATTAAGTTAATTTTATAAGAATTTGTGAGACTGATTGCTACTGATTAGCCGTCCTATCATTAAACATAAGCGTAATTAATAAGATAGTGCTTACTTAGAAACATTATCTTAAATGTTATATGAATATAAGGTTATATGTTTGTTATTTAATTTTATGTTGATTATTTTGATCTCAAATTATTAAAAAACCAAAGCAAATTAATATAAAATATCACCAAATGAGTGGAAGATTTCAAAGATTATCGTAAGAAGTACAAATTAATAAAAAAAGTCTTAAAAATGTCGTCTTTTTATTTTCGTTCCACGTTTTGCTGGATCCGCGCTGGATCCAGCTGGATTCAGGTCAATCCAGCAAAAAATCCGCTGGATTGAAAACGCCGCTGGATTGCAATCCCTACACTCGAGCAATTTTAAGTTGGTCCGGGAATAAACCTTCATTAATGCATTCGTTATAAAAAGTAGCTAATGGAGTCGCTAATAAGTCAATATTTTCTTTAATTATAGTCAAAGGAATTTCGTCATGGCCAGCTGAGGGCTTATTGACCATCTTTTTTATCATATTAAAAATTTCTGAAGGTGTTACTGCGTCAAAGGTCATGTTGGATTCTACTCGACTGACACTTTCAGTTAGATATGTCATTGCCGATCTTTGGTCACAAGCATCTAGGTGAACTTGGCAAAACATTTGGAAAATATGTTAGCCACTTCTAGAGCATTATTAGTAACAGTGTTGTTAACCTTAAGTATAATAGGGTACTCGTTCCGATCTTTAGTAGCATTGCGTTGTTGATTAACTATTTTCCATATCGTTCTACTAGAATTAGAAGCCATTTCGATTTGTTTCCTAACAGCATTCCTTTTTGCACAGCTAACTACTTTTCTATACATTCTGATATACCTATTCCGATATTCTAGAACCGAATTGTCGCATTGCATCTTATTTATTGTGTTTAGGAAACGTTTTACCTTACTAGCTATCCTTATTCCATTTGTTATCCACTTGAAAGATTTATTTCTTTTGACATTAATTTTTACTTTACACTTTTTAAAGATTGAAGAATGTATATCCTTGAATTGAGTGATAAAAGTGTTAACACCCGTGCTCCAGTCGGTTAATAATAATTTATTTCTAAAGTCACTTTTGTTCTTGTCATTATATTTTCTTTTGGAAAGACGAATATAGTTTATCCGCTTCTTAAACGTAACTTCTTCTAAGCGTAGTGTACAGAAAAGACCAGCATGTCCGTCTGATAAACCATTGTGATCAACCGAAGTATGTTCCACGTAAGTGTCAGGCAAGTTAGTCAAAAAGTTGTCAATGCATGATTCAGATTTATTTCTCCGAAAGGTAGAAGAATCTATCAGATATTTGAAATTGTAACAAGTTAATAACGATAAGAAAGAATCATGTCTAGAGTCCCTATGTCGCCATGTGTACAGTCATAGCCAAACTGCACGTAAAAGTTTGTACCACGATGTGTTAACACCGGGTATCGTAATGCCAACACCACAAAAGAATTCAGACATTCTGGTCTTCTTCATCAACCAGAAGACATTCACTGTTGAACAAAGGCCTTTCCCATAGAACGCCATAACGAACGGCAACCTGCCACTTGCAACCACCGGTTGCCCGCGTCTCTAACGATGTCATCGGTTCACCTGGTGGGAGGCCTAGCTTCCTATTCTTGCCTCGTTCTAACATGCTAAACGAAAGAATTTTAAAATTGACTAATGTAGTTATAAAACACTTGATTCATTATCATCTACCTGTAACGTTCCTGAAATATTTTTTGTGGTATCCCTTAAACCACTTCAATCAAATACAATTGAAGTGGTACATCATCAGCCTGTAATGTCCTACTGCAGGGACTCAGGCCTCCTCTCTAGGAGAGGGATGGCCTACAATCCACCACGCGGGCCCAGTGCGGGTTAGTAGATGTCACATATTGTCTTCTTCATTGGAACTTGATTGTACTTACGTAATTCAGGGATCGCATGCAGAAAGAAAACAATGATGACAAACAACACGCAGATTGTAGATTTCACCAACAACGGTTTGTCCCTGATGCGGTACTGTAATGAAAACATACGGAAAATAAATTAAATACCTACGTAACATTTAAAGGTTGAACCGACCAAAATAGTACATTTTGATACAAGTGCGAAAAGTTTGATGTTGCATTCAAATCTTTTTGTAAATAACTTCGAAATTAGGCCCTTGATCCGTAAATTCTCATTTTCAAAACAGGAACAGACGGCATCATTTGACATCTGTGTAATCTTAAAAGTAAATGCAAGTTCATCATTATCATCATTTCAGTCAAAAGACGTCCACTGCTGGACATAGGCCTCCCTCAGAAGGGGGGGATTTGCCATAATCGCCACGCTTGGCAGTCGGGCAGTATGGCTGTTACGAAGGCACAGAGAACGCTGCTGCCCATTCTCTGGTAAACCCTTTAGTCGCCTCTTTACGACACCCACGGGAAGATATGGAATGGTGCTATTCTTTACGTCCGACACCATACGGAATGCAAGTTAGCTGGCTGTTTATTAAATACCTTGTTCGACCGTACATACCTTTAGCTTCATCTGCGCAAGAGTGGAACAAAACTGTGGATCGGATCGTGAAGCCCCACCCCCTGCCTCTCTGCGAGTCAGAGCCAGGTTTAGTTTTTCGACCTGAAATCAAGGGAAAGAGCGCTGATTGGTTGATATCATACAGGGTGGTGCCGACAATACGACAATAAATGAAACCACTGGTAGTTCTAGTTGATAGGAACATTATTAAACTATCAAATAAATCTTAACAGCAAAATAAAAAAGTTGAAAAAAAAAACAATAAAACTAAGTAGCATAAAACTGTAAACAAAATTCATTACAATTTACAAACAAATATTGGTTTACTAACCTTAGAAATAATTTGCACCGATTAACGAGTGGAAATAAAATGTAACAAACGAATCTCGCAAAGATATTTAGGTAGATTAGTGTCGTATCGTCGGCACCACGACGGTGTTAGGATTTATTTGATAGTTTAAAATGTTCCTACGAACTAGAACTACCAGTGGTTTCATTTATTGTCGTATTGTCGGCACCACCCTGTATACGTTGATGACGTGGTATTGCATAGAGCCTGTATGAGCTCCTATGGTCCCGTGGTTGCAAGTCAGACTGCTGAACGTGGGGCCTTGGGACCAGGGACTGAAAGCGGTTACGGTTAAAGGTTAAGGTACCTTTTTTTTTTCTTTTTTTTTTGGGGGGGGAGTGGGAAATCATCAAATAACAGGGGTTATTTGATGTTTTCCACAGCCTTTTTCAAATGCCTCCTTCCTCTCTGGGCCGAGCGAAAGGGAATGTCAGACTTCTACTGACCAAAAACCACCCATGTTCCTTCAGCCCCGACGGCCCTGCCCTTATCCCATGTTATTTGGGGTCAGCGCAACACGTTTTTTTCTTCCATTCTGCCCTGTCAATGATCACGCTGTAATTTATTCCTTTTCCATTCATATTTTGAGGGTCGAAAGGTTGGAATCGCTCCACAACATCAACTTTAAGTCATTTGTGATAAGTGTTCCAACCTAACATCTCGCCCGGTTTGAAAGAGGACTTTTGGCCGAAAGGTGTCGTTTCCCTGTATTACATGACGTCTACGTTACGTGTTTAGTTAAATTTTTAGTTATAGTTTACTATTTTATATAATGTATTAGTTATTATCTTATTGTGTTTTTTTAAGGCCCATACGTAACTTGCCTAAAATAAAATGATTATTATTAATATTATATCAGTCTTCACACTCTCCATCCATCTTTTCTTTGGTCTTTGTAGTGTATATCTATTTAATAGATATGTAAACACTGTCTCACAGCCACAAGTGGTCAGGTGAGCTGTCACTAATGACATCTGTCAGTTACATGATGGCGGGAAGTTGGAAGTGAAGTGATCCTGGACTAAGGCTTGGTGGTCTGGTGTGAGCCTGTGATACTAAGTTAATTGTATTATCAACCGATTAGGTCTGTGGCGACAGCGACATCTATCGCAACACATGTGTACTAATTTGGCAAATCCTACATCGCGCTATCAACTTTATCCGCGACATTAGCCTATATAGAAAATCCCGACTTACATAATGTCGGGCAGTTAGCCCACCAGACACAACTTCCGTCTGCTCGGAGGATCCTCCCTTTTCTATGGGGGATGAGGAACTTTACACCCTGTTCCTCATACACCCCAAAGGTCTGCTACTAGTGGATGCTACAGTCTTCCGTTCCCTCTCCATCCTATCCATCCACATTTCTATTCATCACTTTTTTAGTCACATGCGATTTATCCCCCCTCATCACACATGCCTATAATGAAGCAAATGAAAAAGAATAAGGGTAAGTAAAGAGTACCTTCTTTTCGAGAGCTCTCCTCACAATGTCTTCATCTCGTGAGTATGACGACAGGGAGGCTGCCGCACGACGCCACACCGCTAACTCCTGACGCAGTTCTGAAACGTTCATTACCGTACCCGGCGATAAATATTGTACATCGACCTTTGGAAAAATCAATGCAATTTATTCGTTAATTAAGTTCTTATTTTGTACTAGCTGTGCCCGCGACTTCGTTCGCGTGCTTGTCGGAAACTAAAAAGGCGTCGCTTAGATAAAAGTACATTTAATCATTGCCCTGCGTTAACTTACTGACGCTGTAGAAAATAAGAAGAGAGTAATGCAAAGTACTGACTATGTCTCATACTAAAGTTTAGATGGATGGGTGTTTGTTAATCAACCACGTCAGAACGGCCGAACGGATCTTGAATAAATTTGAAACAGGTACATTATAGTCGACAGGCACTGTCGTTGGCCCGTTCGTGTTCCACGCACGCCTCAAAGATATGTCAGCAACAATTAAGGGGTCCCCCTTAATTGTTGTTGCCGTCGTCTGCCGGGGCTAACGGTTGTCCGCAAGAGATACCACGGCCCCGAAACACAAAGGGCTAAGAAGAAACGTGGGTGGTTTTTAGTCAGTAGAAGTCTGACACTTTCTTCCGCTCCGCGCAGAGCGGGATGAGTCATTTGATAATTTACGAACCACAAAAAAAAGGGGGGATTAGAGGCTGTTTCGAGAGGTACCTGTACCGAATCTGGGACATCGAATTTGAAATGGAACGCCATCACCTCCTTCTGCGAAGCAGTAATGCTAGCGAAAGAGGTGAACGTAAGAGGGACACAACCCCTCTTCCCAGCCACAGCGGGAGACGCTCCGGGCATCGGGGGCCACGTGATGGCTTCCGGCCACCGTAGGCGCGGGCCTGTGAACGGTGAGTAACGGGCTAGTTAATCGTTCGTCCGTCCTATGACGATGGAGGCGAATTCGTGTTCCACGCGCGTCTCAAAGGGATGTCAGCAACATTGAAGGGGCTCCCAAGGACCGACGCCCGTCGGGGCTGCGGGTTGTTCGAAAGAAATACCGCGGCCTCGACACATAGGGCTAACAACACACCACATCTATATTAAGACATGTTAGGCGCAGTGGCTGGACGATTAACAGTAGCACTGCGTGTCGCAGGTTCGATTCCCACACGGTACAAAAAAAATATGTCGTGGGTTTTATCTAATTTTAATTTAGTTTAAAAAAAATAGTATTTTTATACTGTGTAATTGGTAAATCTTTATTGGTTGACTATTCGCGAAACATATGTTTATTTAATAACACCGCCGTTCAGAAAATGACATCAAATGAATAACGCCATCTGTCGAAGACGAAGATAAACTGCTAAAAATGAGCGATCAAACACACTATAGGGTTTAGGCTATGTAGATTTTGAAAGCAGCGTCATTTAGACTAATATACGTACCTTTTACTATCGTAACTTATTTAAAGTTATCTTGTGAAGGAATTTATTATTAAGTACCATATTCGTTCAATAGATGTCGTTTCTTGTCTCATTCTTGACTATAATGAAAAGTTCTTCTTGAAAACTATAAATGCATATATCTTTTGATAGAGAGCACCGATTACGATGAAACAAAGCCTAAGTAATAGCCCAAGTTACGCACAACATTTATGTATAAAAGTTACCTACATTCGTTTCGTAAATTTGACGTGATACTTAGTCATCGAAACAGACAAACAGACAAACAGACAAAAATTCCAAAAATGCTGGAAACGTGTTCTGTTGGTTATACTTTAATACCCTGACAATTTTTTTTTAAAATATTTTCGATGTACAAAAAAAATTTTTCTACAGATTTATTATATGTATATAGATTTAGCTTGCCGTGAAACATTTTCGAACCGACCTAGCTTGCGGCAGTTATATCGGGTGTAAAAGTACCCTTAACGCAAACTAAGGGCACTTGTTCTCCCCACCACTGCGATATTTTTTTTGTTCTAGACCATACCTGGGAACCCCCTAGCTACGGAGATATTGGGGGTCAAAGTTCCAAAATTTTAACAGCTGTTTTTGTAAATACTACTTTTTCAGGTTATAACTTTAGTTAAATTACCTCCATGACCCGTTTACTATTCATAGCATCCAATAGCACAATGTTTTAAGGTTGAACTAGCCGGTCATTCTTCCATACAAACGTAGTATGGTGATTACTCGTCTGTTTCACGGTGAAGATTCAAAACTAAAAATTGTATCAACTGGTCTTGTCATTATCTAGCCCTGTATGGAAGCAGAATTGGAAAAAAATCATTGGTTTAGAAGTTATGAGCGTCGAAACTTCCATATTTTAACACTTATTTGAACTCATCTTTCGGCGTAAAAAAATAACTTATGTAGAATGAAAATGGAAAAAGTGAAACCATACAGGGATAGATAATTTATTCAAAACTACAAATAAATTGTTTTAAGTGGATACATCCAGTAGTTTTTCCATAATATCTATACGCCCAAAGGTCAATTTATGAAATATCACGCGCTCATTTTCGTTATAAATCGTCGTATAGTTCACTAAATAAATAAATAAATATGTAAATAAATAGAGAAAAACTAGATAAATTAATAAAACTAGATAAATTAAAAACATTACCAAATAACATGCATATTAGCCACGCCCGGCAACGAGTTCGAGCCGTCGGCTTGTGCAACCTTAAGAGTGCTGCATTGAGTTTTACCGTAAATTGTGATTTTTGACCCCAAAAAAAAAATCGTTTCCCAGCAAAAATTTTTGCATAGGGGTACTTAGTTTGATGTACAGAATGCTTGGTTAACGGCTGTGTGATGGGTTAAATTACACCCTGTATATAAAAGCACAGCCGAAAAGAGATGTCTCGAACAGTCATTTCGTATATAGTTTCTCCAAAGGTCGATGTGCAATATTTATCGCCATAGAGAACATTACGCTTATGCCGTTTTCATCAAATAGTCACTCAAGGAACATAAATGAACCGAGAGGGTTGTATTGGTCCCGTCGGGGCTGCGGGTTGTTCGAAAGATATACGGCGGCCTCGGCACAAAGTGCTAAGAAGGAATATGGGTGGCCTTTAGTCAGTAGAAGTCTGACACTCCCTACCGCTCTACCCAGAGAGGGAGGTGTCATTTGAAAAAGGCCGTCCACCAGAGTTATTATACAACCTGAAACTGACCGGCTGAAGTCGAATTTCGCGTGTTACCCTGGAGATTCAGCCTTAAGTGCATCGGAAACCGCAATCAACGCAAAAAAAAAAACTTTATTTCGAGCCAGAGGCTTATAAAAAAAGATTAGTAAGTTAGTTGAAAACGAAGTGTTATTTTGTCATTCATAAATCTCCGATAGTCTTTATGGGTTGTCAGAACGGCCTGACCGGCTGTTAACCAGTCTCACCGAGTGGCACCTTTTTTTTAATTGGGACAAGCCCGCCACACTATTCCCAAACCACTGTAACTCCTGTAAGCCAGAATCAACAGTGGCGACCACAAGAAAAGCGCCGAGACAATGAAGCCCGACGAAGTCCCAGAGAAACGATTAAACTGTCTTGGATCCCGCAACGAAATTAATCAGAAAATAATAGCGGAGGAGTAGGAAAAACGAGTGGCACCTATCGGAAATTCGGAATACACAGCAACTCCATGTAAATTAATGATGTTCAGCTGCTTTCGGTTAGACTGGAAGCCTACCCATAAGTATGAAGGGAATCAGGGAACTGCTGGAGGAGACTATCTCCTCTGTGTTGTTAGATCACCACTTCAAAGATAAGATTCAGGTGCCGACTACAGAGATAAGTGCGTCCACTAAAACGTAGGGAGCGGTACAGAACGGAACGCACCCAGAATACAGGAGAAATTCCTAGTGTGGGGCAAAGTTTAAAAAAAAATTCTTACCTAAAATATCTCGAGGCACACTGTGCCTCAATTTATTGATATCTCTGAACATATATCTCAGCTGGAAGTAAGTCTGTACGCCCACGATAAGTATGCCGACCCCCATATGCATCGTGAACGTCGTGAAGTTTATGTTCTGTAACAATTTGAGGATTTTGTCAGAAAGCATGGACAAAAAATGGTGTGAAAGGTGATGTGCCTGGTTACAAGATGACCACAGGTGGCAGGGGCTGCGGAACTGCTCGAAAGAGATACCGCAGCACCGGAACACAAAGGGCTAAGGAGAAACATAGCTGGGTTTTAGTCAGACAGTCAGTCTTCTTCAGACTCTTACTGCCGCACTCAGAGATCTTTAATGATTACTTAGGCCATCACTTAGTAAAAGTTTTGACAGTTTTGTCATACAAAAGTATGTCAAATCTTTACTAAGTGACGCCTTAAGTAATCATTAAATATCTCTGAGTACCGCAGTTTCAGATTCAGACCAAAATTTTGTAACGAGTTTCGTATTTTCAGCTCCTGTGATGCCCAAGTAACGGGACAGTCAGTACAAGTTGATACTCCATACCGCTCAACCCAGGGCGGGAGGGGTCATTAATTGATGATCTTCAACAAGAGTTGGTGGCTTCAAGCGTTTTTAACTTTTCTAGATCTTCTCCAGTGTGCTAAAGCTTAAATCAGATGATTCATGAAACTTTTACTCCGTGTAAGTTACTTGATGAGGCGTGTAAATAGCCTGCACCTTTTTGACTAGTTGTTTTTAGGAAAAAACCAAATCTTTAATTAAGAATCTATAATACTGTTATTAAGTTAAATGCGTTTAGACTGGAAACCAAGCCCAACAAAGTTGGGAACAGGCAGCCATGTTGTTTAAATTGGGCACACTGTTCCCAAACCACTGCAACACCTGTACGTCAGAATTAACAGTGCCGACCACTACAGAAGCACCGAGACCATGAAGAAGAAGAAGCAGCCAGTTGATGAGGTATCTCACCGCTTTCACGATGGCAGGATGCGTGGCTATGATGACATTGGGTGGGTCACCCACTGGTGTGGCGGCGCCACCCACATTGCTGAAGATCACCATCGACATCAGAACTGGCACCGGGTTTAATTGCGTCACCTCACATAACCTGAAAATTTTAGTTTTGTCTTTCAAATTCTTGTTTCATTTTGTAAATGTGGTTATTAAAAAACAAACAGCATTTACTTTATTACTTTCTTAACAATGTTATGCGTAAAAAGTACCAACCAACATCTACAGGTCTAGAGTTCAAAGGAGTAATTTATGAAACTGTTGACCGTGGGTTCACTTTAGGCCCTTTCAGAATACCAGCACTGTAACTAGTGATGCTAAAGTCTAACTCAAAGCATTATTTTCAATGATACCATTACAGGCATTTCTGAATGAAAAACCAATAAAACGAAGCTTCAGTCACAAGGCATAATAACATAAATGAAGTACTGTAGTTGCCTATTACAAAGCGCAGATCTCTATGGAGAATAATGGGCAAGGAAGTCCATGGATACTTTTTTCTATCAATATATTGATCAGCAAAAAACGAAAGCAAAATTTGAATTTCGTTGACTACCTTGACGCTGCCCCTAAATAAGTCTTATTTATTTATTTAAACTTCATGCACAAACGTGGTACATAGGCGGACTTAATGCCACAAGGCATTCTCTACCAGTCAACCTTAGGGTCAAATAGGACAGCACTGTGGTAGAGTACAAATATAAATAAATACTATTTTGTTTTGTATTTTGTTGTGTTGTGTTATGTCTTCGTTATTTTGTTTCTAAGACATACCGTCTTCCTTATTGATGTAGACTTCTTATAGAAAAAAGACATGTATTTTGTTATTCCAGGTCTAACCTTATAGTAACTGGAGTCATCAGCAGGACAGTAGTGACGTTATCCAAAAATGTCGAGAAGATAGCCGTGAAGAAACAAAGCACGTTGATCAGCGGCCATGTTCTGCCGCCTGTCACCTGGAACGGAGATGTAAATGATAATACAAGACATCATCTTTACGGCTTTAACCTCCACATGAGAGCTGAGGTGCACCCTTGTAGTACACCCACATTTCGCCAGTTATGTTTAAGTCCCATGTAAAAGGAACTGTAAAAGTGTAAAAGGAGCCTTTTGCAATACTGAAGCAAAAGTCCAAATTCTTGAAGGAAAAACCCAATAACACTTTGTTCGACTTGTAAATCGAACCCAGAACCTCGTGCTCAATAGTCAGTCACGTTAGTAACTGTTACTACCAACGAGGCATCATCTGCCCCCGTCGTGGCTGCGGGTTGTTCGCAAGAGATACCGCGGCCTCGACATGAAGGGCTAAGAAGGAACATGGGTGGTTTTTAGTCAGTAGAAGTCTGACACTCCCTTTCGCTCTGCCCAAGAGCGGTAGGGGTTTTTTGATGATTTTCCACCGCATCAAAGGCATCATCTGCCTAACCTTTTCCCAACTATGTTGAGGTAGGTTTCCAGGCTAACCGGATGCAGCTGAAAGAAAAACTCGGCATTTCATGTTATTATTCCACCATGACTGCCTTGTTGGCCAAGTGGTCGTAAGCGTGACTGCTGAGCATGAAGTCCTGGGTTCAAATCCCGGGTCGGGCAAAATTTTTATTTATTTATTCATTTATCAACTTACATCTACCATTACAGGGTAACCCCAATGCGATAAATGTGCCTTAATTACTTATGTTATTGAGTTGTTCCATCAGAAATTTCTCAGTAGCAGCTACGGAGTCTAAATTTGTGCCCGGCTGATGGCAAAAGGCTTGCCCCCTATTACATAAGACTTAAACATACTGGCGAAATGTGGGTGTTACTATTGGCACCTCTGCCTCACCCTTCGGGACATGCATGTCATGCATGATATTCAAAAAAAAATTGCTCACCATTTCATGTAAGCAATTTCTTATATCCAGTAACAATACCTTACACCAAGGTTGCCAACGCGGGTTTTAAGTTGTACTCACTTCAAAAGCCAAGACCGCCAGATAATCGAACAGCCCAGTCTCCGCCAGGATAGCAACGAGCAGCATCATGCTGAACAGCAGCAGCAGCGTCTCCACATCCAGCCAGGAGACCAGCTCCGGTAGCGTGGGTCTCTCACCAGCCAAGGCCAGTACAGCCACTGCCAGTGATGAGGATAGCAGGGCTGCTATTGTACGGTTTACTATCTGGAAAGTATTGAAGATTACTTTAGTACCTACAGTCGAACAAGCAAAAAAGTATACAGCCAGCTAACTTGCATTACAACTTACTGAGCTGAGGCCCTTTTGGCATTATTAATTTGAATTATATTGAATCTGTTTTGTTAATTTTTAAGGATTTTTTGCCAAATAAACACAATTCTCTTTCTTTTCTTTCTTTCATTTACCTTTAAGATTATATAGATACATTTAGAGACTGATCTCAAACGATACAGCATTTGACATCAGTCGCTTAAGGCTTGTATTCACGCTAATGACCTTGTGCATAGCTAACTACCCCTCTCGATCGTAGACACGGACTTTAAACGGACGCTTTTTTAATTTATTATAATTGAAATAATACATGTTTTCAAAAAGTAACAAAACCAAATTATTTTCCTTTGTATTGCAAAGCAGTATATATTGTTTTGTTAAAACATGAAGGAGTAAAATGGTTCAAATCAGCGATTTGGAGGTGATTTTGTGCATTCTTTTTTCTTATTATGTGATACCGATAGAAAAATTATGTCTAAACCAAATTACGTGTCATATCATGTAGAGTACTAACAATTTTTCTCATATGTAATTTCTCAGTAAGTGCCGGTGAAAAGCTGCTTCATCTGCACGCTGTTTTTAAGCTTTTTCTAGAGAGCAGCCTTAATACGAAACGCTTTTTAGAACAAAATTGCAATCAATATTTTCAGTGTACTAGAATTATAAAAATTCTGATTGTATACTTATTAGCTTATTCGACTGACTTACTACGGTTAAACACATTTCAACCTTATTATTGACATGAGCGCATTGATATAAAAACTAAAGATACGGTCGTCCGAACAGTTGCTCGACGCGATCGCCATACAGAGAATTGGTGTAGTCTGCTCGTTAACGTAACCTTGTAAAGCGGCGTGGCATTTTCGAGGTATAAAGAACATAAATAAAGCTTTTAATAAAATTTACGACCGCACCCGAAGAGAGCCGATCGTGGACTAGTTCACTTCGGCTTAGGAAAGACCTTATTGGGACCACGTTTGTGGCGTCATTTTAATATGCCGTCCGCCCAGTCCTTACGCAGTAATATATAAGTCAATGCATGAGCGTGAAAAGTGGCCATTTAGTGAACTCATTAGTACATAGCACCACATATGTGTTTCTCCAAAAGGTTAGAAAGAGGTTTCCCATAATAAACACACATTTTCCAAATAATTTTTAGTACCAATTGTAAAGTATTCGTATATCCTTTCACACAAAAAAAGTACACCTTCAAATCAATTCATAAATAACGGAGTTTTATGACATAACATAACATCACGCCTGTAATCCCCGAAGGGTTAGGCAGAGGTGTACCTAATAGTACATCCACATTTCGCCAGTTATGTTTAAGTCCCATGTAATAGGGGGCGAGCCTATTGCCACCAACCGGGCACAAATCCAGACTCCGTGGCTGTTGCTGATAAATTCCTGATGAAAAAAGTCAATATCACTTTGCCCGACCCGGGAATCGAACCCAGGACCTCATGCTCAGCAGTCGCGCTTGCGACCACTTGACCATAAAAAAATACAACTGAATAGGGATGTTTACTGACTAAAAAAAATATGATTCTAATTAGTCAGTCTGTTAGATTATTGAAAAATATTGGATACGTATTTTTTGTTTTATCAAATCAATAAAAATTGACGAAGATAAAACGCGTCAAAGATTTGAGTGGGGGCTTGAACGTCACTCACCGGTAAAAAATGTCATATATGTCTTAGAATATGACGTCACACGAGTTTTGAAAGCACTGTATCGTCTTCGTTGTTTGTTTACGTGAAAACTGAAAAAATGTGTCCAAGATTTTTTGGAAATCTATCTGACGGACTAATTAGATTTTTTGTTAACTACCCTATTGAGAACCTCCTTCTTAATTTGAAGTCGGTTAAAAAGAGCCATACCTCAAAGATGATGAGGGTGTACAGCGTGATGAGCAGTATGGTGGCGTAGATGATGCCATCTTCAGGTTCTACGGGGTTCAGCCGGTAGCTGACTGTGAGAGGAACTGTGATGTTGCTGGATGTACTCATGCGCAGAGTTATTCTTGTGCCTGAAATTGAGTGAGACATTGGCCTTAAATGTGAAAAACTCCATATAAAGGACTTGAGTAATTTAAAGTAGGTAACATCATTAATGAAGTCTGTTCTCACCGTGTTTTGTTTTTGTCAAAGCGATACAACAGATCCACATTTTATCAGTTTTTTTTCTTATGTAGCAGCGGACGATCCTATATTGCCAGCAACTTGCTAACGGCAGGTTGTTTCTACCAAATTACTAACGAAAAAAACTATATTCTGAATCGTATCGAGCCCACCAATCGGATTCGCCTTAGCCACTGAATCAAAATGTGACTGATTGAAAGAAAAGATGGCTGTGTGAACCACTGGTTGCTAGTCTTGTTCAGATCGTCCCACCATTGTCTACTAGGTCTACCGCGATGCCTTCTGTCTGTGTCAGGGCTGGAGCAAGATCTCTCTCTCTCTCTCTTTCTGGAGAAAGTAGCTATTTTGACCCACGGCTCATTAGGCATGCGGCAGAGAAGATGACCAAAATAAAAAAACCTAGTTACCATTAATTCCGATTTGGTTCCACCTTGTAATTTCCTCCTGTATTAGATCCAGGGCATCGGTTACATTTCTCCTATGTTTGCCATTGCTGTGGATTGGAGAGCTGTCCTGAAGAATAAGCATCTTGGTGTCGGTGGAACTCGGCGAAAAGTCCAGTATATCGTCTGGCTGCAGGTGAATCTTCCATTTTGTTGAGTTCTGAAAAGAAAAAACTGAGTTATGGGTTTCAGTGGACCATTTATTCTGGAAAGTAAAATGGGTGTTAAAAATACCCTTAACCCTTCGTGTGCCGGAACGTATATCCACGCGAGACACAATGGCTTTTTAATTGTCTCCATATAAACGGCATACAACCAGTTAATTAAGACGAGGGGCACTTCTTGTGCCTGTCATTGCGATCATCTATTTTGTCTGGATCATACTTGGATACTGGAGCTCAAAATTCCGACTGATGCATAAGTTTTTTTTAATACAAAATCAACGTTATAATCCTATCGTAGACCGTGAAAACTGGAAACGGTTTCCCGTCTGATTTGATTTGGATATTTATGGCATTTCGTAGCCCATTTCTTGAGGATATGCTATTTAACATCACGGTACGACCTTTTATACCCTGGCAAATAAAAAAAGCTCAAAAATGGCGGGTGAAACCGTAGGGTTCAGTTAGTATCACGATAGTTATGGCTTTAAATACTACAATCGCCTTCAAGGCCTATACTCATTTTGATTGCACAGTCAGTATTTTATAAACAATTAGACAGTCACACTTTACATCTGCAACTAAAGACTTCTTTATGTTTACGAGTTTATGATCATTAATCACAAAGTCGTAAATATTTATGATTGATCAGTCTCGATAATTGTTAATTACCTACTACTTGCTACGTAAAGTAATGGTGGTTCAGTGGCCGACTAACTGTTGCTGTTCAGCGATTTGATACAAACATTACCCTGTAACTTCGCTTTATTTGTTTTTCTGACATTTTAATTTATGAGGAGGGATGGATCGCATGATTGTGACTACAAAGGTGATGGATATAAATGTTGATGAATGGAGAGGGAGAGGAAGGCCATAGAAAAAATGGATGCATTGTGTGAGGAATGAGATGATAGAGAAAGGAGTAAATGCCACCGTGACGTCTAACAGGGAAGAATGGAAAAAGAGAACGTGTTGCGTCGATGGTCGACCCCAAATAGAATGGGATAAGGGCAGGAAGATAATGATGAAGCACAAATTACAGAGACGGTCTTAACTCTTAACGCCGTAGACATTTTTTACCTGTCAAAAAGAAAACAAAAATGCCTGTAGATAGCCTAGTCTTATTAAAATAATTTTGAGTTTTGATGTACCTGCTGAAACTCTGCTAGCTGATCATTAACCACCTCCCGATGAAGCCACAGCTCCAGTGCATTGACGCTCTCATTAGAGACAGACTCCGCAAACGGCCCGGTTAATTTGATCAGCACTTTGACTCTATCTTCACTGGCGGGTAATTCGTATTCTGTGAGGGGAAAAAAATTTAATTATGCAAATGGTTCTTGATGCTACAGAATCCGTATAAGGCCTTTAGATACAAAGTGACATTCTCAGCAATAACGCTGATAAAAAAGTATCTAATTATAACTCAACACATAGTTTATTTCCACAAAACGGCACTGGAAGTGACGGAACATCGTTGAGAGTCGAGTGCGCTACATACGACGGAGACACTATGGCTTGTCTGCGTGAAACAGCGCTACTCTGCTTCTAGCAAATCTTCGTACAGCAGGTGTAGATCCAAGGGCTGCCCTTGCATCACTATTTACCACACTATTCACCGCAGCAGCCACCGCAACATGCGCAGCCCCCGCACATATTTATGCGATGCCATCGCAACATCATATAGATTAGACATCATCATCTGACTATCCTTGTCACAACTCTATCTGCGGTACTCAGAGATATTTAATGATTACTTAGCCCGTCACTTAGTAAAGATTTGACATACTTTTGTATGACAAAACTATCAACACCTTTAAGTAATCATTAAAACTCTCTGAGTGCGGCACTATGATTTGAAGTTATTGGAGAGGATGATTGAAAATGCCATAAAATAGACTGTTTGATATAATTGAACACTAGCTGTGCTTGTCATTTTGATTGTCACAGTTTATGAATGCGTACAGTTAAAATCCATAAAAATTTAAAAAAATCTTGTCACAGAAAGCACAGTCAGCCGATGGAAAACATAGGTAATTATTAGAATATGCAAAAAAACTATTGAACATGATGATGGCGTACCTTTAATTTCTCTTGCTGGTACCGCAGTATGTAGCACTATGTCCGATCGTTCCACGTTCAGCAGTAAGGATACCGTCAGAAGCACCCAGCTCGCCACTAGAGCGCAAAGCTTCAGGGTACGCAGCGCTTGGTCTAGCTGTGGACCAAACATATTCATTACGACCACGTTCTCCGTAGTAGTTTTCCATTTTAAACGAGGTACCAATTAAATGATATCTGGTAATAAGTCAATTTGATACTATAACTATTGCCTCCAAAATGTCTCTTGGTCCTGCCTGTCATCCTGACACAGACATCCGCCGATTTATGTAGTTCTAATTAAGTGGTTTATTCATTTCTTTTCAACTAAGGTCTATCACCAGTAAATAGACCATGGCAGACAAAATATCCACCAAAATCATATCCTCCTGACCCGGCAATGGCGGTGTTCCGAGACTACATCACAATCTTCGAAACTCTAGAGCTACAAACGGAAAATTAGCTGGTCAACAATTTCAATGGCGTTCCGAACACGACTCGACTTATACTAACGCTTACTAAACTACGCACGACTTACTAAACTATTACTAACCTACATACATACGGATCACTATTGAAATGCTGCTTTGACACTCTGGTTACTCATTGGTGATTTAAATTGTAGCCCGTTTCTTTTGTGTAGTTTCATGGATGATCATGACCATAATTATTTGCTGCCTTATTTGACCCACATCTAAGTTAAAGCCTCTACGGTCTGCTCCAGTGGAATCTGGATCTAACCCATGGACGAATCCTATAATCACAGTAAGACTGGTTGTCAGACTTTTAGGGAACTGACTACCTCTAACTACTTTTGGGACAAGCCCGCCACACTATTCCCAAACCACTGTAACTCCTGTTAGCCAGAATCAACAGTGGCGACCACAAGAAAAGCGCCGAGACAATGAAGCTCGACGAAGTCCCAGGGAAACGATTTATCTGTCTTGGATCCCGCAGCGAAATTAATCAGAAAAGAATAGCGGAGGAGTAGGAAAAACATAATTTCCACTTCCCTCCATATCAGCAGGAGACAGAACAGAACAAGGCCAATAGGCATACAGGGACGTATACAGCTGGGACCTCTAACTACTGTCAAAGATTTACTTAAACGATAGTCAGGACTAACGCCTTTCGCCCATTTGCTCTCCGAGCTCTCACTTGCTAAGCATTGGCTCACCTAGGCAAGCGCGGCTTAACCTAACAATAATAATAATATTTCTTTATTCAGATATCAAAATCCATATCAATTTAAAATCACATAAATAAAACAAAAATGTCACAATTGAAATTAAAATCAAAAATATAAATGAAAATAGTAAGGTGTGAGTTAATATTACGATTGACTACAGACACAAATCAAAAATAAAAAAAGTATATAATAATAAAAAATATAAAAAAGACATAACACAGTCATCAGTAAACTAATTTTGGAGAAAAAACTTATTTCTTTATTCAGATATCAAAATCCATACCAATTTAAAATAACATAAATAAAACAAAAATGTCACAATCGAAATTAAAATCAAAAATATAAATGAAAATTAAATAACAAAAACAAAAGAACCTAAAGATCGATCCGAGCAGAAGAGTATTAGTTACTAGTTTTAATCAATCATTTGGATTCCATAACTGTTAAATAGGGATGTTTCCTGATTTAAAAAAATAATTATGATTCTAATTAGTCCGTCTGTTAGATTATCAAAAAATATTGGATCTGTATTTTTTCTTTTGTCAAATCAATAAAAATTGACGAAGATAAAACGCGTCAAAGATTTGAGTGGGGGCTTGTGATGTCACTCACCGGCAAAAAATGTCATACTTCGTCTTAGAATATGACGTCACACGAGTTTTCAAAGCACTGTATCGTCTTCTTTGTATGTTTATGTGAAAAAAGAAAAAATATTGTGTCCAAGATTTTTTGGAAATCTATCTGACGGAGTAATTAGATATTTTTTGTTAACTACCCTATACTGACCTTTTTCTTCTTCACAGATTTCAATTTTGTGTCATCGTCGCTGGCATGCATTGGTTCCATTAACCTAAGAACAATAGGATTTACAATATTCATGAATATGATTCACGGTTATCGTACATTAACATATAATATGACGTACTGAGGGAGATGATATTTGTATAAAAATTTTAATTTGTGATCCGATCTACTTGGCAAGAATATTGAAATTAAATTAAATATAAGGAAATAATGTTTGGCATTATGGAGTTTTTCAAATGATTCCTCTGAGGGCTACAAAAAGAAGTTAAGGGTTGAAATAAGTATGAAAAAATCTTCCAATGTGATCGAATCAACTCGAATCCTAATTATAACACAATCGGCGGCGGCGACCTCTAGCCTCCAGGCCTGGTGCAAGCCATGGTCCGGGGCGAGATGAAATGGGACGCCGTCGCCTACTTCTGCGAAGCAGTGATGCTAGCGAAGGAGGAGGCGGAACGTGAGAGGGAGAGAACCTCTCGTCCCTGCCGCCGCGGGAGACGCTCCGGGCGTCGGGGGCCACAGTAGACGCGGGCCTGTGGACGGTGAGTAATGGGCTAGCTCGCCGTCCGTCCGTCTTATGACGACGACAGGCCGTGTCGACGGTGCGTTCGTGTTCCACGCGCACCTCAAAGAGATGTCAGCAACATGGAAAGGGCTCGCAAGGGCCGACGCCCGTCGGGGCTGCGGGTTATTCGAAAGAGATATCGCGGCTTCGGTGCAAGGGCTAAAAAGGAACATGGGTGGTTTTTAGTCAGTAGAACTTTGACACTCCCTTTCGCTCTGTCCAAGAGCGGGAGGAGTTATTTGATGATCCCCCCCCCCCAAACGTTATAACACAATTGATTGATGAATTATGTGTGTAAGGTTCTGTAATACTCGTATATGTAAAGTAACACAGCCATATGAATCGCCACTGAAGCCCTCGGCAATGACAGTTTTTCTCAAACATATGCACTTGAAACCAACCTGTTGCTGGTATCCCTGAGAGGGTCAACATCCTCTCTCTTCGCTTCGACGTCATGTTTCTTATCAAATATTGTCTTATCTCCTTCGTTTGTCTCGTCTGTTGGCTCGGCTTTACCTGAAAATTACATATTGCTCGTATCAATCAGACAAGTGGAATACAGTCATAGTACTAAAGACTTGTGTACTGTGATATCATCTTCTTGCCCTTGTCTCGTTGTTTTTTTTTCTATCATTCTCCTCTAGCAAAATTGTCGCCCTATCATTTACTTTTTTTAAGACTTAATTTTTATCCTCGTGCTTATTTTATTTATTTTGAGGAGCTCGTGGCTTAATAAGAACTGCCACTCGGGTCGATCTTTAGGTAGAGCTGTGCTTGCCTAGGACGATCTGTGGATGGGTGACCGCCCGACATACCGAGTTTCCTCCGTGCCTCGGAAAGCACGTTAAGCTGTTGGTCCCGGCTGCCATATATAGATCTTTGGCAGTCGTTACAGGTAGTCAGTGACCTGAAATTCTGACATCCAGTCTTACCAAAGGGTATCGTATAACCTAGTATTAACTGGGTTGTGGAGGTCAGATAGGCAGTCGCTCCATGTAAAATACTGGTATTCAGCTGCATCCGGTTAGACTGGAAGCCGACCCCAACATAGTTGGGAAAAGGCTAGGCAGATGATGCTTTTTTTATTTATTTTGTCAATGTCTTTAATCAATATATAAGCTCGACAGTGTTATGCTACAGTAAAACAATAAATTCATCGTAACTGTTGAATATTGCTGATACCAGTAAGTACTGCTGTTGTACCCTGAACATTTTACATTATTTCCAAAATGAGACATTGAAGTTATTGTTATCTATCTTTATTCCTATTGTGTAGTGTATAATTTTGTGAATGTTGTATGTTATTAATTGAATTATTGTATTTTGTTTAATTTTTGTAAATGTGGGCTGACTATTCTCTTTTGTTACTCTTTGCTTTATGGATTGCATTATCTGAAATAAACATATTATTATTATTAAATCAGAAGCGATTTAAGTCTTATTCATAATAAATTAATATACAAAAGTAGCATACACAAAAAAAACTGCCGCGTCTGGACATCTGGGCACATCACGCGCTTCTTGATGCCAAAGTAAATCATTACGTGTGTCTCTGGTTTAGTGACTTACTGCGGTACTCAGAGATATGTATTTAATGATTACTTAAGCTGTTACTTAGTAAAGATTTGACATACTTTTGTATGACAGAACTATCAAAACCTTTACTAAGTGATGGCCTAAGTAATCATTAAAGCTCTCTGAGTGCGGCAGTTAGGTAAGTACTTATGAGCAAGTGGTCTGGGTTCGATTCACAGGTCAAACAAAGTGTTCTCAGTAGTTACGGATTCTGAATTTGCAACAGGTTGATGGCAATAGGCTCGTCTTTATGATGTGAGAGGCTCATACATAATTCCGTCGGGGCTGCGGGTTGTTCGAAAGAGATACCGCGACCTCGGCGCAAGGGCTAAGAAGGAACATGGGTGGTTTTTAGTCAGTAGAAGTCTGACACTCTCTTTCGCTCAGCCCAAGAGCGGGAGGGGTTATTTGATGATTTCCCAACCCCCCAAAAAAAAAGGCTTAAACATAATTGGTGAAGTGTCGGTATACTGCTATTTACACTTCTGGCAAACCTTTTGGGTATATCAGGTGATATGTTAAGTATTAGTCTATAAAACGCAACTTTGAATCGTAAGCCGCCAAATAAAAATCTATTCACATGACATGTGTCCATTAAAAATATATTCACGAGCCCAAACCCGTTTATCATAAGTATTATTACGTATGCCTCTCCCAAACACATTAAAAATACTTCAAAAATACGATTCTGCCTACATAACGTATGGCGAGACTCAGCCTAATTTTAGATTCACTAGATGGACGTGAACACGTTTGGTTAGTCCAGAATATTTTATTTTAAACTTCGTTCTGTTTTTGCACGGATTTTTATTGCTCTTTTTTTCGACAGAAGTGTGATTTGAAATCTTTTTAATCATTGCTGCACTAAAGCACCTTCTAACCCATTCGTTCCACTTACTGAAAATTTGCCACCCTTTTTTTTTGGAACGAAGTTGCTTAACACGCGTTGCGAAAGGGGGCTAGACGGAAAAAATTAAGACCAAAAGTTGTAACGACACTTTTTGGTATAGATTTTTTTTTTCTACTGATTAAGTTTATATTACATAAATACCTATTTGTTAATAATAAAAAAATATTATTATAAATAACTTAAAAAAATAAAATTTTATTACAATTCCTTCACAAATTGATGAAAAAAGGAACTTCGTTCCATCCGGGTGTCCCTTGACACCTCTCAAGTTTTTTTTTTTTTTTGGTGGGTGGAAAATCATCAAATATCCCGCTCTAGGCAGAGCGAAAGGGAGTGTCAGACTTCTACTGACTAATAACCACCCATGTTCCTTTTTAGCCCTTTATGTCGAGGCCGCGGTATCTCTTGCGAACAACCCGCAGCCCTGACGGCCCTAAGTTGCCATGACTGACCTGGAAGTCTTTAAATAGACTCCGGAGTTCCTGACCCAGGTTAGTCACAAACAGGGAAAATCTGCTTAGGTGGAGATTCCTTAGTGACTGGCCTAGAGTGTTAATGTGGTGCTGTTTTCAAAACGAAGGGGCACATAACGAAGCGGCGATCGGCGGCGGCGACCTCTCGCGCCCGGCCCTGGTGCAAGCCATGGTCCGGGGCGAGGAGGAATGGGACGCCGTCGCCTCCTTCTGCGAAGCAGTTATGCTAGCGAAGGAGGTGGCGGAACGTGAGAGGGAGAGAACCTCTCCTCCCAGCCGCCGCGGGAGGCGCTCCGCTTCCGGCCACCGTAGACGCGGGCCTGTGGACGGTGAGTGATGGGCTAGCTCGCCGTCCGTCCGTCTTATGACGACGACAGGCCGTGTCGACGGCGCGTTCGTGTTCGTGTCCCAAGAGCGGGATTGGTTATTTGATGATTTCCCACCACCAAAAAAAAAAAAATAGGGCACATAACGAAGGACATAATATCCCGTCGTCGGGGCTGCGGGTTGTTCTAAAGAAATACGGCGGCCTCGACACAAAGGGCTAAGAAGGTACATGGGTGGTTTTCAGTCAGTAGAAGTGTGACACTCCCAACTGCTCTGCCCAGAGCAGTTGGAGTCATTTGTTGATTCCCAATCTCCAAAAAAACAAAAAAAAAAGGCACATAATATCCCGTCGGGGCTGCAGGTTGTTCGAAAGAAATACGGTTGCCTCGACTCAAAGGGACTAAGACAGAACATGTGTGGTTTTTAGCCAGTAGATGTCTGACACTCCCTACCGCTCTGCCCATTTGATGATTTATAACTCTCCAAAAAAAAAAGGGGGGGTGTCTTGCATGTCCTGTTGTTTGTTCACCACCGTAATGTGCCTGCCTGGGTTCGAACCCACGACTCACTGTTCGTAAGTTCTTTCTGTTCTTCAGAACCATCAAGACGTGGCTGGGTAGTACCTACTCGCAACCAGCGTGCGTCATGCGTGTATGACGATGCTAAAGGATTATGCTTATAAAGACCGTAGAACGTGGCTGTCTGTAGTTTTAGCCTACCTCTGTGGGTCTACATCACACCTGTAATCCCCGAAGGGTTAGACAGCGGTGTACCTACCTAATAGTACACACACGTTTTGCCAGTTATGTTTTAAGTCCCATATAAGCCATACAAGCCATGTGTGCACTACTAACCCAATAACTCTTTGCCCGACCCGGGAATTGAACCCAGGACGTTATGCTCCGCAGTCGCTCTTGCGATCACTCAGCCCAGGAAGTAGTCAGGGTGTATCTATGTCATCATCATTCTCCTGCCCTCATCCCAATAGGCGTCGGCGCAGCATGTCTTCTTCTTCCATACTGTTTCAGGGTCATCATCATCTGCCTAGCCTTTTCCCAAATATATTGGGGTCGGCTTCCAGTCTAACCGGATGCAGCTGAATACCAGTATTTCGCTCCATGCGACTGCCTATCTGACCTCCACAACCCAGTTAATACTAGGTAAAACGATACTCTTTGGTAAGACTGGATGTCAAAATTTCAGGTCACTGACTCCTGTAACGACTGCCAAAGATCTATATATGGCAGCCGGGACCAACAGCTTAACTTGCTTTCCGAGGCACGGAGGAAACTCGTTATGTCGGGCGGTCACCCATCCACAGACCGACAAGGCAAGCACAGCTTTACCTAAAGATCGTCCCGAGTGGCTATTCTTATTAAGCCACGAGCTCCTCTCTCATACTGTTCCAGGGTGTATCTATATAATTTAATAATAATTAAAGAAGTAAATTTCTCACCATGTTGCTGCTCATACCGCTGTTTGAAAGGCGCCAGCAGAGGATCATACTTGATCTCATCCGGCAGGTCCAGCCAGATCTCCACGCTGCCCGGAGTCAGGTCACTGCACGAAACCACAGAGTACACACTACTGCTTAAGTTCCTATTCGTCTTCCTGCCTAACCCCCTGAGTCTTTGCAACAGTTCCGCCATAGCTCAATATCAGGACATTTTTGGGTACACTTTGTTTTTTAAAGTTCGGTTTGTTGAAATTTTTGGTTTGTAACTGTTCACTTTGTTTATGGTAACTTTTCTTTTTTTTTACACTTTTGAGGACCTAGTCAATAATCTGATTAGTTAGGCCCGGTTTTAGCAAAAGCGGAGAGGAGAGGAGACGTGTGGGCATCGAACATGGGTGGGTTTTAGTCAGTAGCAGTCTGACACTCCCTTACGAGAGCGTAAGGGAGTGTCAGACTGCTGGTCAGAGGACCAAGAGCGGGAGGACTACGCGATTGGACTGCTGCGCTGCGTGTCGCGGGTTCGATCCCCGCACGGAACAAATATTTGTATGGCCTGCAGATAGTTGTTTCGGGTCTGGGTATTTGTGTATGTGAGTTTAAATGTTTGTGAACACACTCACGATACAGGAGAAATTCCTAGTGTGGGGCAACGTTTAAAAAAAAAAAAAACATCCTTCTTTTCTTTGACCTTCCTCTCCCTCTCCATCAATTGTTGGCTACTGTATTAACTAAAAAAAATTAATTAGTCCGTCAGATAGATTTCCAAAAAATATTGGACACGTATTTTTTCTTTTTTCACGTAAACAAACAATGAAGACGATACAGTGCTTTGAAAACTCGTGTGATGTCATATTCTAAGACATTAGTATGACATTTTTTACCGGTGAGTGACGTCACAACACCCCACTGAAATCTTTGACGCGTTTTATCTTCGTCAATTTTTATAGATTTGATAAGGGGGCGTTCATAAAATACGTGAGATGTTTAAGGGGGGGAGGGGGTCGAGTCAAATCTCATCTAATCTTACGATGGAGAGAGGGGGGGTCTCGGCAAATATCACGCAATTTTTTTCTGATTGAAACAATAAAAAAATTATACTATTTTGGTCCATTTGATCCAGATTGTACATGCTTAAGATTTAATCTTAAGCGTAATCGTAATACGATTAAATTTTTATTACACTTATTATTGAACTCTCAGCAATATTGAATACTAGTCTTAACTAGTCGTAAATAAAAGCACGAAGCAAATTTTTTATTTCTTTTTACAATAACAATCCAACGCGTTTACGTAAGAAACCCACATTTTGAAAAATCTCACGTGAGATTGGGGGATGGGGGAGGGGGTTGAATAAAATCTCACGACATCTCACCAGGGGGGGAGGGAGGGACAGAAAATTTAAAAAAACACCTCACGTAATTTATGGACGCCCCCTAAAACAAAAAATACGTATCCAATATTTTTCGATAATTTAACAGACGGACTAATTAGAATCATATTTTTTTAGTCAGTAAACATCCCTATTTCACCAGATAATCGCGTTTGAATCTAGTATTATGTTATGAGCAAGTAAACAAAAATAAAATATAGCGGTAGTTCGGCTCATACCACACGTGAAGCAGAGCGTAATGATAAGCTAGCTGAACCGCATAGCCCAATCGGATATCGTAAATCTTAGCTTTAACAATATAACATCATGCCTGTAATATCCAAATGGTTAGGCAGAGGTCATGTTTGAAATCTTCTATTCTATCTTCACTACATAGTATAAAACAAAGTCGCTTTCTCTGTCCCTATATCCCTATGTATGCATAAATCTTTAAAACTACGCAACGGATTTTGAAGCGGTTTTTTGTAATAGATAGTGATTCAAGAGGAAGGTTTTGGTATATAATTTGACCGACATCCTATGTTTAAATAAACATCCTATGTTAATTATTGTATAACGTTATCATCACACAACATCACGCTAGTTTTCACCACAGGGTTAGGCAGAGGGCCGTACAGTACCGTACCTACCGTAAACGTACTTCGACAGTTATATAATTTTACTAGCTGATGCCCGCGGCTTCACCCGCGTGGATATCAGTCAAATTATATACTAAAACCTTCCTCTTGAATCAATCTATCTATTAAAAAAAACCGCTTCAAAATCCGTTGCGTAGTTTTAAAGATTTAAGGATACATAGGGACGGACAGACAGCGACTGCGACTTTGTTTTATACTATGTAGTGATGATGAAGCTTGGAAATTAAATTGAATACCTCATTTATACGGATAAGGATGTTTGAACTAAAAATATGAAGTAATGTGTTTCTAGAACATTTATAAAATTATACGTAACATAATTTTAATATTGTACGTATAATACAAATTAATTATTATTATTTAATATCTCTGCCTAGTTTCATACGTAGTTTTTCTATTATCACATATAAGTATTCTAGCTTCTCAAATTTCCATTGATAGTTTCTACTATTCGTCTAGGTACCTAAAGCACAACCATAAAAATCAGTTTGAAATAAAAATCCCCACATGGCAATATTTTTTCCGAGAACCGTTATAAAAGTCCGTCTGGTTTCTGATAAGCACTATCAATTCGTCATCGCACTAACAACATTATAGAAGTGAATAAAGCGACATCTATAATTCACTCACGAAATCACTTTCGAGTTCACAAACGAAATTATTAATATAATATTATCATTAACACTTCTAACGTTCACAAAATAAAATGAATACAATATTTACAAAAAACAAAATAAAGATACAAACAAAACAAGCGCACAGGTTCAACAACCGCGTGATACTGGTGCTAACTAGTAGAAACCGCTTCGAACCGGTTCGATGATTACGTCACTAGTTCTAGAGACGCCATTATACTTTTTAGACTTTCGAATTTCGCGTGTTTTGTTTTGTTTAATGATAGTTATGTTTATTTTAGTCTTTAAATATTCGTCAGCGTCTTCCTACCTTTGGCCAATAATACTTGTGATCTGCGCAATAGGTATTTTTCTTCTTTCTTTCTCGGTGTTGACTGCCATAGTATCATTCACTTCTTCTTATTTCATGTCTATTCTGTTCAAGTATAACAAACAGGTACTTGAATATCTATAATACCTACGTTTTTCTGATCTTGGATACTTGACCCCTCAACATTTTAATAAGACGAAGCTGTTGTTATGTTGTGGTTACAGTACACATAAGGAAAAACATGCTAAACAATGGCTATTTTTATGGGTTATGTAATAGTCTAACGAGTTGGTAACAATGGCACATGAAGTTATAATATAGGATGAATAGCTACGTTAGTCTGATAATGATTAAGATTTAGGGAGAAATATAATTTTAATAAAATATTACTTGCTTTGAGCGAGATTATAAAAAAAAGTTAAAGCACCAAAAAGCCATACGATTTATTTATTAAGATAATTTTTTAGGTACTAGGTATATCTAATAACCACGTGGATGTTTTTTTTTTAAATTATTTTTATTTTTTATCTCTTCATGTTAGGAAATAAATAAAAGTATTTCCACGCCTGGCCCAGATTTGGCCCAGATCGGTCAATCTCCTTTCTGAAAAAAACCTTTAGAAAAAAATTTGCCTCTCATTAGAAAAAAAAATCTAACTGTATTATTAAATTTATTATGTCTCTCATTGATTGACTTCAAAGTTCAAATCTTTCTTAATAATAAAGAAAAAAAAAGATAAATCACTATAGAAACTGGAAGCGACATTCTGGTGAGCTTGTGGGACTTACATAAGCACCACAAGTGCTGTCGACTCACATAAGCACTCACACCACAAGTGCTGCCGACAAATTGCTTTTCAGTTTGGCAGAGTTTTTTTGTAAAAGTATGTTTAATAAATAAAAATAAAAAATAATAATGTATCCGGCGATATTCAAGACATGAAATATTTAGTTTTATTTTCATCGGAATGAAAACTTAACAATAAAAAAAAAATAACAAAATTTTGTAATGGAACAAAAAACATATTTACAAAAGTTTGTGTTCGTTACCAACCACATTAGTATGGAATACTGTGTCGCGCCCATTAGCGGGCCCCACGTCCAGGAGTGGAGACGACAGTGTTCCAGGCATTGGTACAAGAAAAGAAAACAAAATATTATGTGTGTTTTAGATTTTGTATTTTTTAAATAGCATTTAAATTCAGTAGCACTATGTAAAATACCGGTATTCAGCTGCATCTCGTTAGACTGTAAGCCGACTAGCGCAACATATTTGGGACAAGGCTAGGCACAAATGATGATAATGATTCTGGTGAGGCAACCCTATTTGTAAATCAATAGGGTAGTTAACTAAAAAAATCTAATAAGTCCGTCAGATGGATTTCCAAAAAATATTGGACACGTATTTTTTCTTTTTTCACGTAAACAAACAATGAAGACGATACAGTGCGTTGAAAATTCGTGTGAGTCATAATCTAAGACATTAGTATGACATTTTTTACCGGTGAGTGACGTCACAACCCCCACTGATCTATGACGCGTTTTAGCTTCGTCAAGTTTTATTGATTTGATAAAACAAAAAATACGTATCCAATATTTTTCGAATTATAACAGACGGACTAATTACAATCATATTTTTTTAAGTCAGTAAACATCCCTATTATACGTGAATAACTTATTATCTTGAGAATACAGCAATATATCTATCTGTATCTCCACATCGATTAATTTTTAAATATAATTTTTATAACTGATTACCTATTATATCTCTGTTTAATGTAAAGTCTCTACCTTTTGCTGAGGCTTAAAATATTACATCACAAAACAGTCCTGTAGTCACCGAAGTGTTAGGCAGAGGTTTCTGCCTAGCCTTTTCCCAACTATGTTAGGGTCGGCTTCCAGTCTAACCAGATTCAGCTAAATACCAGTATTTTACATGGAGCGACTGCCTATCTGACCTCCACAACCCAGTTAACACTAGAGGTTACTAGGTAATACTGCATGTCAGACGTTCAGGTCACTGATTACCTGTAACGACTGTCAAAGATCTATATATGGCAGCCGGGACCAACAGCTTTACGTACTTTTCGAGGCACGGAGGAAACTCGGTATGTAATGGGCGGTCACCCATCCACAGACCAACCTAGGCAAGCGCAGCTTAACCTAAAGATCGATTCGAGTGGCAGTTCTTATTAAGCCACGAGCTTCTCCACGAAGTTCAGGCTAATAGTACCTACACCTAAATTTCGCCAATAAGTCCTACGTCATATGTGGTAAGTATACAGGGTGTAAATCAACCCATCACACAGCCGTCTACCAAGCATTCTGTACGTCAAACTAAGTACCCCTACGCAAAATTTTTTGCTGGGAAACGACTTTTTTGAGTCAAAAATCACATTTTATAGTAAAACTCAATGTAGCACTGTTAAAACACTGTGCTAGTGGATGCTTTGAATAGTAAACGGGTCATGGAAGAAATTTAAGTAAAGTTATAACCTGAAAAAATTGAATTTACAAAAACAGCTGTGAAAAATTTGGAACTTTGACCCCCAATATCTCCGTAACTAGAAGGTTCCCAGGTACGGTTCCTAGAACAAAAAATGATCGCAGTGGTGGGGAGAACAAGTGCCCTTCGTTTGCGTTAAGGGTACTTTTACACCCTGTATTGTCATCATTGGGGCAAAAATGCAAACATCGTGGGTGCTACTGAGAGATTATTTATAAAAACCCCAATAACAGTGCAGACATCCTGGCAATCGAACCCAGTACCTCACACTCAGCACTAACACATTTAACCACTAGACCATCGAGCCATTAAACAATTTAACACCCACTTATTTAGCACAATGACTGTATGAACACAATAATTATGTTTGCTTGTTAACATAAATAAATTAAAACGCTAAACGACCGGCAAGGTTAACTGAACTCGACAAATTAATTACCTGATGTCATATTGCGCTGTTTTCCACTGAAAGCGATTTTTTTTTTTATATGAGATGGGCCTACTGTTGACCTCAATCTTACCCTAAGGGCAGAGATGAGGTCGACGATAGAACTAGCTTAAAACCAAATCAAAATCAAAATCAAAAGTCATTTATTCAAACTAGGCTGATAATCAGCACTTTTCGAACGTCAAAATTTACTTTACTTTACTTTACTCATTTACAAGTGACAGTCCCCCAAAACGCCCACCCTTCGACACTTCCTAGTGTTTTTTGCTGGAAAGAAGAAGTGGCGGAACAAACTCCCCAGCAACACATCTGTCTGTTTGGTTAGAAGAACCAGACTCGATACAATAGAAAGGTGTAACTTAATATTACGATTGATTACAGACACAAGTCAAAAATAAAAATGTATATAATAATAAAAACATAAAAAAGACATAACATGTCAGTAAACTAATTTTGGAGAAAGAACATAAATAACAAACAAACATTGTCTTGTGTTCAACTCAGCGACCAACTATTCCTATCATTTAAGTAGTCGTTAATGGAATAGTAAGCTTTTAAACAAAGATTAGATTTTACTTTGGCTTTAAATGCATTAAATGGCAAGTCTAGAAAAGAAGATGGCAATTTGTTATAAAATGTTATACCGAGCCCTACGAATGAATTATGAACTTTGTGAAGCCGGTGAAAAGGAGCGCGTAGTTTATGCTTATTTCTAGTGTTAAAATTGTGAATATCACTGTTTTTAGTGTACAGGTGAATATTTTGTCTAATATATAAAATGTTGGCAAAGATGAACTGAGAAGCAACCGTGAGAATACCAATCTCCTTAAAAATATCTCTAAGAGAAACTCGGGCACCCAGCTGATAAATTGCACGAACCGCTCGCTTCTGCAGAACAAATGTATTTTGAATATCAGCAGCTTTGCCCCACAGCAGAATACCGTAGGACATAACGCTGTGAAAATAACTAAAGTAGACTAACCGTGCTGTATCAACGTCAGTGAATTGTCTTACTTTTCTGACGGCGTATGCGGCCGAACTTAGCCTTCCCGCTAGGCTTGATATGTGTAAGCCCCATTGTAATTTTGAATCTACTGTTATGCCCAGAAATACAGCAGAGTCGGCAGTTTCCAGCTCTTGATTGGCGAGGATAATATTGGGACCTAGATTTCTAACATTGGGTAAAGCGAACTTAATTATTTTAGTTTTCTTAGCATTAAGAACAAGGTTGTTTGTTGTGAACCAATCCGTGACCATTGACAGCGTGCTGTTTACGTCGTCAAAATCGTGTCTATTCCTATCTACTTTAAAGATAAGAGAAGTATCATCTGCAAATAGTACAACGTCACAAAAACCTTTTAAATAATATGGTAGGTCATTAATATAAACCAAGAATAAAAACGGACCCAGTATTGAACCTTGAGGTACACCAAGCCGAACCGGTAGTCCGGAAGATTTGGCGCCATTTACGTCTACACATTGGAATCTATTTTGTAAATACGAATCTATCACATTTAGGGCCTCATTTTGAACACCGTAATGACGCAGTTTCCGTAAAAGCGTGTCGTGATGTACGCAATCAAAAGCTTTAGAGAGGTCGCAGAAAACACCGACTGCATTTTGTGCGTTCTCCCATGCGTTAAATATGTGTTTTAGCAAAGCAACACCTGCATCCGTAGTCGAACGACCCTTTGTAAAGCCATATTGATCATTGTGAAGGAGATTATTTAAATTAAAATGTATTAACAACTGTTTGAGAATTAATTTTTCAAAAATTTTGCTAAATGCGGGTAATATAGAAATTGGTCTAAAGTTACCAATGTCATGTTTGCTGCCAGATTTAAATAGAGGGATGACTTTACTGCTTTTCATAAGATCAGGGAAAGTCCCCAAATCAACGCATTTATTGAAAGTGACAGCAAGACAGGGGGCTACAATGTCGATTATGTTACTTAATAGTTTAATAGAAATGCCCCAAAAATCACCTGTGTTTTTAGACTTAAGTGAATTAAAAACGTTAACCACATCACGAGGCGTTACATGTTCGAAACTAAATACGTTACCACATTTAGACACGCTGCTATGCAAAAGATCTTCGGCTTTAGACGGCGACGAACTTAGGGAACGAGTCGTCGCTATAGGTATGCTGGCAAAATACTCATTAAAAGCCTCGGCTACGTCGGCTGCTTTATTAACTAATTTGTTACCCACCATGATCTCAAGGTGATTATCTTGTTTAACAGATTTACCCGTTTCATTGCTAATGATTTTCCAAGTGGCTTTAACTTTATTATTAGAATTTTTAATGGTCTCGCTTAAGAATTTAGATTTTGCAATAATACAAATCTTTTTAAATAATTTAGAATAATTTTTAACATAGTCTAGAAAAGTTGTATCAAACCGGTATTGTTTAAGACCATACAACTCGTATAATCGGGTTCGACTTTTGTAAATACCTGGTGTGGCCCATTGGTTGAAGCCCACAGAAGGTCCCTTAATGTTAACAGTTTTCGACTTAAAAATAGATTGGTATTCATTTTGAACAACATCAAAAAGGGCTTTATAAATTTCATTAGGAGTTTCGTGTTCTACTATTGACGGTGTTACTTTAAGTGCTACATTATTTTTAAATTTATTGCAACGACTAGCTGTATGAGGCCTGCATTCTATTGTGCGCGGCTTTTTTTTTAATGGCATAGGGAAGCTAGCTTTTAAGCCACAGTGATCAGACGATAAGTCACTTAACACTAATTTGTCCTCGGCAACACAATCACTGAACATATTATCAAGGCAAGTTGATGAAGAAGCCGTGATCCTTGTTGGTTCAAAAAACAGGTTAACTAAATTAAACGATCTAAACAGATTGAGAAACCTGATACTTAATGGAGTAACATCTAAAATATTAACATTAAAATCTCCACATAAAATTATAGATTTATTACTTGATTTTAATTTATTAAGTGAATCCTCCATTACAGTTTCGAAACGAGTAAAGTCCCCAGAAGGGGGTCTATAAACACAAATTATTAAGTATCGCTCGAGTTCAACGCAAGACAACTCAATAATGCGCTCAATGGAAAGATTAACTAAGTCTAAAAGTTGTTTACATTTTAATTTGTTTGATACAAGAATTAAAGATCCACCGCGAATAGCATTTTTTCTCACAAATGCACTCTGTACGGTATAGAAATCATCATTGATAAATGCTACTTCATGTTCCTTCAACCAATGTTCAGTTAGGCATAAAACCTGAACATCTTGATTCTCCATAAACAAACTTAACTCTAATTCTTTGCCAGATAATCCCTGCATTATTTTGATGAACAACATTCAACATATGCAGCCTACCTGTTGTCGCACCTAACAGTTTAAACTACAAGGTGTATCAATAAAAGTGTTAGTATCTGTCTTACCCAGAAGAAACCTATTTACTCGCGACTTAAATAGATTGGGGTTTTAAGAACTCGGGAAAACTGATGCAGGCAGAGTGCTCCATAGCGAATAGCTGCTTTTATAGATCTACTTGGGTCAGTTACCAGCCGACTTACTGTTCGTAAGTCGGGGCCACCACCACTGGGCCACCGCTGCTTCTGCATTGCGGCAAAAAAGCTGGGTATCCTAAACAAGGTTAAGCGGTACTTCAAGCCTGGACAACTTTCAATATTATATAAAGCTTAAGTCCGGTCCGGCATGGAGAATTGCTGTCACCTTTTGGATGGCTCAGCCAAATACCAACTTGCCACACTTGACTCTGTAGAGCGCAGAGCCAGGAGGCTAATTGGTGACCATAAGCTGGTTACCAAGCTACATAGCCTGGCCCACCGCCGCAAAGTTGCATGTCTGTCGGTCTTCTATAGACTGTACTTCGGAGAGTGTGCGCAGGAGCTCCACGGGCTGATTCCACCATCTCCCTTCTTCCATCGGGAGACTAGGCGCACTGCAAGTTATCACCCATACCTAGTCGATGTTCCACACATTCGAACGAAGCGCTTTACTAAGTCCTTTATTATGCGCACAGCCAAGGAGTGGAACTCCCTGCCTGCGTCGGTTTTCCCGAGTTCATATAACCCCAATCTATTTAAGTCGCGAGTAAATAGGCTTCTTCTGGGTAAGCTCGTTCCATCGTCGACCTCATCTCTGCCCTTAGGGCTAGATTGAGGTCAAGAGCAAGCCCATTCCAAAAAAAAAAAAGTAATTGGATTGCTATTGACAACGATATTACTCGAGTGATGACTCCCGCCATGAAAATATCATCGTACAGTTGCTAATGCGTAAAAAAATAAACAGTTACTTTTACATTGTAACGGTATGAAGTTGGCTTCGAACCCGCAACAGCAGCGTTAAAGTGAGACCTCTAACCTCCACGCCAGTGTTCGTAAAGTTAATGAATGATAATTATAATTACCCTTCGTTTGCATACAATTGCGGAAAATTTACTGGCAAGTTCAATTGGTTTCACGTTCTGTTAGAATACAATACAAATACAATACAAATACAAAATAGTTTATTGTGCAAATTAGGTATTACGTTACATGTTAATGTGTTTGGAGCCCCCATTTAGGCAAATCATGCCTTTTTTAGAATTGCTATCTAATCTTTTTTTAGAATTATTAGACCATTTAGGAAAACTGTTAGATATCACAATGGAACGTTGTAGTACTTCCAATTTGAAATAGAAATTTAATAAAGGGTGCAATTAAAAAATATAAAGTATGAAGGTGTTGAACTATATAATAATCTATATAATAATATATCAGGAACACATCTTTTTTTAACGTATCCAAAACCAAACTCAAGCAGTACGTGATTGTCAACACAAATTTATTGAGCTAACGTTCTATATCTTAATATTAAGCTAGTCTTTCAAACCAACATGTCAACATCGTACCTACCTACATTAAGATGGACAAAACTGTGGACTACATGTTACCCTAGTTATGTGTTTATTCGTTAAGTGAACAATGTATGTTCTTTTAGAACAAATAAAGAATCTTTAAACCCAATTTAAATGGACAGCCATTTTGGCTGAGACAAGGAGCAGTTTAGCATTTACGTAATTTTTTTTTTATTTACGTCAAAATTCAGAAGATTGTCGTAAAAGTCATCAAAATCAGTTGAAATTACGGTACCTGGTCAATAATTCAAATACACTGCATATTTAAAACCCTTTATAAGGTAAAGGGAATATATTTCCCACCATATTTTTCACCTCAAAAATTAAATTATTTGTTCCTGTTACGCATTCTATGATTTTACAGAGATTATTTAAAGATTTATCAATAACTCATTAAATATTCAAAAAACACAAAAAAGTAAAAAAAAACTGAATTTTTATTTTCTACCAATTATACCTATGCCTATTTGCCCTTATTTTCCGAGTGCCAGATCGTTATGCCTTATAAAGGGTTGTTATTCCCTCTACCGGCTAAATGGTTGTGTTTCGGTAAGTGAAAAGAATCACAGTGGGGGACATGTAACGAAGTTAAAAGGTCATAATAAGTGGGTTATACAAGTTTACGAATTACTCGTAAGCAAATTGGAGGCAAATCCGCGTATTTTATGGGAAATTACGGAACCCTACATTGTGCGTGGCGCGACATACACTTGGCTGGTTTTCTATAGAGGATAGAATTAGAATTAATTTATTTGTTAGAATGTAGTTGTTATACAAAAAAAATCTAATTAGTCCGTCAGATAGATTTCCAAAAATATTGGACACGTATTTTTTTCTTTTTTCACGTAAACAATAAATGAAGACGATACAGTGCTTCGAAAAGTCGCGCGACGTCACAGTTTGGTAATTTTTTTACCAGAAAGTGACGTCACCAGCCCCCACTCACGATCTTTGACACGTTTTATTTTCGTAAATTTTTATTAATTTGATAAAACAAAAAACACGTATCCAATATTTTTCGATAACCTAACACACGGACTAAATAGAATCATATTTTTTTAAGTCAGTCAACTACCCTATTTGTACATCCTAAAAAGGATAAGAAACTTATTCATATTACCCGGTTTCTCACACCTTTTTTTATCGTGAGAAATCATCATATGACTCATCCCGATCTGGGCAGAGCGGTAGGGAGTGTCAAACTTCTACTGACTAAAAACCACTCATGTTTCTTCTTAGCCCGCTTCGAACAACCCGCAGCTCTGACGGGGAGTTCCACATACCTCTTTAAGGATATTACCTTGTCGACCTAATCGTACCTTCCAGAACAAAGTAACAGACATAGCATAATGTGATATCTGATAATGATGTGAACGAATGCAATCAAACGGAGGATACGATCGATTACGTTGTTTACAAACAACACGAACTATTTACGAGCCATTGTTAATCTTAGCTGGAGACACGAGGCCAATTTATCTGCCCGTATTAACTGACAGCCATAGTACTCGCAATCGTGCATAATTATGACCTGGGATCTACTCTTTGTGTCCGACAACGAAGCAGGGGCTAGGGGTAGCTACCGCCGTATCTGCGGTATCAATTATACTGGGCCCCCGGGCCCCGGGGGCCCCCCAACGTGCGTAGGCAAAAATTAATAAAATCTTTTCAATTTTGTATTTAATTCGGAAATGACAATTAATGTCAAAAAAAGCAATTTATTTTATTTCCGCGTAAAGCGTGCGTTCTAAAATCATCATCGGCTATAAATGATTTAATAAATCAGTTTGCCGAAAAAAAGGCAAGGAGCGTGTATTAATTTGAATGGTTTGTAAAATATTTGGAAAAAGTGACAGATATCTATCTGTATTATTATGATGAATAAATATTTATTTTAATTTTTTGCAAACATTTTTTTCTTTTGTGAGAAACCTTCACCCTTCATAAGGGCCCCTAAACAAATTTTTATTCGGAAGTCCGCCAAGGCACGCTACGCCACTGCAACGAAGATACAGGCCCGTCCAAGTAGCTCGAAACTTGAACATGAACCTTCCTCCCGGTTATATTCGGATTTAGAGTTTTGAAAATACATCCGGAGCTCGTGGCTTAATAAGAACTCCCACTCGGGTCGATCTTTAGGTAAAGCTGTGCTTGCCTAGGCCGGTCTGTGGATGGGTGACCGCCCGACATACCGAGTTTCCTCCGTGCCTCGGAAAGCACGTTAAGCTGTTGGTCCCGGCTGCCCTATATAGATCTTTGGCAGTAGTTACAGGTAGTCAGTGACCTGAAAGTCTGACAACCAGTCTTACCAAAGAGTATCGTATTACCAGTATTAACTGGGTTGTGGAGGTCAGATAGGCAGTCGCTCCATGTAAAATACTGGTATTCAGCTGCATCCGGTTAGACTGGAAGCCGACCCCAACATAGTTGGGAATAGGCTAGGCAGATAATGATGAAAATACATCCGGAGTGACAAATGTCCTGACGATGGAACACTTGATGTCGTGTCCTGTCTGTCCTGTTACTTGCACATCACAGGAGCTGATGGTCGAACTGTAAATGTCAAACACACAAAATTTTGGGCTGACTCAATAGGGATGTTTACTGACTACAAAAAATATGATTCGAATAAGTCCGTCTGTTAGATTATCGAAAAATATTGGATACGTATTTTTTGTTTTATCAAATCAATAAAAATTGACGAAGATAAAACGCGTCAAAGATTTGAGTGGGTTGTGACGTCACTCACCGGTAAAAAATGTCATACTAATGTCTTAGAATATGACGTCACACGAGTTTTCAAAGCACTGTATCGTCTTCATTGTTTGTTTACGTGAAAAAAGAAAAAATACGTGTCCAATATTTTTTGGAAATCTACCTGACGGACTAATTAGATTTTTTTTGTTAACTACCCTATTTAGATATTGTCATCGACACGCTAAGAAGAACTGTCTTATCATTTTTTGTCATTCATTTTTAGTTTGGGCCCTTATCTAATCTATGTCCGTAAGTGATACAGATTAGGACACGCCCGTATCTTCGGTCGAAAGTTCGAGTTTCGAGCTTAGAGAGTATGTATGAACGTGGATGGGAAAAAGAGTATTTATGAATCGTAGCAGGATTCGTTCTGTGGTTTCGGCCTAGCCCAATGGCATACATTCTAGAAATCTAGATAATACTAGCTGATGCCCGCGGCTTCACCCGCGTGGATGTCAGTCAAATTATATACTAAAACCTTCCTCTTGAATCACTCTATCTATTAAAAAAAACCGCTTCAAAATCCGTTGCGTAGTTTTAAAGATTTAAGCATACATAGGGACGGACAGACAGCGACAGCGACTTTGTTTTATACTATGTAGTGATTTTACCAGCGTGTTTCCTCATGAATTCATAATGGGTGTACTAATGACCTTAACGAACCCGAAAGAAAGGTCCGTTTACACCTTTTTTTTTTTGGCGGGTGGAAAATCATCAAATAACCCCTCCCGCTCTTGCGCAGAGCGAAAGGGAGTGTCAGACTTCTACTGACTAAAAACCACCCATGTTCCTTCTTAGCCCTTCATGTCGAGGCCGCTGTATCTCTTACGAACAACCCGCAGCGCCGATGGGGTCCGATTTTACACCTTATACATAGTTCGGATGCCGTAGCAGTTACGGTGTAGCTTATAAAAAATATTAAATTTGTTTTTTCAAATGGTTACATTATATTCAGGCTGTTTAACACTACATCAAACTCGACTCCTTGGTACTAATCCATGCAATGCAATACCACAGCTTTACCGAAGGAAGTAGCGTAACGATTCAGTGTGTAATTTCAGTATGTGGTATCAGACTACCAACTCATTGCCCATCCACTGGTACAGGTCTTTATTGAATCCTGGCAGGGCTAACTGAGCGAGGCTATGGACATAATCACCTTTATAGGCTTTGGTATTAGCGTTCCCAATGCTGGGACACAAGCCTTATGTTAGAGGGAGCGGGCTGGAATCTATCACGCGGGCCAATGCGGATGCGGAACAAGAATGTATAAAGTAAGAAATGAGTATATAGGGTGTAAAAGTCCTCTTAACGCAAACGAAGGTCACTTGTTCTCCCCACCACTGCAATATTTTTTTTGTTCTAAACCATACCTGGGAACCTCCTAGTTACGGAGATATTGGGGGTCAAAGTTCCAATTTTTTTACAGCTGTTTTTGTAAATACTTTAATAGTTTTTTTCGGTATCGAAGAAACAGAGTCATCATATGAAAACCTGGAAAAAAACACTACCAAATGGATAGAACAATACCTCTCTATTAAATTAAACTACATTGATATACAGGAAGCACGAAGACTAGGAAAGAAAGGTGATAGACCTCGCCCAATAGTTGTAACTTTTTCAACGCTAGGAATAAAAATAAAAATTCTTAAGCAAAAGCAGCTGCTAAAAGATACTTCCTATTACATTGAAGCGGACTATCCAAAATATGTGCTAGAAAAGAGGAAAGAATTAAAAGAACAGGCGAAAGCAGAGAGAGGAAAAGGGAACATAGCCACAATCAAATATGACAAATTGATTATCACCGAAAGCATACATAAAAGGAAACTTTCCTTATCACCTGAAAACAGCACCGTCCCAAAACCTAACAAAACTACTCAAGCCAATAAAAGGAACAAGCCACAACAACAAAGCTCGACAGCCAAGAGATCAAATAGCATCTCAGAAGGAGTAATAAAACCTGGCACGTTAAACTTTTTTGTAAATAAAAACACAACGACGAATAACACCCAGGATAAAAACAATACGAACATATAGCAACTAACCCCCTCCTCCATAGATCTCAACAAAAATGAAACTGGAATCAGAAGCACAAATCATCTTCCAAGCCGGCTGGTCACCGAGGAGGATTATGACCAAAACCTTCCAAAGCTTACACATTCAAAATACTCAATAATCACAGAACATAATCAACTCTATATATCTACCTACAACGTTCGAACACTGTCATCACAAGAACGATTAATCGAACTAACTGAAGCTCTATCAAATATAAAATATGATATCATTGGCATATCTGAATCGCGACGCCTCGGCAACAAAATAATAGAATACGAAGATTTCATTCTCTGCCACACAGGTGAAACACCAGGCATGTATGGAGTCGGCTTTATAATCAAGAAATACTTAAAGCAATATTTAGTTAGCTATATCGGCATTTCTGAACGAGTAGCATTACTACACCTGGACCTACCAAGTAAGAAACTTACTGTAATTCAAGCTTACGCCCCCACGGAGGCGGCAAATGATGAGGAGGTCACTGCTTTTTATGAAAATATCTACAAGGCGCTGGATATAGCGTATAACGATTTTATTCTAATGGGAGACTTCAATGCAAAAATAGGTCAACCACAAAGCGACGAATACCTGGTAATGAAACAGAACGGTTACGGAGAGAGGAACGCTAGAGGTCAAAGACTCATAGACTTCGCCTTGGAGAACAATTTGGCGATTATCAACACCTTCTACAAAAAGAACCCGAAAAAAAGATGGACATGGCGCTCCCCTAATGGTCAATATAAAAATGAAATAGATTTCATACTTACCAACCGACCTCAAATGATTAAAAATATAGAAACCTTAAGTATAAACTCTCTCCCCCCTACATGGCGCGCACGCGAACATTTGCTCCGTACATTTTTTGTGTAATTAAATTAAAGCAGCAGTATTTAACAGTGAAAGTGTAAAAACGGACTCATAAACCAACAAGGAATAGGTACAAGTGTGGGCAAAACCTAATTCGTGAAGTGAAAGACATAAACCTAACTTTTCTAAACAGTGCCTAAGCAAGTGTCTAGTTGGATCAAAATACTGCAACTAAAGTATAATTCTACAAAAATCCAGTGGAAAGGTACTTTAAATAAATAAGACATTAAACCTACAGCTATAAAACAGTGAATACTACCAAAAATACAGCTAAAAAGTGCGTTTTCTAAAAGGATAAAACATGTGGCGTGTGATAACCATCTAAACAAAGAACTGACCTTTGATCCTTACGAACACAAACTGACGATCGTCAGTTAGCTATCGTACCATTATTTCAAACTCTTCGCGTAGCTACCAGTTGGTCAAGTTATAATTACTACGACTGCGACGCAGTGCGGCGGTGGTTCGAATCTAGGATTTTACACCTCTTTTTGTGAATCCTTAAATTGTTGTTTCTGGTTTTCTAAAGATAATAAATAATAATGGAACAGCAGCGTACTCCACCAAACTTTGTCGAATTAAATAGGACGCAATCGTGTTCGGATTCGGCATTGAATATTCCTGACAATGTTGAAGGACAGGTAAATGTCACGAGAAGGTATAAACGAAGACTTGATGACGAACATTCGGAATGTCTCGAGAACTTCACGGCACAAATGAAGATGATGTTTGCATCATTTCAAGATCAACAAAACCAAAAATTTGATATTCTTAATCAGTCATTAATCGTTATTAAAGAATTGCACTGTGAATTAAAGAAGTCGGTTGAGTTTGTGACTGCAAAATATGACGAATCATTGTCGAAAATTGAGCACCTCCAACAAGAAAACAAAACATCAAAACAACAAATTTATTCCTTGGAACAAAAGTTGGAATATTATGAAAAAACGTCTAAAGCCTCGACCCTCGAGATACGCAATATTCCAAAGACTGAGCCGGAGACAAAGCAACAACTAATAGGTATGGTTATGGAATTGGGATCAGCGATTCAACCTAACTTAAATGTAAACACAACAGAAATACGCGACATTTACAGAACAAAATCTAAAACTGAGGCCGTTGTAGTTGACTTTACAACTGTTGCTAGAAAGACTGAATTTATTAGTTCGGTGATCAAATACAATAAATCACAGAAAGTAAAAAAAGAGCTGCCATTAAACACCAACGACATTAAGATTAAAGGAGCCCCCCGTAATATTTATGTATCTGATTCTCTGACAGTAAAGTCACAACAGCTATTCTACTTGTCCAGACAACTTACCAAGGGAAGAGGTTTTAATGGATGCTGGATTTCTTTTGGAAGAATATATATACGTAAGAATGAGGGTGACTCACCCATTCACATTAAAAGTACTGTAGATTTAGACAATATTAAATGACTGTTCATGCTTTCGGCTAAACTGTTTGCTATTTTAAAAATATGTCTAAGAACGTATGTCAATACATTTCACACAATACATACATCTTTTTTCCTATTCATGTCAATTAGTATTAAGTATACAAACTCAAACATACAACACACACACACACACCTATTCTTACCTAAAATCATGTGTTGGTTCCGTGGAGATAAACAAATATTAGAAGGGGACTTTGGCTATGTTCCCTGTACACCAGTTTGGTTAGATCTATGTTCATGTTTACCAATTAGGCGCGCTAGTTTCGAGCTCTGTGCAATTTACATCTTAGTGTTAATATTATTCAAAAGTAAAAATAGTAGTAAACTTTTTAAGTCCTTCTCAAATTGTCCTGCGAGATATTTCGATGTTAACATTCGCTGCTGTAAATGATTTATTAAATAATCTAGATCAATTTAATGCTTCTGTGTCTTTAAATTGTAACCCAGAGCACTGCTCCAAATACATACCAACAGCTACCAACTACCTAAAAATATTACAACAAAATATACGTAGTATCAATTGTAATTTCAATGAACTCTCAGTCCTTCTGTCTAGATTTAGCTTTAAATGCGACGTTATAGTGTTGTCTGAGTGCTGGCTCCGTCAGGTATCTGATCTCCCTACTGTAGATGGATATAACTCTTATAAAACGAACCGAACTTATAATCAAAATGATGGAGTGGTAGTCATGGTCAGAAACGAACATTATTACACAATAGAAGAACCACTACTTTGTGAATGCAACTGTTTGCTAATTAAATTTGGCACTAACATAGTTATTGTGGCAATTTACAGGTCACCGTCTTTTAGAAATTTAGATACCTTCCTACAATCACTCCATAACATTCTTGAACAGTTGAAATCATTTAAAAATATAATAATTGTAGGTGACATTAATGTAAATATATTGAATGCTGATTCGGATGTTTCGTCATATCTAGATATTACCTCATTCCATGGTCTACTTCCTGCACATAACCTACCTACAAGAGGGAATAGTTGCCTGGATCATGTTTTAGTTAAGAGCAAGTTACAATCCTATACATTTGACCTTCAGACCTCAATAACTGATCATGATGCTATCTTATTTTGTCTCAAACACAGGGGCTCCAAAAAACCCTTAAACAATAGGGAGGTCAGGAAGCTGAACTGGACCGGAATCATCACTGACTGCTCAAAATTGGATTTTAGTCAAGTTTATGCTGAAAGTGATTTAAATTTGGCAACTAATAGGTTTATCGAATTGTTGTCAAATCTAACAAAACAACATATGGTGATTGTTAAGATGCCACGTAACAAAACTACCTTAAAACCCTGGATAACGCCAGGACTACTGAGATGCATTAAAAATAGGGACAATATGCATATTAAAACTAAAAAACAACCAAAAAATGAAATCTTAAGTAAAACATATAAACGTTATAGGAACTATTGCAACAATCTCCTTAAAAGTCTAAAACAACATTATGAACAAAACCAACTGAATATGGCTAAAGGTAACTCAAAACTGTTATGGGACTCTATTAAAACTATAACAGGTTCTAATAAAAATCATGAATCTCCTGAGGAGCTACTACATTCAGATCAAAGTCCTCAATCATCTGTTAATAGTGTCAATAGCTTCTTTTCTACTATTGGAAAGGTACTCGCTCAACGCATACCTTCGAATGTTCCACCCTTCAATAAACCCGCTGTAGTCCGGGACACCTGCCCTAGCAACTCATTCGTGCTACTGAAAGTGGATATTAAGGAAGTTAAAACTGCAATCTTAAATTTAAAGAGTAAATGCTCACCTGGGTGGGACAAAATCTCTTCTAAGCTACTGCAAAATGTTGTAGACTTCGTGGCTCCTGTTATCACTGATCTAATTAATCGTTGCTTTGATGCGGGTGTTTTTCCTAGAGCGCTTAAACAATCAATTGTGATCCCTATATATAAGGCAGGGGATACAGACTGTGTCAATAATTATAGGCCCATCTCTATCCTTTCTTCATTATCAAAAGTGTTCGAGCGTACTATTAATCATAGACTAATAAAATTCTTAGAGTCAAATAAAATTCTTGCTGAAACACAATATGGATTTCGAGCACGCAGGTCCACTGATGAGGCTGTCCACATTTTTTCTGATTTCGTGGTAAGGAACATAGACAAAAACAAAAAATGTCTAACTATCTTTCTCGACCTTGCCAAAGCATTTGACACAGTCTCTATCCCCACCCTAATTTGTAAATTAACTAATATGGGAATACGGGGAAATGAATTGACATTGATAGCAAGCTATTTATCGGATCGTACGCAGCGTGTAAGAATAGGTGACCATCTGAGTGATGAACTTCCTATCGAGTACGGAGTTCCTCAGGGAAGTATTCTTGGCCCCACTTTGTTCCTGTGTTACATAAACGAGCTATGTCAACTTAATCTTGAAAACTGCAAAATAATATCTTACGCAGATGACACAACTCTCACTTTCAAGGGAAATTCTTGGGAAGAAGTATATTTCTTCGCTCAATCAGGTCTAAACACTGTTTGCCACTGGCTTGCTGCAAACTCGCTTACACTTAATGCACATAAAACTAAATATATTCCTTTTACAATCAGGAGTGTAGAGACCTTCTTTCAAGACAAACCTCCCTTATATGCTCATCAGTGTTCATTCCCTCCTTTGAATCAATGCGCCTGCTCAACCATACAGTCGACTCAAAGTATTCGCTATTTGGGTGTAACCATTGATAGAAGATTGTCCTTTGATGAACACATTCACAACTTAAGTAAAAGGGTAAGGAAACTTACTTATATTTTTAAACAGCTTAGACAAGTAACTAATGGTGAAACACTTAAAATGGTATATTTTGCACTTGTCCAATCCATACTGTCATATTGTGTAACAACTTGGGGAGGTGCCGGGAAAACAAAAATGTTGGAAATAGAAAGAGCCCAAAGGTTGATTCTGAAAGTTGGTCTCTCAAAACCACGACTCTTCCCCACTACCACACTGTATCAGGAAGCCAAGGTTCTAACTGTTAGACAAATTTACATTCTTTTTACTATTCTGAGGCAGCATTCGGACCCAGCCTCTTTCGATCCTTCTAAATTAACAACTAGGAGGCACTATGCAATATGTAACACCTTTCAATCTAAAACAGGTTTTGCCCAAAAATTTCATACTTTTCGAGGACCTGAACTCTACAATAAATTAAATAAAGAATTGGGTATTTTTATTTTCAATAGATCTAAATGTAAGCTGGTTTTGACAAACTGGCTACTAAAATTGAACTACACAAAAACAGAAGAGCTACTAGTTATAAAAACATAATGGGAATTAAATAATGCTTCCTTTCCTATGCCATATTTCTCATCTAGTTAATTAAGAACCCACTCACATACCCTCTCACCCTTTTTACACTGCACAAACACATGCACACACTCACACACACACGCACACACACACACTCACACACACACACTCACAAACACACACTCATTATACACGCTCTTTAAGATGTTATTATTATTTTTTCCTGGTTTTCAACAAACAGCATGCCTTTAATTGTTATTAAAAAATAAATAAATATAAACTCATTTTTGTAATATTAAGATGTAATTTTACATAAATTTTAATGAATTATTATTATAACTAATTTTACTTTCAATAATTTTACTTATTTAATAAAAATGTAACTTTCCGTTTTTTTTGTAACTTAAAACTGTAATTTTACATTATATTTCATGAACTGTTTTCTTTTTATAAATCAATTTTGTTTTTTATCAAATATAATACATTTTCAAGACATTTTTGCCTGTAGAGGGGAGTCCCTGGTGTCCTGAAATACAAGTTGCGGCTTAGTTTAGGCACCAGTCTCCCACAAATACATTGTAATCTTTATTATTCCTGTTTTTCCATTTTAAGTTTTAGTTTTAAGTGTTTTTGTGGAAGAAAATAAACATTTTTATTATTTTTATTATTTATTATAAACTACCCATCAGATCACAGACCAATTAGAGCAGTATTAACACTTGCGAAGCCAATAAAAAGCAGAGCCAGTTTTAATAATAATAACAAATATAGCTCACTCAAAACCGAAGAAGAAATATCATTGTACATAGAGATGTTAAAAAAAGATATACCTGCGATACTAGACACAAGCCCTAAAGACACAGTACAAGAATATCACGATAAATTAATAAACTCTATCCAAACTAGCTTGTGCAAGACACGGGATGAAAATCAACAAAGGGATCGCAATGTATTATCAGAACGCACAAAAAAACTCATAAAAAGAAGACGAGAATTACAGAAAACCAGCAATAAAACTCGTGCCATGAAAAACGAACTAAAAGCTTTATATAAGTTAATTAGCAAATATATAAAAACCGACTACAAGAAACACAGAATGATAATCATTAAAAAACACCTGGAAAACAAGGGAAGCTTAAAACAAGGATATAAAGAATTACGAACTAAAAAAACATGGATTGAAGGACTAAAAGTTGCGGGTAAAACTGAGTATGGTCGTAAAGATATTGCAAGTATTGCCACAGACTTTTACAGGAAACTATATGGCGCCGCAAATAAGTCCAATATCACACATAATTATAACGACTCAGTGACATACACAACACCACAATGCTCCATAGTTCCGGTAGACTGTGGTGAAATAATAGAGGCCATAAAGAAGCTAAAACCTGACAAAAGCCCAGGCTCGGACAAGATTACAAATGATGCCTTAAAATCAGCCTATGTCTTACTAGCTGCTCCTTTAGCAAAACTCTTTAAGGCTGGGTGGACCCGAATTTAAGTTTTTTAAAACAATCTGAGACAAAAAATACAGTGTTTTAAATTTAATAAAAAATATATGTATTAGTTAAGGATCTTATCTAGTCAAAATCGCATTCAGTTGCAAGACCTGATGAACTTTACTCGATAGAAAAAAATCGCAAAGTTACCCCTTTTTAGATCGTTTTTTCAATATTATGACTATATTACTGATTTTTTACATTTAATTTTTGTACTATAATTAAGAAACTAATTAGTTTAAGACAAATTCGCAGAGTTTGAATTGATAAAATGATTTTCTCAATTACTATGTTTAAATAAGAATTAAAAGCGATCGCGGCGGCTCGGACAGGTCCGTTCAGTCTAAAGATGGGCGATTGTTACTGATTCCAACAATCGAATGGTTTGATAGTACTAATATTAACAATCGAATGCTAAAACAATCGATCGCTAGTTCTCAAATTCGAATGAAACTACTAGTTCATTCATTTGCTTTAGCCGTGCTATACAAAATTGGGCTGTTTATACATACAATAAAGTCTACTTTGAATTGATATTCGTAGCAACTAGTAACTAATTTGAGAACCGCTAGTTCATTCGTTCTGAATTCGATGGTTTTAATGATTCAATTTGCCACACGAAATTGAGCATTTTTTGTCAAAGCATAGAGTTTACTTTTAGATAAAGTTACGGATATTCGAATATAAGAACTAGTAATAATGAAATTTGAATCGGAAGGAACGAGACAACGCTATACATTATTATTTACTTTTCATTCGTTTCATATTCGAATGAATACTAGTTCATTCATTTGCTTTAGCCGTGCTATACAAAATTGGGCTGTTTATACATACAATAAAGTCTACTTTGAATTGATATTCGTAGCAAACTAGCGATTCTGAACCGCTAGTTCACTCATTCTGAATTCGATTGTTTAATGATTCAATTTGACACACGAAATTGAGTATTTTTTAGCAGAGCATAGAGTTTACTTTTAGATAAAGTTACGGATATTCGAATATAAGAACTAGTAATATTCATTCGTTTTCAAATTCGAATGAATTGTAAGGTTATTCGAATAATTTGAATGACTTGTACAATCGAATTATTCGAATAATGTCATTCACAATCGCCCATCGCTAGTTCAGTCGCGTGTTGGCGCTTATGGACGACGGACCTGTGTCAGTTTGACAACTACGCGCACCATACTATCTCTTTTTGAGAATTTGTTGCTTGTTAGTTATAAATTATAATGGGCAATAAATAACGCAGGCGAAAAAAGTCGTGTAAAGCAATAAAAGACACAAATAGAAAGAATGCACTCCAAAGATATGTGAAGAAGTAAGTACCTACGTAAATGTTTTATTTGTATTGTAATGTAATTTGGTCTCAAAATTAATTTTTATATTTTTACTTCAGTCTCTGATTGGTAAATGTCTAAAACTTACGATCATCGTACTATAGTTTATGAATATTAGTACCGAGGATCGCTACGATGTTTGATAATTCATATTTTGTCTTTTCGTTCGGTATCCTGCCTGGCGAGTGGCGAGCCACAATATAAAAATATCAGTACTACTAGAGAACGCTAAGATTTTTGATAAAATTAAATCATATTTTGTCTATTTCGAAATCTCAACCTGGCGTTTGCTAACGAACAGTAAATTACTATATCTACCTATCAATTTCATCTGTGAAATAGGTACTCCATTTACTTTTTGTTATAGGTTAGTTGGGCAGCCTGAAGAAACTAACATGAACACTGCCGCAGCAACAAATCTGATACCTGAGGATTCAAACGAAAATAGGTATGTAATTATCTTTTTTTTTATCGTGTGGTAAAATCATCAAATTAGTCCTGCCGCTCTGAGTGGAGCGGAAGGGACTGTCAGACTTGTACTAATTAAAATCCACCCTGTTCCTTCGGTTGCCCTTTGCGTTCCAGGGCCACTGTATCCTGGTAAGACATATTCGTGGCCCCGGCAGGCATCCCTATTTGGGCCCGGTCAGTTTGCTGACAGCTCTTTGAGGCGCGCGTGGAACACGACGCGCCGCGGACCCGGGCTTGGTCCTTGATCGGACGGCGAGTTACCCTTACTCGCAGTCCGCTAGCCCGCGTCATGTAATTACCATAGATCAAGATTAGGGTTCCGTACCTCAAACGGAAAAAGGAGTCTGTCATTCGGTTGAACGACGTTCGGATAATCGATGCTCTACTGTATTAAAGTCCTGGATACTCATAATGTACATTAACTAACATAATGTGGGTGGGTTTTCAGGTACTACATAGATAATGCATCATGTAGAAACACGGCTGATGTATCCAAAACCTCTTTTATTGGATTGGATCCTGTTGATACACAAAAAACTGTAACATTGACGTAAGTAACACATTTTATGTTTTTACCGCATTTTACATACAATGCTTTTACTCGGATGTGTAAGACAAACTTGTAAGACTTACCATATTTCTCTTTTTTAGAGAAACTGAAGACACAGAAAACTTCTTCATCGTAGAAAAAGTACTCAAAGATGAATTCCAACCACGGCTTCAAAGGGTATCCTGATCACCAGCATGCAGCAGAAGCGCATACCTGGTCATCACCCTCAGCCTCATCAGCGACCTTGGCACAGCACACTGCACTTCGGCCGGTCAGCAAGCAGAGACGCACTTCTGCAGCAGCCAGCCACTACGCAGCACAGCATCACTCCGACTCACTGGAGCATAATGCAGCATCACCGCAGACAGTTCCGACTCACCGAGAACTATACGCGGCATCCGGTTCCGACTCACTGGTACCTTCCACTGGCCTGGCAAGCATCAAGACTCAGTCTGCTATCGACCTCCGGTCTCGGAGGGGAGTGATGTGGCGACAGCGACATCTATCGCAACACATGCGAACTAAATTGGCAATTCCTACATCGCGCTATCAACATTATCCGCGACATTAGCCTATATAGAAAATCCCGACTTACATTATGTCGGACACAACACCCGTCTGGTCGGAGGATCCTCCCTTTTCTATGGGGGATGAGGAACTTTACACCCTGTTCCTCTTACCCCCCCGAATACATGAATAATAATTTTGACACATTTGGTGATTATCATATGCGTGAGATACAGAGTTGATATTATTATCGTTGTTGTATTAAAAAATATACGATTTTCCATTCAAATATCGAGTTCTTTTTTAATATATTTTTTTTAATTTTCGTATTTGTTCTTTTAGAGGCAACAGAGATACACATTCAGTGAAAAATTCAATAGTCTACTTATTATAGATCATGAGATACAGACCGCTGACAGACGGACGGACGGACAACGAAGGCTTATTAATAGGGTACCCCCCCGGTTCCCGTTGGTTACCCTTCGGGTACGGCACCCTAAACAAGGTCGACTAAAAAGCTACGATGATCACCCTAATCTGTTCCGTAAATGATAATAATGACGCGATCTTTGCGGCATTGTCGTCCTTGCGTTACCTATTGCATTTGGAACACCCGACCTAGAAACTAAAACATCAATTAATGTATATAAGTATAGTTCAGAGTTTATTCCATTTAAAATATCTACTCAAATTAATTTTTACAAAAAAACGAAAGACTTCGCTATTACTACAAATTATAATAAAACGAGTTTTTAATTAATCAAATCTCTTATTTTAATTTAAAAATAAATCAATAAGACAAGTTGACCTACTGCCTGCTTATCTGTAATGTGACACAGGTGACACTCCTCGCGACGTAAGCGCACGGCTCGCTTTGCGGCAATCGCGAGCAACTCTTGGTAGCGTTAAATGCCTATTTCGCTTGGTCTACCTGCCCTTAACAAGGTATTAGTTACGTTTGAAACACCTTACCAGTGGTCTGAATCCAACATAATTTTGATTTATAAAAAAGGAGATCCTAAGGATATAGGAAACTACAGGCCCATAAGCTTAATGTCAACAATATATAAACTCTTCGCTACAATTATAAACCAGAGAATAAGCCCAAATCTAGAACTAAAACAGCCTATTGAACAAGCCGGTTTTAGAAAGGGTTTCTCAACTGTAGACCACATACATACCCTAGAGTTGATAATAGAAAAATATCAGGAATTTCAGAGACCACTATATATCGCTTTTGTCGATTATCAAAAAGCATTTGACACGGTTTCACATGAGAGTATTTGGAAAACACTGAAAGAGCATAACGTTGAAGAAGGATATATTAATATACTAGCTGTTCCCGGCATGCGTTGCAATGCCTTTTTTCCTACCTACTACCTGCCTGTGTACCAACTACCTACCTACCTACTACCCTACCTACCTACTACCCTACCTACCTACTACCCTACCTACCTACCTACCTACTACCCTACCTACCTACTACCCTACCTACCTACTACCTTACCTACCTACCTACTACCCTACCTACCTACCAACTACCCTACCTACCTACTACCCGACCTACCTACTACCCTACCTACTACTCTATCGACTACCCTACATACTCTACTATCCTACTTACTACCCTACCTACTACTCTACCTACTACCCTGCCTACCTACCTACCACTTTCTCACCTTTTAAACCTTCCCTGGACTTCCACGAATAATTCAACACTATAATTAGCCAAATCGGTCCAGCCGTTCTCGAGTTTTAGCGAGACTAACTAACAGCAATTAATTTTTATATTATACGCAAACACCATTTGAAAAATCATTTTTCTATTGGGAAAGAAACAGTAATTATTTGTGATTATTGTGATAATGTCGTATGGTCTGTTTGAAGTTGTCATTCGTTGACTGAACAACTGAACGTCACTCAATTGTTTTGCCTTCCCGGAACCTCTCCACTAACACTTGAACTTTATGGGTACGGTATTAAAGCTCAAATTGATTTTACGTTTTAGTTAGAAAACGTTTGTATGGGAAAAAGAAAAGGGCTGTTTTTAGGGCTTTTCCGGCCATTATTCGATTTTTTCTCGCCGTAAGAACCATCCTTGAACTTCAACGAACATTTAAAAAAAAAAATCAGCCAAATCGGTCAAGCCGTTTTCATGCCAAGTCGTGACAACGGAAAACGGGTTTCATTTTTATATATATAGACTAAGAAACATATACAACAAATGCTCAAGTAGAGTTAAGCTAGAAACTGTCGGGCCAAGCTTTCTTGTCAAAAGAGGTGTTAGACAAGGGGACCCCTTATCGCCAAAAATATTCATTGCGCTACTAGAGTCAATAATACATAAATTGAATTGGACCAATCAAGGACTATACATCAAAGGAAAATACTTAAGTCACCTCAGATTTGCAGATGACCTAGTTTTGCTATCCGATACAAGCTCTCAACTTCAACAGATGATTGAAGCTCTACACATAGCTAGCAGACAAGTGGGCCTCGAAATGAACCTTACTAAAACGAAAACCATGTCCAACTACAAAAAAACAAACATAAAAATAGGCGGTGAAACACTAGAATATGTAGAAAAATATACCTATCTAGGAAAACAAATTGAGTTCAACAGAGATAGTAATGAGCTAAAAGTGGAAAGGAGAGTCAAAAACACATGGGTTAAATACTGGAGTTATAAAGAAATTTTTAAAAGCGATATGCCTATAAAGCTAAAAAAGAAAGTTATGGACTCGTGCCTGATACCATGTTTAACATACGCGTGCCAAACCTGGAAATTTAGTGTCAAAACAAAAAATAAAATAACTACATGCCAAAGGGGAATGGAGCGTAGTATGTTGAATATAAAAAAAGTACAAAAAATAAGACATACAGATATAAGAGCAAAAATAAAAACCACTGATGCTCTTAACCATGCACTAAAGCTAAAATGGAAGTGGGCCGGGCATTAGCGCGACTCAAAGACCACAGATGGACAAAAACGGTCACATCATGGAACGGACCATCGGGTAAACGTCAAAAAGGTAGACCCTATGCCCGCTGGGAGGACGACATCAGAAAAATAGCTGGATCAGATTGGAACAAGATAGCTCAAGACCGCGAAAAGTGGCAATCTATGGAAGAGGCCTTCACCTGACAGGGGTTCCTAAATAAATAGAAATATTCGAAAACATATTAGGTACAAAGTTACTACCAGATAAAAACTAAAAAAACTAAACAATCTAAAATAATAATAAGAGTGTAACCATGTGCAAAAACTATACAACCTTCACCTTTAAAAATTATTAATAGTACTTGTAAAAAAAACTGTAATTATTAGGAAATAAAAGGCTTTTTTATTTTTATTTTATTTATTTATTTGTAAATACTGGATTTTCAGGTTATAACTTTATTTAAATTACCTCCATGATCCGTTTACTATTTAAAGCATCCACTACCACAAAGTGTTAACAGTGCTATTGTGCATTGAGTTTTACCGTAAAATGTGATTCTTGACCCAAAAAGAAGTCGTTTCCCAGTAAAAAATTTTGCGTAGGGGTACTTAGTTTGATGTACAGAATGCGTGGTAGACGGCTGTGTGATGGGTTGATTTACACCCTGTATTAGAGGAAAGTGAAAATGGCGCCTGTTACAGAAAAATTGCAATGAAGGCGTCTGTCTTGTTATGGACATATCATGAGGAGGGATGAAACACACGCGGACTAAAAAAGTGATGGATTATATTAATGTTGATGGATGGAGAGGGAGAGGAAGGTCAAAGAAAAGATGGATGGATTGTGTGAGGAATGATATGAAGCAGAAAGGAGTAAATGATGCCGTGAGAACTGACACAGGAGAATGGAAGACATTTTCTACGTGTTGCACCGACCCCCAATAGAATGGGACAAGGGCAGGAAAAGGAGAAAGCTTCGTTGCTATTTGGTTTTCAGTATTGACTTCTTTCGTAGTTTGGAGGGTATGAGGAACAGGGTGTAAAGTTCCTCATACCCCGTAGAAAAGGGAGGATCCTTCAACCAGACGGGTGTTGTGTCTGGTGGGCTAACTGCCCGACATTTGTAAGTCGGGATTTTTTATATGAGCCACAGATATTATAATACTTCGTACAGATACCCAATCCCATACAAAGAAATGACACCTCCCTAAGTCAGGCTATTGCTCGGGTTATATTGTTTCCTACATTATTTCAACAGATGGCAGCACTAGCGTCTCACTAATTGCCACAGACTGCAGTTTTACAACGCCATCTAGGAGAGCACCTCGATACTAGATTGTTTCGATACTAAGTGGCATTGCATTTACTGGATGGCGCTGTTTTTATATAGATTCTCAACATGCATCGCCGTGCGTTCAAGAACGAGTACAAAATGTAATAATAACAATACAACATAAGTCTCGAGTTGGCGGAACATTTCCTTTGTATGAGTGAGTTAGCAATATTCACGCTGCGGTGAATGCTTGAGTATTTCAATGCTGGCCAGTGCTAGGTTGTGTGTTGATGAAAATATCGTTCGAGACTGTAAGACGTATGTAGTTTTTTTTTTTTTTTAAAAAAACGTTGCCCCACACTAGGAATTTCCCCTGTATCGTGGGTGCGTTCACAAACATTTAAACTCACATACACAAATACCCAGAACCGAAACAACTATCTGTAGGTCATACAATATTTGTTCCGTGCGGGGATCGAACCCGCGACACGCAGCGCAGCAGTCCATTGTTTGAGCCACTGCGCCAACAGTGCTGTCATAGTTACAGATTATAATCATCAGAATCATACATACAAATTTTCTTACGGTTTTTGGATTTTGCAGGCCAGTGCTAGGTTGTATGTTGATGAAAATATCGTTCGCGACTGTAAGACATAGTACGTACGTTTTACAGTCGCGAACGATAATTGTAACTTCATCATACGACCTACCACTGGCCTGCAAATTGCAAAAAACGTAAGAAAATTTGAATTTCGCGGGCTACCCTCAAGGACATGAAATGAATCAGGTAGGTAAGTACTAGGAATATGACGATGTAAGATGGAATAGAAAGTAGGAGTACCTACATAAATATATAAAACACGAACAATTTTTTTTAAATAATTATTTTAATATTTCAATTAACGATCAAAACGAATAGCACAGAATAGATGATGTACTAGCGTCTCAAAATCAGCTGATCGAAACGCGCCAAAATAATAAATAATAACACCGCAAGCGTCGAGGTCAATGCCTGCAATCGGTCAGCGAGCGTCGCGCGGCCTTGCGTCCGCGTTTATATCGGCTGCTTTTGTGGTTTTTATTTTGATTTTACTTAGATTTTTTCTAACCGTGACAGCTTCCGAAAAAAATGTTTTGGTTTTGTTTCATTTATGTTTTTGATATCGTTTCGAAACACGTGATAAAATTTCGCTTACTACCTAATTAAATTTGATCCTATACAATATGAGTTTGGCAGTCGTTACAGGTAGTCAGTGGCCCAAAAAGTCAGACAACCAGTCTTACCATGTGGTATCGTATTACCCAGTAATAACTAGGTTGTGGAGGTCAGCGGGCAATTTAAAAAAATGAAAAATTAAATTCTTAAAATAGACTTTATAATCATAACCATAAAATCCATTTTAAGAATTTTAAATTTTTAACGTGATTCAAATTTAATTATGATTCTGCTAAAGCGGCCATTTTAAACTCCCTGATAAGCAATCACTCTATGTAAAATACTGGTATTCAGCTGCATCCGGTTAGACTGGAAGCCGACCCCAACATAGTTGGGAAAAGACTAGGCAGATGATGATATACAGTATGAGTTTTTGAGTTGACCTTATTTATGGATGATGGCGCAAACACAGGCGTGAATCGTGATTACTAACGCAGTTTGTCTGGAAGTTTCGTCCTGAACTTTTTTCACGGCAAAAACAAATTTTTAATAGGTACATAATTTATTAAACTGTTTGATCTTTAAGTGATATTCTGATGTTTATGGAAGGTATGGTATTATATCTGAAAATATATAGAACTAGCTGACCCACGCAACTTCGTCTGCAACACATAATATAGCTTATAACCTTTCTAGATAAATCGTCTATCCAACTTATTAAATTGAGCTTTATCGTACTCGTAACAAACAAAAAATCTTACCTTTCCTCTATAAAATACCTATTAGATTGACTTCGATTATATTATTAAAGTAACAATTACTATAGGTATCTCTTACTGTTTAATATACAGTAACACCTTGTACTTGTAAACATTATGGTGCAGTAAATATTTTGAATTTGAATTTCTCCGGAGCCCCCAGAGGCCAGAATCCCCACGTACCTACCGCACCGGACCGAATGACTGCCACGCGCTAATTATTTTGTCGCCCGTATACTTTTACATTGCGATATCTTCTAAGATATTTGTTTAAACTGTATAGAGTAAAGGGCACAAATATTCTATATTAAATTTCCGTGCTAGCAAACACATTTATTTAGATATAGATTAATACCATATGGGTTAAATAAGCTTCGCAAAATATAATTCTTTTTAACCTAACATTTTAATATAAAAAATGGTTACAGTGAGTCAATCGTAAAAGATAAACATATGCTGTCCCGGACGGACTTTGTTTTAGAACTTTTAAAGAGGAACAATTCCTTCCTACATGATATTTACGTAACTTAAACCGTTTTCGCAGCGCACGCAACGGAAGCTCTCAAAAAGGAATATTTTTTCCCGTTTTTGCAACATTTTTCATTTATGCTCCGCTCCTATTGATTGTAGCGTGATGTTATATAGCCTAAAGCCTTCCTCGATAAATGGACTATCCTACACTAAAAGAGTTTTTCAATTCCAACCAGTAGTCCTTGAGTTTACCCCGTTCAAACAAACAAACAAACTCTTCAGCTTTATAATATTAGTATAGATAAATATATAGAATCCACACTATATATCGCTTCTCAATCAGACACAATATTGTGGAAGCCGGCCGGAAGCCAGGCTGCAATTGATGAACCGATATATAGTGTGGATTCTCGCGAAAGAGATCGACATATTCGTTACAGTCTTTAAAAAGCCAGTTGGTCTCGGGGCATAATACGCCAACTGCCAGTACTGTGGTATCGAGTTCGAACCCAGTTATTATATTCTTTTTCCTCGTCGAGACATTTAGTTTTAGATTTTATTTTGTTATTATTGTTACATTTTCTTTTGTGTGCATGTTTTTTACTTTTATTTTCTTTCTGTTATTTATTTATTAAGATTTTAGTGTTTGATTTGAACGTAGATCTCTGTACGCTCAAACATTATTATTTAAATTTAGTTTCTCAGTAAGTGAATTATTGTTAATTCTTGATGAGGAATAATAAAGTTCTTAAACGCATTCGAAGAAGATAAAAGAAACGAGCAAACAATATAATTATGTCTACAACTGCAATTGAGATTTGAGAGTCAGACGTGACGGAAACAGAATTGACATTTGACACTGACAGAGAGTAACTACCTACTTGTAGAACGTTTCGTGTTATGTAGTTCCGGGTTCAGTAAAATAAGAAAAACATGTAATTATTTACCTTAGAAATGATAGAAGATTTGTTATATTTCTATAAACAGTAATATGTATGTTTTTTATTGTTTAAATTTAATTAAAATGAAACAACTAAACGTAAATTAGTTACGAATGTGGTTATAATTGTATGTGACAAATTGAGTAAAACGCCATCTATTGCATACCGCTTTAGAGAAAATGATTTACAGATGTCTGACTTTTGACAACTTTAGCAAACTATGGGTGCGAATTGAAGTAAAAGTCCTCCTTTGTCTTTTTTGTTGAAATAACTTGATAAATAAGTGTAAATAGATAAATTAGCGTTAAACAAAGAACTTTTGATTTTTGCTAATCTTATTTCGGCCGATATCTACCGTATAACGCATTTTAGTGATAGTTAATTTCATTACTGCTACCTATGCTGCCATCTATTGTTTTTTTTTCAAGACTAATTATAATTTGTTCGAGTTGAGACCCCATGTATGAGCTAATGTCGCGGATAGCTTTGATAGCGCGATGTAGGATTTGTCAAATTAGTTCGCATGTGTTGCGATAGATGTCACTGTCGCCACAATAGTATTTTTTCTGAACGAGTTGACTGAGAAAAGAACGGATCAAAAATTCAAAAGTTAAATATGGAAGCCCTAGTTACACTAACTGCTCCAAGAAGTTCCTAAAAGATTGTTTTTAATAAATGTACATATCTAAGTTTATGCAAAAACACCATTTGCATCAAAATAAAACTGTCAGCGGAGATAACAACAGAGGATTGATAAAGATAAAGCTCTTAACTACGATAAATAACTATAATAAAACCCATGGTATTGTAGTAATATAGATTACTACAATACCATGGATTTTAGAACGAGCTTTTATTACTATACGCTTTATACTTAAAGGTAGTATAAAGCTGAAGAGTTTGTTTGATTGAACGCGCTAATCTCAGGAACTGCTGGTTAGAATTAAAATTTGTTTTTGTGTTGGACAGTTCATTTATCGAGGCAGGTTATATTTGTGTGTTAGTTCTGAATATTACGTCAATATTTTTCGAAAGATAAGGCAGAAGCGTAGTTATGTTAAATTCCCTTGTAATAGGGGTGGACCGATTGCCATCATACGGGCTCAAATGAAGAGTCCGCTATTAAAAAAATCCTTATGGAAAATGCCGAACAACACTTAACCTGACCTAGGAATCGAACCTACGACCTCTTACTGCTGAGTAGCAGTAGCGTTTGTGACCGCTACGCGCTAGAACAACGATCAGAATCGAACGAATTATACATCAAAGAGCGTGTGGTGCATACCTCTGAGCTTTCAAAGTAGGTCTATTTCTATTAGGGCGTCTCTGTCAAAATGATCCTTATGGCTCATACAATAAGACCGTTCCTGTTCGGTTGTTGCCACTAGTCTATCAATAAATAACAGTGAACTTTAGCGTCATTTATATAAGGTTGTTCTTAAGTTAGTTAGACGTAAAGCAACTGTGAAAGGCTAATACATTACGATTTGAATCCGGGTAATATGCCGGACATTGCACGCGATCCTACCGTATGAATAGGGTAGTTAACAAAAAAAATCTAATTAGTCCGTCAGATAGATTTCCAAAAAATATTGCACACATATTTTTTCTTTTTTCACGTAAACAAACAATGAGTACGATACAGTGCTTTGAAAACTCGTGTGACGTCATATTCTAAGACAATAGTTTTACATTTTTTATCGGTGAGTGACGTCACAAACCCCCCACTCAAATCTTTGACGCGTTTTATCTTCGTCAATTTTTAATGATTTGATAAAACGAAAAATACGTATCCAATATTTTCAGATAATCTAAAAGGCGGACTAAACAGGATCATATTTTTTTTAGTCAGTAAACATTCCTATTCTGAGATCGTAGTACTATTTCAGTGTAATCAGTAAGGGTCAAATAGGCAGTCGCTCCATGTAAAATATTGAAATTCAGCTGCATCCGGGTAGACTGGAAGCCGATCCTAACATAGTTGGGAAAAGGCTAGGCAGATGATGAACTGTAAGCGGTTTACAGTAAGCCTTTTTACGTTGTTATCATTTTATGGCTGTGAAACTGAACGACTGATTCTCAGCCTTGTTAAGGGAGGTCAGGTTTAGCGATAACGTTTTACGAAAGTGTCGACGTATGAAAATCAATATACGGTTGTTACAATAGCAGAAGGCCTCGTTGATAATTTACGATCGGGAGAATCGATCAGGCTGTGAGGTTAAACTGTGCTGCCTTTTTTTTTGGCAGGTGGAAAATCATCAAATAACCCCCCGCTCTTGGGCAGAGCGAAAGGGAGTGTCAGACTTCTACTGATTAAAAACCACCCATGTTCCTTCTTAGCCCTTTATGTCGAGGCCGCGGTATATCTTGCGAACAACCCGCAGAAACTGTGTTGCCTTCGGTAAGAGTATAAATGCGTGATCGATAGGTCTAAAGTTGAATGGGGGTTAAGTAACGCGATATAATGTGTAGAAATGCTACTCTACTGGTGTGACCATTGGACTACCAAGTCAAAAGTCTCCAGTTCAAACCCAGGACCATCAGATTTTTTTGATTCATGTGGGTATTGTATGATAGGGATGTTTACTGACTAAAAAAAATATGATTCTAATTAGTCCGTCTGTTAAATTATCGAAAAATATTGGATACGTATTTTTTGTTTTATCAAATCTATAAAAATTGACGAAGATAAAACGCGTCAAAGATTTGAGTGGGAGGTTGTGACGTCACTCATCGGTAATAAATGTCATACTAATGTCTTAGAATATGACGTCACACGAGTTTTCAAAGCACTGTATCGTCTTCATTGTTTGTTTACGTGAAAAAAGAAAAAATACGTGTCCAATATTTTTTGGAAATCTATTTATTTATTTATTTATTTATTTATTTATTTATGTACACACAAAATACAAAAAAAGGAAAAAACAAAACATAATAAAAAATAGTAGAGCACAAAGGTACTGCTTATTTCATAAGAAATTTCTTCCAGCAGACCTGCAAGAGGAAAGTTGGATAAGAAATATAGACACAGTGTGTAGAAAAGACTAACAGGAAAAATTTAATCTGAATTTAGAACAAAATATAAAAATAAATACTAGTATTATGAATATATACCTATAATGTATAAACATATATATACACAATACACATATACATATATAGAATATTACAGTATAGAGGAGAGGTAATGTTCTCTGACTTGTTTTTTGAAAATAAACAAAGATTTGGAGTCTAGAATTTTAGGCGGAAGTGAGTTCCACAAACGTACTGCGTGAACAGAGAAGGAGTAAGAAAAGGATTCAGTTTTATGGGATGGGAAATTAAGATGATGCCTAAGGTGGGATCTACACAGAGCATCGGAGGGACGGGTAAAGGAAAAACGATCGCGTAGGTAGCTGGGATATGCAGGGTTGTAAAGGATGTTGTAAAGAAGACATAATATCCGAGTGTTCCGGCGAAGACGGATAGGGAGCCACTTGAGTTCCTTGCGGAAGTGAGAAACATGGTCATATTTCCTCAGACCAAACACAAACCGGATACAAAGATTTTGCAGGCGCTCAAGTTTATTTAACAGCTCCTCGGTGGCATCCAAGTAGCAGGCATCAGCGTAATCAATGATCGGCTGGATCAGAGTTTGGGCCAAGTAAATTTTGGTTCTAAGAGGTAAGAAGCTCTGTAAGGATTTAAGCGAGTGAAAAGAAAAGTGCACCTTCCGACTAACCTCATTCACTTGAGCTCGCCAACAAAGATTGCTGTCAATTAAGACACCAAGGTCCTTGGCTGTTTCGGCATAGGCAATGGTCGAGCCGCCCAGAGACAAAGCAGGCAAAGATGACAGGACAACTGCATTGCGATAATATCTGCTGCCAATGATCATGGCCTGTGACTTAGCAGGGTTAATCGCTAATCCATACGATTTTGCCCATTGAAAAATTCTTTCCAGGTCACGATTCATGGCATTAATTGCGGATTCCGCATCAGCCAGCAAGAAGTGCCGATACAGCTGCAAATCGTCAGCGTAGAGGTGGAAGCAGGAGGTGATAATTTTGGTAACAGTGTTGATAAAAATAGAGAAAAGTAGAGGAGAGAGAACGCCACCCTGAGGAACACCCGCAGTAAGATCACACCAATCAGAGAAGATCTCATCTTGGCGGACACACTGAGAGCGACCCCGAAGGTACGAGTCAAACCAGGCTAACGTAGAGGCAGAGAAGTTAAAAGATTGAAGGACCCCAAGAAGGATGTCGAAATCCACTGAGTTGAACGCGCAGCTAAAGTCAAGTAAAACTAAAACAGTCAGAGATTTATTGTCCATAGCCCAGCGGATATCGTCAGTAACCTTCAGGAGCGCAGTAACAGTACTGTGGCCAGTACGAAAGCCAGATTGGAATGGGGAAATAAGAGCATTAGACGATAGATATTTTGAAATTTGCCCATGAACAATGTGTTCGAGAACTTTGGAGAGGAAAGGAAGAATGGAGATGGGTCTAAAGTGGGATACGGAAGTAGGACTGCTGACTTTAGGAAGTGGTATTATGTGTGCCTGTTTCCAGGGCGACGGAAATACACCAGAGAAGAGTGAAAAATTAACAATATGAGTGAGGATGGGGAGCAACTCTGAAATAATGGGTGTTATCATTCTCGAACACAGATTATCATGGCCCTGAGCAGAGGAAGAAATAGAGAGAAGCGACTTTTTGATATCGTCTTCAGAGACAGGACAGAAATTAAAAAGTGCGGAATTCGGCAGCGGCAAGTTAGAAAGCTCAAACAAAGTTGAAGCTTTAACACTAGGGTCCAGAGAAACAGGTGGTAAAGAAAAGTGCTTGTTAAGAGCGCACAAGTCGACATCTTTACAGGTATTCGTGGGAGATTTGCCGATACCAACAGATTTTAAAAATTTCCAGACATCAGAAGAGCTACGATCAACGAGAGAATCGTGGAAATAGCTTCTTTTGGCATCTCGACACAGACGATTGCAGCGGTTACGCAGAGTTTTAAAGTGACTGAGATTAAGTTCCGTAGGTCTTCGCCTATACCTGCTCTTCGCCTTATCCTTACGAGCAATGACACTTTTAATTTCACTAGTCATCCACGGAGCAGGATTATGTTTAATTTTAATACGCCGAATAGGGGCATGTATATTATAAAGATCTAACACAGTAGCATTGAAGCTGTTCACCTTTTCATCGATACTGGTGGTTTCGATAACTCTAGTCCAATCGATATCACCAGCATCGCGTTTCAAAGCCTCCAAGTCCATGCTATTAAAACTACGGAGAAAACAGAAACGAGGCTTGCGTTTCGGGGGTCGGATACGATAAGAAAGGTAAATGAGGTCGTGATACGAGAAGGTTGCAGTGAGCTGCCCAAACTCAGCAACATTGGGAGATGAAGATACAATCATTAGGTCAAGAAGAGAAGGTGTGCAATTTGGGAAGTTATGGGTCGCAGAGAGAGGTAGAATTTCAAGATTAAAAGAGGATAAAAGCGAACGGAGTTTGTGTGAACGAGAATCATTTTTAATTAAACATGTGTTAAAATCACCCATTAGAATGACATGCTCGTATGATGGGCAAAGATTATTTAACGATGATTCTAAGGAGTCAAAATAGTCTACATGAAGGTTGGGAGAGTAAACCACAGCAAGCAGTACATTGGTATGATTTACGGTGATCTGTAGAAACAATGATTCAGCCGACCCAGAGTACTGAGATGGAGACGAACTTACAATTTTATGCGGAATATCGGCGCGTATATAAATGGCAACACCACCACCACCCTTGCCAATCCTGTCATTTCTGACCAGATCAAAACCAGGAAGTGCGTAGTGCGGAGAAAGGAGTGAGGGCTTAAGAAAGGTCTCAGATATTAGGAGTGCATCAAGATGAGCACTGCTAAAGGATGCCAGAAGATCGGAATGGTGAGCGGGAACACTCTGAGCATTAATATGGGCAATATGCAAATTATTAGGATAGTTAGAAAAAACAGTGGAAATATTGTCACGCAAAGTATGAAGCGAAGGCTCACTGTCCGCACTGACGAAACTACAAGTAGAAGAAGAACAAGAGAAAAAACTGTCATTTAAGTCAGCTGGAATATTCATAAATAAATATAAAAATATACAAAAATAAATACTACAAACGACTATTACTAAATATGCGGCTGGTTCTTTCAAACACAACCACCCTAACTCACTAGTTTGTTGGAAGAAATTGACTAAATCAATAGCTTAACAAAAACATTTCAAAAATGTACAAACTAAAACAAAAATTAATTTAAAAATTAAAAAAAAACTTAACTATAAAATTATTTGCATAACACGGAACACAACCGAAATGCACACATTTTCACTAATGGAATGGTTTTTTTTTTTTTTTTTTTTTTATTTACCCCAAAGGGAAGGCTAAAGTCTTTCGACCATATTGCCTAGTCTTACGTCCAGGTATTTTCTTACGTGATAAGTTTTATAATAATGTCTTTCGTGTTTTTCATATTTCGGTTTTTTAACAGTTTTCTTATACTGTCTTTATTAAGTCCATTCATTTTTTATAATATTTGTCAAATCCTAGGTAATTAAACGTCATTTTAGTGTCAAGTCAAACGACTTGGTTAGACATAAACATGTCAGATTTTTATTTTAGCTTTAAATTCTAACTGCTAAGTGCTATCTCCTTTTGGTAAAAAACATAACCTAAATACTACGTTTAAACAATTATAAAATATATTATACAATAAAATTAATATACATAAAAAACACAAAACGTAACCTAGATGTCATTTACAGTCTCCGTTATAAATTTGTACAAATATATATAAGTTGAGGCATTCATAAGTAGCTCCTGAATGCATTGCGGGACCTTATCAGGATTTTCGTAAATTTTTAGAAGCTCATCCGACAACACAAGGCGCTGAATGTTGAAAGACGAACACTCAAAGAAGATATGATGCAAAGATTGAACTTTTTGCGATTGACAATACTCACAATACGGAGAGTTGACCATTTTAAGACGATGAAGATGATAATTTAAACGACAATGACCAAAACGCATACGACAAATAAATGAATAAAACTTTCTGTTTATAAAACTGCTATTTCTACAAAACCAAGGTATGGTGTTTATTTGTTTATCTAAAGAGGCATACCAAGTGCCTTTATTTTCGATTTGTGTGGTCCGGTATGAATGTCTCCCCCACGATTGACACATACGCTGTCCTAAAAGACTAACAGCGTCTGTATGCGGTATAAAAACACTCATATCAGCGTCAGCATTTGGAATTAATTCACCCAGATCAACAATTTTTTTGGCCAGATAATCAGCCTTTTCATTTCCTGCGACGCCAATGTGCGAAGGCACCCAAACAAAACTAACTTCAATATTAGAATGAGACAATTCAATCCATAGCTCTTTTATTAAATAAATTATGTAGTTGGTGTTAGCATGTAATTTATTATTAGCTAGATTTTTCAAAACACTCATGCTATCACTTACCACAACCCACTTGCCATGACCTGAATTGCAATTTTTTATATGTTTCAAAGCACTCAGAATAGCAACAGCTTCAGCTGTAAAAATACTGGCATTTTTATCAATTTTTCTACCAATGCCTATATTTGAGGTTGGTTCAAAAATGGCAAAAGATACTGCACTATCATTTTTGGAACCATCACTATACACAAATTTATGATTTGACCACTCTGACAACATTGCATTAACTTCCTCTTTTGAGGACAGGTCCTTTTTATTTTTTATAATTATATTTATGTCTGGAAATTTTGCAATAAAAGCTCCTTGGTAACAAGGCAGAATATGAGATGATTGATAAATATTTATATTTTTAATAAAATATATAAAACTATGAATACCCTGTAACATGTAAAATGACTTTTTATCTAATCTAGGATTGAAATGCAACAGATTGGCCAAAAGACTATTGTTAGAAACACTAAAAAGTTTTAATATAAATCTTTCTTTCAAATAATCAAACCGGATTCTTAATGGTGGAATGTTACATTCAATCTGCATTGCATTTATAGGAGTACTTCTGAATGCTCCAGTTATAACACGCAAACATTTGTTTTGCAGAACATCTAGACTATCTACAATTCTGGTATCTGCAGCGAAACAGTAAAAACCATACTCAAAATGGCTACGAATCAAAGACTTGTACAGCAATAGCAAAATTTTGGGGTCAGCACCCCAGTATGAACCAGCCAAAGATTTCAATATATTATAACCTTTAGTTGCTTTGCTAATTATATGTTTGATATAATTATTCCAGGTTAAATTATATGAAAATAGAACCCCTAAAAATTTGACTTCATGTGAATTGGGCAATGCAATATTGTTATATTGCACGAGTGACATATTATGACACTTTTTACCAAACACAACCACTTTAGACTTTGATGGATTGACATCAAGATCAAGGTAAGAGAAATATTTACACAGATTTGACAAGGCATCATCGACTATTTGAACAACCTGTGATAAATTGGCTCCAGAAGCATAAACAACTAAGTCATCTGCAAATTGTAAATTTTTTACTTGAGACCCTAAAATTAAATTTAAACTACGTATATACAATATAAATAATAAAGGTGATAAAATTCCTCCTTGACAAACTCCTTTTGAAGCAAGTCTAGGACCATAAAGATGTCTATTAAATTTAGCAAATACTTTTCTATTACTCAAAAAATTTCTGACCCATATTATAATTTTTCCAGGGATACCTATTTGTAATAGTTCATGGCATAAAATATCTATATTTACACTATTAAAAGCCCCAGCCACATCAAAGAAAACTCCAACCAAATTATTATTGACCAATAAAGAGGAATGTATATCAAGCTGTAATTGACAAACACTTTCCCTAGCAGATCGATTTCTACGAAAACCAAATTGATTAGAAGGTAAAATATGATTTTTTTCAACATAGAACTCTAAACGCTGCTTCAACAATTGCTCAAATAGTTTACCGACACAAGAAGTAAGTGCTATGGGACGATAGGAATCGGGACATGATTTGGGTTTTTCTGGTTTTAAGATTGGTACAAGGCAATCCACTTTCCACTCTTGAGGTATAATATTTTTTTCCCATAACATATTCAGGACTATAAGGAATGTTTTTAAACCAGTAATGCTAAGTTTTTTAAATAATATGTATGGCATACCATCAAGACCATAAGTAGTGTCTCTTCGAGAGGAGATGGCAGATATTAATTCACTAATTGTAAATGGATTAAGTAGAAAACTATGACTGGAGTTAGTACTATTATTAAACAAAGAACTTGAGGCATGTGAAACAAAATCTGGGGTGTATTTCTTCAAAAAATCTAAAATCCATGCATCGTTTTCATGACTATTAACATTATATGTTTTGTTATATTTGCGCATGAATTTCCATATGACAGATATTGGAGTGCATCTGTTGAAAGTTTCACATAGAGACATCCAACTTTTTTGACGTTCTTTTTTTATAATTAACTTTTTAAGTGCTCGAAGTCTTTTAAATTGGATATATGTTTCTTCAGATGAATTATTTTTAAAATTTATGTAAGCTGTTTTGAAATTTGATACAGCCTCTGTACACTTTTGATTCCACCAAGGAAGGGAAGTTCTTCTAATACTATTTATAGGACATGAATGATTGCTGTTATTTTTATTGACCTTATAATTTGGAATGGAATTAGCAGCAGCTGTGCGTAAAATTGTACAAAAATGATGATATGAATCAAGAGGGCATATGTTAACTGTTTTGAGATCAACTAATAATTCATCCACATTATTACTATACATTTGCCAATCTACCATTTTGTAATTTGGATAGGTGGGCAAATGTTCAGTACTTGAACAATTTCTACAAGAATCATTATTTTGACTATTACTAATCACTACTTTTATGATTGCAGGGATGTGGTAACTACTACCAAGAGGACTATCATGCACTTGCCATTCACAATTAAGTGCCAATGATGAAGAAACCAATGATAAATCCAGTGCATTAGGACGCCATGTTAGAGAGCCAATAGTTGTTGCCTGACCATTATTAAGCAAAATTAAATTATTTTCTTCAATGACTTCTAAGACATTTCGACCACGTGGAGAGTCAGAACCACAACCCCAAGATGTGTGATGAGCATTAAAGTCCCCAGCAAATATAAAAGGACCAGGGATAGACTTAACCAATGAATCAAAATTATCCTTATTGAAAGCTGGATTAGAATTTAAGGGACTATAGAAACTGACTATACTCATCTCCTTATTATTAACTGTGATTTTTACACAAATATTTTGTAAAGAATTGTCAAAATAAGTGTTAATTTTATTATAAGTAATACTTTTATGAATTATTATGGCAACTCCGTTGTGTTTGTTACCACAATCATTCCTTTCAATATTGTAATTTTTTATTTTAAAATTTTGATCAGATTTGAACCATGTTTCACTAATTATTGCAATGTGAATATTGTGTGTATAGAGGAAATTAATAAATATATGTTTGTTGCTATTAAGACTTTGTGCATTCCATTGCATTATGTTTAAATTTGATATAATAATATTATCCATTATGGAGGTGAAGAAATTTTAGTACTTAAAGTTTTTTTTAAAACCTCTTTAATTGATGATGTGTTTATAGGGACATCTTTATTGCTAACTATTTTGGTAATTGTCTCTACTAAAATATTTATAAATTTATCGGATTTCATTAAATTATTAATCTGTACATCTATATTTTTTGCTGTTAAAGCTGGAAAAGCGTTAATATTGAAAAGATCAGAGTATGTGGCACTTCTTGACTTTAATTTGTTTTCTTCTATTTTTTGTTTTTTTAAAGGACAAGATGAGGAGATAGCTATATGATCGCCCTTGCAGTTTGCACACTTAGCATCCTTTGGGTCGACCTGACAATTCTTAAAATTATGATTTAATGTACAAATTGAGCAAACCTCGGTGTTGCGACAAAACTTAGCAATATGTCCATACCGAAGGCACTTAAGACATTGTTTAACTGGTGGAATGTATTTGTTTACCTCATGTCGCCATGAGTCTAAATATATATAAGGAGGAAGAATGGTGGAGGCGAAGGTAACAGCAACTGCCTGTGTTGGGACAAATTCAACACCGCCAAAACCCTTTACCCTGCGCATGAAGCGCCTGACCTGTACTACGTTTTTGGAGCTGCCAATCAATGAAAATATTTCCTTATTGGCCATGTCGACAGGGACTGCAGTGAGGACTCCAGTTACCTCTGTGTCTGCGGCAGGGATGGATGCTTTTAATGATAATTGATCTAGTAATTTTTTATTTTTGATAAACATATTTGCGTTGTTCGGCAAATCAAACGTGATGCCGACCTTATATTTATTTATCGAACGCAAATGCATGACTCCTGAAACTCCATGCTCACGTATTCCTTTAGATAGAGCCATACGGTCCCTATCACTAAATGGCTTATTGTCTTCTACGTGATTTAAAAATACAACCAACTCTTTTTGGTTGGTATCTTCAGGGTAGCTTCTTGTGTATCCTTTTACCTTAAATATTTTATATTTTTCCTTCGGGTCTGCAATATTTTCTTTATAAGAAAAGCTAGTTACCGCCGATTCCGCCGAGTCAGAATCGGTGGATAATACCTGCTGGGGATCCGGAGGCGGTTCCCCCTCCTTCCTTTTTCTCTTCTTAACCATTCTAATTACCTATTATCTAACACTTAACTATTAATTACTAACTATTGATGAATATTTACAGAGATATTGTCGAAAAATTATGAATATAAAATGTTAAAAACAAAAAGCGCGCCTTCACTCTTGTACGTTTTCCCGCCTTTTTTCCTAATGGAATGGAACGCTACACGTCAAGTTAATGACATATTGACAGTACTGACAGTGAACAGAAGAGTGACATTTGGTACTAATAAAAAGTTTCAGAAACAAACATACCGACAAGACATAAAACTAACAAAAAAAAAAAAAAAATACTCTGAAGGAGGTACACAGAACAAAAAATGTTTAAAGTAAAAAGTACCGACTGTATTCAAAAGCACAGAACATAAGAACCGTACTCGTACAATGTAATGCGACTGATTTACAGGAAACAAGCAACATTAGTTACGCCGGCGCGCCTTTCTTTGGCCTTTAGGTGTAGCGACAACTTCGGTGGGGCTCACGCACTTAGGAGAAGTACCAGAATCACTTGTGGCCTGGGGGAACCGCGAAACCAGTGCTCGAAGTTCACCCGCTGTTTCAATCTTGTGACGCTTCCCATCCGAAGTGACGATCGCAATCCTGCCCTCCACTGACCAGCAGTTCGGCATTCCAAAATGCTTGCGTGCGTCCATAAAAGTACGGTGTCTAGTGTGCGTCAAGAATTCAGAAATTGTGATGCCAGTACCCTTCAGTGACTTTTTGCTCTCCCAAATCAAGTGACGGTGCTCTGTGGTGTAAAGTCTCACCAAAATAGGCCTGGCTTTGCCTTGCGCAGAACCCAATCGGTGGCAGACATGAATATTTTCCCTTCTAATCTCGGACAAGCTCATTTTATTGATTAAGATTTTGTGAACCACATCATTTAACTTTTCATTCTGTAGCTCAGCAACTCCATGAAACAGTAAAACCTTTCTTCTCATCATAGTTTCATGTCTGTCGAAGCCAAGAGAAAGCATCTCTATTTGTGTCTTAAACTTAGAGAGTGCTTGCCAAACAAAAGTTTTAAATTCAGCAAACTCACTTGAGAGTGATGTGACGTCAGATGCTGGTTCAGGTCCTGAGGATGCATTTTGAAGCCTTTTCTCATACTCATCCATTCGTGAGTTGAATAGCTGCTCCAGGTCTTCCAAACTTGTTGACATTTTAGTGTTCATAGTGACAGTTGGATAGAAGAAAAGTGAACAGTTTAGACTTAGAAGAGTGTGATGTCACAGAGACTTGTAAATAGTGGATAGTGAGAGTTGGGTGGTTAATAACAATAATTCAAAATTAAAACATCTAAAAATGAATCTAAAATATATTAAAATCAATTAAAACTTGGAGTAGCCAAAATAACAGTGTTAACCCTGTGTCTACCCACACAGGAAAAACATCAAACACATCAACACAAATCTATCTGATGGGCTAGTTAGTTAGTTTTTTAGTTAACTACCCTATTATCACTTGTTTTGATGAAATAAAACATCGTGAGCAAACCAGCATGCCTAAGAGACATTTTACGACGGCTTATGGGCAGTTATGGGCGACATACTAGTCCTTACTAATGTTAAAGAGCTTTTGTTTGCTTGTCACCTAACACCTTATCGGCTGAACCGATTTCTATAAAATGTAGTCTACGGATACACCATGACCTTGGTTTGGATATAAGATACTTTTTATCGCGGTAGTTGATAATTTCGCTCGTGGCTTAATAAGAACTGCCACTCGGGTCGATCTTTAGGTTAAGCTGTGCTTGCCTAGGTCGGTCTGTGGATGGGTGACCGCCCGACATACCGAGTTTCCTCCGTGCCTCGGAAAGCACGTTAAGCTGTTGGTCCCGGCTGCCATTTATAGATCTTTGGCAGTCGTTATACAGGTAGTCAGTGACCTGAAAGTCTGACATCTAGTCCTACCAAAGGGTATCGTATTACCTAAGATTAACTGGGTTGTGGAGGTCAGATAGGCGGGCCTCCATGTTAAATACTGGTATTCAGCTGCATACGGTTAGACTGGAAGCCAACCCCAACATGGTTGGGTAAAGGCTAGGCAGATGATGAGTTGATAATTTCGACGGCGAACACGCGATCGCTATAGTCGTGTTTAAATATCGATTATATTTGAGATCGGACAACTGTGTTTGAAAACTATATTGTCTTATCTAACGGCTAACGTAATTCATTGTAACCATAACATACCTACTCTAGTCGCATACTTAACATTAGTTTTTTATTATGCGGCACGATTATTGTGGTAGTTCTTGTTCTTGTAATGCAATTCAATCTTCTTAGCGTGTCGATGGCAAATTTCTATACGATCAGCAAGATGGAAGGTGGGACATTATCTGTGGAGATACGCCGCATAAACACTTGAGGTCTGAGCCGTCAATGAACCCCCATCTGAAGAGATTATCTTTGCAATTCAATTAATATTCGGAAGTGAAAAAACGACTATGTAGTTAGGATTAAATACCTATTAAAGTGTTTTAATACTCATTGAATTCAAAGGTCTCCAGATAAACCAGCTGGTCTACGAAAATTTAATTCCTACACAATCGAAATGTCAGGAACATATACTTTTTCAATTTTGACGAAAAGTTATAGGTACTTCTTCTGCTGATATACCTACTTAGTAGATTTCAGCAGTTTGAAATTATTTTAGAGTGCTGTTCTAAAGTTGTTTTTTTTTAATTAAAATAAGTACTGCCAAAAGCCAGTCAGAGTAAGGCTTACAGACAGGCATCGAGTCAACAGGAATAAGATTGAAAACTCGTAAATCATAACATGGCATTTTCTGTTTTCCTAAGTTATTGCGGAATCCCTGAAAGAACAGTAGCTATATCAAAAAAACACATTACTCAATTTTGGACCATAACGATATTCTATAAAAAAACTATCGATAACACAATACTCCGTGAAAAAAACAACTGAATTACAAAATCAATTTAAAAGCACAGCCACACTCTTGGAATGTTCACTTTTTAAATAATAACGAACACGATTTGAAAATAAAACATGGCGTCGTTTATAGCGCGAACGCGTGCGCTGATAGCAGCGATATGAAATATACTGAACTGACATACTCAAGGATTACAGTTTGTTTTCACAAACGCTGTAGATGATCACAAAAACACTGTTTACTAATATTGATAGTCGTTGATCGTAATTGCAACTCGGTATCGCGTATGCATCGTACGTAACGGTAACCGGCTGCCTCATTTTTGAAGCGCTTAATGTTTCTTGATCTGTACATACCAAAATGATGAGGAGGGTGAGAGAGAATGAGGAGAGTGCGTAATTGGGAGGGGGAGGTTTATTAATTTATTGAAAACTAGCTTTTGATCGTGGCTTCACCCGCATGGATGTCGAAAATATCAAAAATGTCGATTTTCCATACAAACTTTCATCCCCTATTTCACACTTTTTGGGATTGAATTTTCAAAAATCCTTTCTTAGTGGATGCCTACATCATAAGAGGAATACGTGTGCGAAATTTTACGGTTCTAGCCCTGATCCTCAGTCAGTCAGGTTACGAAGGTACACTGTTACGGTAAATGTGATCGGCCGGAGGACACGGTGGAGCACACCGTAGAGGTCTGCCCCGCTTGGGCGGAGACCCGCCGTGTTCTCATAGCGGCGATCGGCGGCGGCGACCTCTCGCGTCCGGCCCTGGTGCAAGCCATGGTCCGGGGCGAGATGGAATGGGACGCCGTCGCCTCCTTCTGCGAAGCAGTGATGCTAGCGAAGGAGGTGGCGGAACGTGAGAGGGAAAGAACCTCTTGTCCCATTGCATTGAATCACCTGATTGTCTGATAAAAAGATGAATCCGTGCTTCGGAAGCCACATAATAAGGGATCGGACTGAGTCAAAAAAATGTGATTCTAATTAGTCCGTCAGTTAGATTATCGAATAATATTGGATACGTGTTTTTTGTTTTATCAAATTAATAAAAACCGGCCAAGAGCGTGTCGGGCCACGCTCAGTGTAGGGTTCCGTAGATAATAAAATATTATGTAAACGAAGTTAAAAAAAAAATACGGGCAAATGAAACTTGACCTCTGGATTGTATAGGCGCTCATACGATTCAGGGACCAAATTATATTGGTTAACTGCAGTTTCCATCTGTTGTTTCCATCCAAGTTCAAAATAATTTTCCTAGAAAGTCCTTATAAAGTTCTACTTTTCAGATTTTTTTCGTATTTTCTAAACTTATGGTTCAAAACTTAGAGGGGGGGGGACGCTTTGTTTTTTACTTTTGGAGCGATTATTTCCGAAATTATTGACATTATCAAAAAATGATTTTAGTAAACCCCTATTCATTTTTAAATACCTTTCCAACAATATATCACACATTAGGGTTAAAATTAAAAAAAAAAACACTTCCCACTTTACATATAGGGGGGCTACCCTAATAAAACATTTTTTTCCAATTTTTATTTTAGCACTTTGTCGGCGTGATTGATACACATATTGGTCCCAAATTTCAGCTTTCTAGTGCTAACGGTCACAGAGATTAAGCGAGGACGGACAGACAGACAGACAGACATGGCGAAACTATAAGGGTTCCTAGTTGACTACGGAACCCTAAAAAGGCGAAGATAAAACGCGTCAAAGATTGACAACCGCCAACATTTATTACTTTTACCGACGCGCGACGTATGAGCAGTGAATTATTAATAACAACTGCTAAAAGTGATGAATTTCAAAGTTTTATTCCAATTTACCAAATCACGGGGTTATTCATAATGATCGAAAATCAATTAATCACATTTACCGTAACATAAAATCTCTCTTAGGCATTTAGTTCTAAGTAGATATACAGAGGAAGTAAAACTGACAGAGGCTAATAAAAAAAAATACTTTTGAACAAAAGCCCACTCATAGAGGTTCCAGCGGTGGCGGTGGTAGTGTCCTCTATTCTTATAGCCATCTTATATTTCTCAAAAATATATGTAGGTAACAAAAGGCACGGTTGAAAATTAAATAAGCCTATTACTTCTTCCTTTCGAAATCCTTAAAATTGATAAAAGAGTCGACATAGCAAAGGTGTCGAGGTTTAAATCAGATTATCCAGCCGACCGTCACCTTCCGATCTGACCTCGAGTCTGTCTAACTAAGCGAAAATATCGTAATATCGATACCACCTACTTAAGGCTTTGTTCATAGGCACAGGGACACGTGTGAGCGAGCGCAGCGAGATTTTAAACGTGGTTTCACGCCGGCGAGACGTAGACTGGATGATGGGATGGACGAGAATTGGAAGCTTGCCGAGATCGGAAGATTTTGAGACTTGAATTACCGGTGTGAGATTTTTTGTATCCGGATCGCACTACGAGATACAATACCTATGTTTTAGTCTAGGTTACATGGTTATCTAACTACAAAAAATCCAGATCATTTCAGTAGTTTTTTTACGTAAAAGAGTCAAACATCTATTTATATTCACATACTTTCGAATTTTTAAAAGTATTAGAAGATATAATATAAATATGAGTAGGATACGATAATAAGGGATCGGCCTGAGTCAAAAAATATGATTCTAATTAGCCCGTCAGTTAGATTATCGAAAAATATTGGATACGTGTTTTTTGTTTTATCAAATTAAACAAAATTGACGAAGATAAAACGCGTGGGGGTTGTGACGTCATTTGTAGGTAAAAAATGTACCAGCTGACTATGTGACGTTTTCGAGGAGTTCACGAGTTTTCGAAGCACTGTATCGTCTTAATTTTTTGTTTATGTGAAAAAAGAAAAAATATGTGTTCAAAATTTTTTGGAAATCTATCTGACGGACTAATTAGCATTTTTAGCCTATTTCATTCCACTGCAAGTGCAAGGCCTCTCTTCTTCTTCCCAATTCTCTCTATTTTGAACCAATCCTGCCTGAATGTGTCAATACGGTCCCGCTATCATCTCATGGGTCAACGGAGATGTCACCGGACGTTTTCCGGGATCCACATTGTGGTTGGCTTAACCTAAGTCCATTGATATAAAAACTAAAGATACGGTCGTCCGAACATTTGCTCGACGCGTTCGCCATACAGAGAATCGGTGTAGTCTGCTCGTTAATGTAACCTTGTATAAGCGGCGTGGTATTTTCGAGGTATAAAGAATATAAATAAAGCTTTTAATAAAATTTACAACCGCACCCGAAGAGAGCCGATCGTGGATTATTTCACTTCGGCTTAGGAAAGACCGTTATAGGACCAAGTTCGAGGCGTCATTTTAACATGCGGTCCGCCCAGTCCTTACGCAGTAATATATAAGTCAATGCCTAAGTCCCATTCGACATGCGTCAGAATTATGTCCATTGTCCAGCCCAGTTCCACTATAAGTTAGCTGCTAAACTCCGTTAAACTTCATTACATATTCTAACCACGGTTTTGGTATTTGTTTACAAATGACAAGCCTTTCCATAGACACAAACTGTTTGGAATACTAATATCAAAATTGTGTTTTAAGTATCAGTTACAACATATTCTATTGTCAACAATGGGTAATATTTCGCAAGAATACTATGTGTTGTTTAAAAGGCAAATCATGTACTAAATCGACATGAGGAAAATGACTATAATGTACTCACTTAAGGTGATAGATTGAGAAAAATGTGGTTTTTCTAGGTCTACGAACTTGTTGAGTATGTAGAATAGGGATTTGACATTTTGGTGAATGGTTTTTGACTCTTTGGTCTAGTATCGACGAAAATGAATACACGATTCAATGAATTTTTCTCGATACAAAAAAATTGCAAAGTTATATCAATTTTTTTACTTTCTTAGAAATCATGGTGTAACACTTAAGAATTATTCAATGGAATTGACTTTGAAACATAGAGAATTATTATATCAAGTATCCAGGAAAGTAATTTAAAATTTTATTTAAATTTTCTGTTACAAATGGAGAAAATTCTTTTTGGCACATACGTTGTTTTATTCCGAGCAGACGCACATTATTGCCATCTCTTCTTTTGCGTTTCAAAAGTATTTGCATCACTTTCGCTCGCTTGTCAGATCAGTCGCCCGGTGGGCTTCATCGACGCAGGACCTATGACATTTTTTTACAAATCTGTGCCATCAGATTTTCGTGATTATAATAATTGATTATTCGTAAAAGATAGTAGATTGTTACTTAATTAGTGTTGAATAGGTATATAAAGACTATTCTTGAGATTTAACAGTACGTATAACGTATCGTTTTCCATTTGTGATGAGTATTTAATTGTTTATAAATAAAAATGTGAAGAAATATGAAACCAAAACTAAATAAAGTACAACGTTTGAAGTTCCTGAGGGTGAGGGCTCAGAAAATGAAAGAGAGTAAGAAGTTAGTATGTTATTTTTAATGTTATTATGTACAATAATTAATAGTTTCTATTTTGTCAGTAACTATGAGCACGTTTTTAGCTGCAATCGAAGTCGCCACCTCCGCTCATATACTTAGATAATCAGCTACAACCTATATTTGCCTCGCAAAGTAATATTGGGTTAGCATTCTATTTGCTAGAGCAAAATATTTATGAAATAAAAATAAAACAGGCTAAAATGTACTAATAAATCATTTTAGGTTAGACATATGTCAACAAAACATCATTAATACGTCAACTTCTATTACCGCGTGTGAAGAGCACATAAACGAATGGAGTCACATTTGAATTGCAAAAAGAGGTGAGTTTAGTCGAAATTATTTTTTTGGTCTTTAGTGAGGTATGGATTTGGAGTTTATTAATCATTTCAGTTTTCCTTACAAGTAGAGTAATTTTTTTTGTGATTTTTAAAATAGTCCAGTCATTTGGTAGTTTTACCTGGAAAGTTTTCCGGGAGTTTTGAAAATTGGTGAGTTTATAGATTTCGACGTGCTCTTTTCGAAATTTCACTTTGCCACCTCGTAACTGTGCCGCTCGCGCCGCCATTTTGGAAAAATGACACTCAAAAATAGCTTTTTGAGAATAACTTCGTTCCGACTCAATTAACGATAAAAATAGTTCAGAATTAAATTAAACTAGAGAAAATTTCCTACATTTATGTCTTAATAACGTTTTTCGTAAAATCAATAGTGACGGCGTACGAGCGCCGCAAATTGTAATTTAAAATGTGTTTGCGCTAATAACGCGTTTCCACACCACCTTGAGGTAGAGTTAGAAGCGCGTTTTTTAGGGTTCCGTACCTCAATAGGGAAAATCCCTTAAAAAAGGAACCCATTTATGATCACTCTCTTGTCCGACTGCCGTCGTGTGTCCGTCTGTCCGTGGTTCACCACCGATTTTCTTAGGAAGGGGCTATGCTTTTACTACTATTGTTTTATAACGTTACAATTTGTTCTACTATAGAATAGATGTCCTGAGAGCATAGTCAACTGTCTAATGGTATTCAAAGTGATTTGCATTTCTGCAGAACTTTTAGGAACGACCTAAATGACTTTCAGTAGCTTATGTCGGTCGTTGTATTTGTTGTTGTGTTTCAAAAAAGAGAATGTTAACGTAAGTAGTAAGTTAATAAAGGCTATTTTTATTTTATTTTATGTCGGTCATAGTCCAGCACCCCCTGGACCAAGACGTCCGCATGTAGTAACAAAACATCACTCCTTGTGAACACTGGACACCCCACACACATTTCACCAATTATGTTTAAGTCCCATGTAATAGGTGGCGAGCCTATTGCCATCAACCGGCCACAAATTCAGACTCCATGGCCTCTACTGAAGAATTCCTGATGGAAAAACGCAATAACACTTCACCCGACCTGGGAATCTAACCCAGGATCAAGCAAAGTAGTCGCACTTGCGATCACAAGAATATTCCCTTTTTTTTTTAGCGTAGTTGTATAATGGTTTACGGCGCTCGTACGCCGAAACTATTGGTTTTAAATAAGGAAAAAAAAGGTTTTGACATAAATTGTAGGAAATTTTCTCTACTATTATTTTGTATAGATATGTTTTTCTTGTAAAATGCGTCGGAAAGGAGTTATTATCAAAAAACTGCTTTTAGGCGCCATTTTTGCAATATGGCGGCGCGAGCGGCAAAGATACGAGGTGGCAAAGTTAAAATTCGGAAAGAGCACGTCAAAATCTATAAAATTACCAATTTTCAAAACTCCTGGAAAACTTTCCAGGTAACCTCTATTTTTTCGACCAAATGACTGTACTAAAAGCCGTAGAACAAAAATTATCAAAGATAAAAAACAATCTGAATGTTATTATGCTCCACTTGAATGTTGATGGTTTTTATTCCAGAAATAAAAGGAAGCAACAACATGATATTGATAACGAATATAAAGAAGTTGAAGAAAACGTGAGTTCTCTCATTTTATTTACTTCTAGCTTTTGCCCGCGGCTTTGCCAAAGTGGATGTCGGAAATATCAAAAATGCCGATTTTCCATACTACAAACTTTTATTCCCTGTTTCCCCCTTGAGAGTTGAATTTTGAAAAATCTTTTCTTAGTGGATGCTTACGTCATAAGAGAAATACGTGTGCGAAATTTAACGTTTCTTGGTCTAAGGGTTTGTATCCTCGGTCAGTCTGCTTTGCATTAATTTTATATATACAGATATATTAAGATCTTCCCAGTACTAGAGCTTGGCATAAATAGTATTTTTCCAAGTTGATTTATACTTCTTTCAGGGTTCTAAAACTGCCGACATCAGCGGAATAATAATATTAATAACAGTCATCAAATAATTAAATTTCCAAAATGTCCAGCTACTTCTGTTGCTGACCGTACAAATAGATACAAGATGTAGTATCTGACGAATGGGAAGTGATGGCATGGTAAGAGATGAGAAAATCGGGGGAACGGGAGAAAAAAGCGGCAGACAAAGTAGGAAAGGTTACCAATAATAGATTTGTAAACTTAGATGGTTGTTGCGGTAAACGTTCATACAGAACTAATTATGCTGAACTATTGGCGATTTCGTAAAGTTCTTTTCATGGAAGTTAAAAACAAATACTGATGTATTTGTGCTTGAGTGGGAAAGGCAAATGAGATAGTAAAACAACATGAGTGTTTTAAAAATTATAGCGGATCTTCAACAGCTATGGAATCCACTATTATCGCCGAAGGATTTAAACAGTCTATAGAAATGCATTCGTATCTATGGAAGATCATAGCTAATGGAGACAGTACCACTTATACACAAATACTTGACAATACTGTATCTCTCAATCACGGTCGAAAAGATTGGTTGCAAAAATCATATATTTAGAAAGAACAATGTGCAAAAATGTATGGACACCGTCCCCGAAAACGAAATCAGTCACAATAATAATAGGGTAGTTCACAAAAAAAAAATTAGTCCATCAGATTCATTTCCAAAAAATAATGGACACATATTTTTTCTTTTTTCACGTAAACAAAAGATGAAGACTATACAGTATACAGTGCTTCGAAAAGTCGTGTGACGTCACAAACTTAGTACTTTTTTACCCTGAAAGTGACGCCCCTCATAGTCTTTGACACGTCTTAGTTTCGTAAATTTTGATTAATTTGATAAAACAAAAAACACGTATCCAATATTTTTCGATAATCTAACAGACGAACTAATTAGATGTTTTTGGTGAAACACCCTATTATGTTACCGATCCCGATGCTTGTTTTTTTTAATTATTACTGTGGAATGATATCGTTCGTAGTGTTCACACCTCGGAACCTCGGAAAACATAATTTAAAAATATTAACAACAAATAAGATTTTAAAGATACGAAAGTACATAAATGTATCGCCATAAAAAATCATGGCTTACAAAATCTGCAGCAATCAGACAACATAAAAAATCTGCACCAAGATATTACGAACCCTGCCATTTATCATGCATTTGAAGCCACCTCAAATATTTTTATTACAAGAATCATGGTGATTCTTGTAATAAAAATATTTGAGGTGGCTTGATACAGGTAAAGGTCGCGCCATGTAAAAAGAACGCTGGCGGTCAAGATTTATCGGCCTATTTGGTGGTAAGAGGTGGGGGTGGTATTTATGTTCTTTCTATAAAATTAGTTTACTGATATGTTGCTTTTTTTTTTTTAATATTTTGTGTTATTGTATACTTTTGTCATTTCGTTCCCATTACCTATTGTAGAAAGGAGGCCTGTGTCTCAGCAGTGGGAACATTATATAGGCTGATGATGGTGATGATGATGATGTAGTTTAAAATAGGTTCTCTTAAAATAAAGTTTTTATTTTATTTGTTGTGTGGAGCTCTGTAATTTTTCGATTTTATAGTTATAAGTCTGTTAATAAGATTGACATCTTAATATTATGTTGTACACTAAATCTATACGTCTTGGGCTTCCTAGAATATACCAGAGAATGAATTAAGTATTAAAATCGGTTCAGTAGTTTACGCTGAAATTGCGAACAAATATTATTATGCATACAAATAGACGAGTTTTTGAAAAGTAGATTAAATATAGATAAAAGTAAATTAATGTGTTAAAAATATTGATAATACATGCACCACGTTTTTATTATAAGAACACAAAAAGAATAGAAATAATAATTTGTTATCATACCTTCATTACTTAATGAATTCGTATTACATATTAAAAAATGGTTGAAAATTAATTATTTGTATTATTTTATATTTGTCTACTCCATACCTCCTGTGTGCTAATATTTCAAGAATTTCAAGTAGTGCGTGACAAGGACAACCGCGTAAACCCTCGTAAACTGCATTGCGCGCGCGGGGGCGCCGAGGAAATCACGCCCATCGAGCTATGACTTATTTTCGGCATAGCCCGTTAAGGTGAATCATACAGGCTGCTCCCAGCCATTTTCCCGCTAGATGGCGTTGAAGTCAACATTTTTAGTTTATTTGTGTTTTTGTGTAATTGGAAAACTATTAAGTCGTAGGAGTAGCAATTGCGGTTATCGGACATCACGTCTTATCGAACTAGGTCACATCATTGTCATAATATCCACCTAATTCGACACAAAGGTGTAATTTAAAATCTGCCATTGAATATAGCGTCGTTTACACATACAGACGTAGACGTGAGCGAGTACATTTACGAAGATTGAACACTAGATGGCGTGAATGAAAAAAAATGTTTTTCATTTTTCTTTATGGGTAGATTGGGTTGGCAGAACTACAGAACGCCACCTGCTACGGTATATCATCATCAGCCTATAATGTTCCCACTGCTGGGACACGGCCACCACGCGGGCCCAGTGGGGTAGATGTCACGTCTTCAAATTTTTGGTTCTAGGACATCTCACCATGATTTGCTTCATATTTATTGAGAGCATGTGGTGATGCAATACATTCCACAAAGTAATGCGCCTGTCTGGATTTGAACCCACGACTTACTGTTCGTGAGTCGGTATATTTTATTATGTACGATTGTTAAAAAATAAAAGGTATATTTGTTGGTGTAAACTATTTAATTTTGGGAAATAAATTATGTCAACAATAATTACAATAAAACGCAGTTTTATTTTACTCAAAAAAATCTAAATCAAAACTCATTTATTCAAACTAGGCTGATAATCAGCACTTTTCGAACGTCAAAATTTACTTTACTTTACTTATTTACAAGTGACAGTCCCCCAAAACGCCCACCCTTCGACACTTCCTAGTGTTTTTGCTGGAAAGAAGAAGTGGCGGAACAAACTCTCCAGCAACACATCTGTCTGTTTGGTTAGAAGAACCAGACTCGATACAATACTATGGTGTAAGTTAATATTACGATTGACTACAATCAATAATAAAAGGTATATAAAAATAAAACATAAAAAAGACATAACATATTATCAGTAAACTAATTTAGGAGAAAGAACATAAATTACAAACATTGTCTTGTGTTCAACTCAACGACCAGCTATTCTTATCATTTTTGTAGTTGTTAATGGAATAGTAAGCTTTTGAACAAACTACATTAGGTACACTATTGATTTTTTTATCAAACCAGAAGAATTTGAAGTAACATAATTAAATGCTGATACATGCATAATCACTCAAAACTAATAACACTTATGATTAGTAACAGTACCAATTATTACAATAATTATACATTTCATAACACGTAAGAAACTATAATTCCTAGACAAGAGCTACAAATCTAAAACGATTTATTATGAGATAATAACAAGGAAGGTGAAAAAAATATTTCCTAATTTGGAAGCACTCAACAAAAGCATATAATAAAACGAAAATATAAAGCTCTTTATATGAAGTAAGTATACCTAAGAAGTATTATTTCACCTTTTGATACAAAATAAAAAGAAATATACAATGATAATGTAGATTCTAAACAAACTACTACCATAATACAATTAGAACAAAAATCATTTGATTTGTTGATTTCGCCCTCTGCCTTGAAACTTTCTTTGAACCAACTGCTACACTGCTGCTGCAACAAAGAAAACATACTTAGCATATAATTCTTACTTTTTGACCAATATTATTTACTATTCACTTCAAAATATTATTTACCGTCAATCTCCAAAGCTGCTCTGAAATAAAACTTTACTTCTCTTATTTGCTTGAATTTCTAACTGATGTTGATGTTGCAGAAGGATTTGAAGCCTTCAAAGCAATTTTTTCATTGGCTGCATAAATGAGAGCCCACACTTCTGGAGCAGTATTTTTCAAACTTTCTACGAGATCTTCTTCCTTCTTTTCAGTTCCATCTGTCTATGTTTTATTTACATTGCAGTAATAATCTTTGGCTTCAAAATATTTCGCGAAGAAAGAAGGAGCTTAGTGTTGGCCAAGATCTAAAAAGAACAAAATATAAATACAGAATAATATGCTTCACTGATCCTGGGATGACTTACAAATTTGATTTATTCATTTACCTTGTAGAGTGCACTGGTATAGTTTTTGATTACGTCATTCTTGCATTAATTTTTGTTTATGATGTTCCCATATGACACTTTCTCTATCAATTTTGCAAACACAGAGGAGTCTCCGTCACCAATAAAACTGAAATAGCAAAGTTGATGTATTTCTTCACTCTTTTGAAAGCCTTCCACAATAATTTCCGATTCCATTGCTGTAGATGGTCCAGTAAAATTTTTGCAGCAATTATGTGCTTTCATATCCATGTTTCTCCTCCCATAATATTGACATGTATAACAATATTTGTTTCTAACACCAAGAAGCAGGCCTGGAAATGAAAAGCAACACTTGTAAATAATGCACATAATAACATACATACATACATACATAAACTCACGCCCTTTTCCCATGGGGGTAGGCAGAAACCACAGAACGCCACTTGCTACGATCCTTACATACTCCTTTTGCCTCGTCCACATTCATACATCTGGTCATACACGCACGCCGGTTACGAGTACTACGCACCTGTCCTTTCAGAAGAACGGCACCAATATGATCAGTGTATGTCTTTCTAGGGCGTCCCCTCCCGGCATTACCACTCACATAATAAAAAAGTCATAAAGAACCAAATTTGTTTTTAGTAAAATATTAACTTACCATACCAGATGACGAGTCAAAGTTATGCCCGTATGACCTTTTTGAATAGCAATTGATCTTTCTTGTTCACCAGCAATTTTAATTTCCTCTGTCATATGTTCTAACCTCACACTGCCTTATTTTCTTTCAACTCGACGAAATTTATTGGCTGACATTGTTGGAATATCCATGACTTGTTATGTGAGCTGCTTGAGTGTAAAAGCTACCAGAAGTCACAGTTGCCCACAAAAATGCAGTTTTTATTTTATTACTGCTACCAATGTTTCCACGCTCGATCACAGCACTTGAAAATTAATTCACTTCGAAATCCATCATGTCTTTCACTAACAAATTCAATTTGTGAAGATTCACACATATTTCAATGTCTTTCCAGAAGAAATGCCCACTCTATTACATGCTTCAAGTCCACTATGCGATACCCAGATATCTCAGATAAGCCTTTATTTGGACCAGCTTCCACAATCAAATTGAAAATGATCGCAAGTGCAGGAGAAGTGCAGACGGATTTTCCTTCAACTCTCAATGTCAATTGGGTTGCGTTCAAAAGATGTACTATAGTCGGGATGGGTCAGTTCTTAAAATAAAGCCTTGTTCACGGTTTAAACTTTAATTAAAACTCAGGAATAAACACATTACACAAACTAAAACTCTGCCATCTCAAAAGTATCTCTCTTACCCAGTGCCAACATTATAATTCAAAACAACATTAGCTAGCTTAGAACTTAAAACTATAACGCTACGAAAGCCAATCAGCGGCCGAGTAGCGGCGCGACGACAGATCAGTGATTGGTCGGCGCGACGCGCGGGAGCAAACATGCTAGCGCGTTGGTGAATATCTTTGAGGCGGCTGTCCTCTATTGGCCCTCTTACGGCCAGGGAAATGGGAGCGTTCGGAAACGTTTTCCGCTATAGTACGTAATAAAATTTTACTTATCTTTATATTTCAATGTTACCTTTAGATTCCTCGTAGAACTGGTCAACGAATAAGAAAAAAAAACAGATTATAATAACTTGTTCAAAATAAAGCACGGAACAGAAAAAAAACAGATTGTAACTGAATTATATTTGTTTCTGAACGCACCATAACAAATTTCGACGTGAAAAAGCTTAGTAGGTATCTACTACAAAATAAAACAAACTATATAGATTTAAATATGTGTGTCTGTTTGAAACTGTTTGCAAAATGCGTAAAAGGTGACGTAATCCGGCAAAACCATATTTTGCAAATGTTTGCAAGTTTCATTTTATGATCACCTACTTTGGTAGTTTACCGATTTAAAATAATTTTATTTATTGTTGACCAAAAACATATTATTCAAATAATACTAAGAAACACTGACTTTGTACTCATCACTGACACGTATGACGTAGGTAATTAGTATTGTGACGAGATTTCATAAAAATCACGGGCCAACTTGATGTTTCTAATACCACCGAAAATAGAATTGTGTTTTTAGAATATTTAACTATTATACCTACGATAAATTAGAATTACAATAATACAGTATAATAGATAATATGAATCAAATGTATACTGAAGAAATATTGCAATTAAATCAATGAAAATGCATAGCATACAAAATAATAAGTACGCAAGAACTTCCGCGCGCAAATCATATAGCGCGGGACAACCGAGCTAGGAATGTATTTTCTAAGTTTCTAACAGTCAAACAAGTGAACGAAGTTTGGCAACGCCTTTTTTTCGTCCACATATTGCATGTAGGTCAAGGTTACGAAGAACGGCATCGTTGCATAAAACCTTCCTACGACTACTGGTATTTATGTTGCCATACAACAATAAAATTGTTTACATTAAAAAAAAAAAACATAACATTGATGTCATCAGTTTTATGTTATTTTATATTGTTATTTTTTTGAACGGTTGGAAAGGAAATAATTAAAACTAATTATTGATTTAACAGAATTATTATAAGATCGTCTGCACCTGCACGCCATCTAGCGTGCCATAGTCTAAACAAGTTTACTTGTCATTATTTGTCAAAAGTCACGCACACTACTAAAGAAGTGTCAAATTTTGCCGGGATTTCACTATTGTTTTTCTCGCTAAATAATGTAAGATAATGCCCAAAAAGGTCGATTGCGGACACTTTCCATTGTTGAGAAGTGATAAAATGATAAATTTTAAAGAAAAAGTCTCTGTGTGTCGTGTAAAGGTGTATTTCAAATATGTATGGAGGGTCGGTTGACACATCCACCTTAAAGCAAATAACTGACAACATTATTACTGATACTATAATGTGGGAAATATTCAGAAATAAAACAATGCATTATGGCTGCTACACACGTTATGATAAATCGTTACGATAGGGTAGTTAACTAAAAAAATCTAATTAGTCCGTCAGATAGGTTTCCAAAAAATACGTGTCCAATACTTTTTGGAAATCTATCTGACGGACTGATCAGTTTTTTTTAGTTAACTATTTATTTTATGGCTTAGGTTTAAGCAATCACCAGATATAATGAAATATAACGCCCAAAAAATCGTAAGTACCTACTTACCAGAAATGTAAAGTCTGCTAACCTAAAAAAGGCAAGTATCTTCAGAATAATCGCTGAGCTACCCAAAAAGGCCACGCATGCACCAAATAGGTATGTACTCGCATTTTATTTAAAAATTTCATCCAAATATGTTACACAATTTTATCCTAATAAAGTAAATAATAATTATTATACAAAAATCATTGTTTACCCAAAAAATATAAATGAAATTCTAAAAGGATAACACACAAGTACCGAAGGCCTTTTTTAAAGCGTTGCCCCACGCTAGGAATTTCTCCTGTATCGTGGGTGCGTTCCCAAACATTTAAACTCACATGTATACACAAATACCCAGACCCGAAACAACTATCTGTAGGTCATACAAATATTTGTTCCGTGCGGGGATCGACCCGCGACACGTAGCGCAGCAGTCAACTGCTTGAGCCACTGCGTCAACCGTGCCGTCAGCAATCGATTTCATCTGTCAAAGAAGGCAATGAAAAGAAGATGGTTGTCCCGGAATGATATTAATCTTCTTCTTCTTATCGTGTGGGCGGTAGGTCTGACGACCCCACACACCCTAGTGTCAGAGTTTCTAAACCGCCGCAAGGGCCTCCGACATGGCTGCGGGTTGTTCGCAAGAGATACCGCGGCCTCGACATAAAAGGCTAAGAAGGAACATGTGTGGTTTTTAGTCAGTAGAATTCTGACACTCCCTTTCGCTCTGCCCAAGAGCGGGAGGGGGTTATTTGATGATTTTCCACCAGGAAAAAAAAAAAAAGGCCTCCGACATGGTTTGACGACCGCCATTTGGTGGCCGGGACCACCGGCTTATACGTGCCTTCCGAAGCACGGAATCATCTTTTTTATCAGACAACCGGGTGATTCATGCCTGCAATGTCCTAACCAAACTGGAAACAACTCTAAAAAGTATGCTTCCCGTGGGAATCCAACCCACGACCACCGGGCCCGGGTCACAAGGCAAACGCCTAAACCAGCAGTCGACCACGGAGGCAATTCATACTACGACATAATATTATTCTTTAATTTGGCTAAGGGCATAAAAAAACAGTAATTAGTACCTAGATAACAACTAAGTAGTACAATTTTCTAAATCTGACTCTATTTTAAGTCAAAATATGCGGAAAAGTTGCAAAGATCCTTCTTACCCGACTACAGCAAGGCCAAGACGAGGTCTGATTATTTCACTTTAGTTTGTGGTGTTAAATTCGATGATCACATGAACAAAAATCATAGCTTAATAGTTACTCGGGTTTTCGTATGAAAACGTCTCGAGGTACATACATGCTGTGTACCTCGTACACACATGCTGTGTACGTAAACCAATACTGACGGAGCTGCTCAAAAGAAGAACCGGGTTCTCAAATAATTTTACAAATACGTATATTTCAGAATACATGTCAATACAAGGTGCATGGAATTTGAAGCAAATAATAAGCACGACTTACCGTTCATATTCAATAGTTGATATGTCAGCATCACTAGAACTATGATTCACTTTAAGCAAGCCATTTCTTCTGAAGAATGACTTCCTTCTGCCTCGAATTCCCTTCTCTTCTGTGCTCGATTCAACGAATGATATGGTAGAAGAAGAAGTAAATTCTTTATGGTTATCCATGGCTCTGGAAAAAAAAATCCTTAGTTATTTGGCTATGTGAGATCAGCCGTCCGAAAGTTCTTTATGAAACGCACTCAGTGAGCGCAGATTTTCGAAAGATTTTTTCGTATCGGAAAGTGGATCCGCGAACCAAACTATAATTATTATCTAAAAAAAAACGAGTGATTTCGTTTTACTGTGGATCAGCGTTCCCACAATATAAAACCGACCCAAAAGACGATATTATGGAAGATATAGTCTGAAACAAAGTTTATTTCTTAATTTTAAAACGGTATTGTGCGGATTCACGTTCCGTCGACATTAAATAATTAAATCACTGTATCGTTAGGAAACCAGCCTACCTAAAAGATATTACTCACGATAAAAAAGACTGCCTAAAATTACGTCTTATCAAAATAAATGATGTACGGTGTCTTTTCTTAAAGGTTTTTTTCATTAAATCGCTGCCGAAAATATGTCCTACGCATAAACGCTTCATTTCTTTAGTATTCATAAACTCTCAGCCTTGTAATAATCACCAACAGTTTTGCTCACAGCTCACGGCTGGTTTGGTGATCATCATACGTTTAATAAGCTGATGATAAGACCCTTCTGCCATACCTCATCATCATCTGCCTAGCCGTCTCTCAACTATGCTATAGTCGGCTTCTAATCGACCCAGATACTGCTGCATACCAGTATATAGGGTGTAATAGTACCTTTAACGCAAATGAAAGGCACTTGTTCTCCCCACCAGCGTGATATTTTTTTTGTTCTAGACCATATCTGGAAACCCCCTAGTTACAGAGATATTGGGGGTCAAAGTTCCAAATTTTTCACAGCTCTTTTTGTAAAGACTAGTTTTTCAGGTTATAACTTTACTTAAATTACCTCCATGATCCGTTTACTATTCAAAGTATACACTAGCACAATGTTTTAAGAGTGCTACATTGAGTTTTACAGTAAAATATGATTTTTGACCCAAAAAAAAAATCGTTTCCCATCAAAAATTTTTGCGTAGGGGTACTTAGTTTGATGTACAGAATGCTTGGTTGACGGCTGTGTGATGGGTTGATTTACACCCTGTATTACATGGAACGACTGCCTATTTAACCTCCACATTCCAGTTAGTACTGGGTAATACGATACCCCTTAGTAAGCCTGCTTGTCAGACTTTCAGGTCACTGACTACTTGTAAAAATCACGACTAACACAAATTCACAAATCACCGCCTACAAGCACTGATTAACGGCTTAACGTGCTTTCAGGGACACACAAGACAATGAAAACAAATAGATTAGAAAATAAAATAAATTGTGTTTTATTTCAGGCAAAAATACCTATAATGAGAGAATTATACTAATCACACAAATCACAAAAAGCACGGAACTCATTAAACCGCCGCTTAACCCTTAGGATCGACATGTGCAGCTGTTATTGTTTAGCCACGAGCTCATCGCTTTATTATAACCATAAACAGTTATAGAACCCGTTGTTATATTTCAGGGATGGATCTCCAAAGTATCGACCAGTCTGGGAGAGTTTTGGACGGTCACCTTGACCCAGCAAACGGATCCTTTGGGAGACGTGCGAAACATAAATAAGTCAATCTTATTTCAACCTATTTTTATTAAAAAATCGAAGGTCAAAGCAGGTTCATATGACTTACATACGCTTCTAAATCATCTTGTCCCACTAGTTTTATTTTCGCAAAATCAAAACTTGAGTAAAAAATATTTTTTTCGCGACTAAAAGAGAATAAACACTGTATCACCTGCTTTCGCCAATTTAAACCACGATTTGTATCCTTAAACATCTGTATTTTGAAGTAAATTATTCACAAAAATATATTCAGCACTTTATTTTCACGTTCACTTTACACTAAACACCTTAACTTTTGTAAATACCCACATTTTTAACAAAATATTGTCTAAATCTGACGCTTGTTTAATCTGTGGCGCTGCCGTCGCGCGGCGGGAATAGGAATCAATTGATTGATTATTTATTACAAAGAAAAACACTTTTATTTCTTACAGCAATACATTAAAATGCTTAAATAAATCGAAACATTTATTTTAAATTCATATTAAAAGTAAAGTTTTGTAGTTTAAAGAATTTTCTGATAAAAGTTGTTGTTGTGATCTGTTTTCTAAGCATCAACTGAGATTCGGTACAAGATATCTAAAGATACCTCATGACACTGTAATCAATAACGTAACGTAAAGCCTTAGAAGTCTTACAAGTGGCAATGGTTTCACTAGCAAAGTATTTAATTACTATTTTACTTACGAAATAGAGTCGTTTTTATTACTATTATTTAACTACCTATTACATAAAACTAAATATTTCTTAATTTATTTAGCTGTAAATATGTAGGTACTTGGCATCTGAAAGTTTTCATTAAATAATCATGAAGCATTGCTCTTAGTTATTAACTTCTTTGGCTTGTTGTACTTTTAAATGAATAAAAAATTCTACATTCAGTTATCATAGCTGACCTCTTAATTTTATTGTTTGACCATTTTTTTTTATAAAATATGCATAAATTGAAACTACTGAAGCTTTAACTATTGAAATAATTTATATTAAATAAAGCACAAAAGGAAAATAAACAGTAATAATTAGAGACCTGAAAAGTTGCTCACAGTACTTGCAAAAAGTGACATCTGTTAACATCAAGCTAAACTATTATGCCGCGTCCTCTTTTCAAAAGTCAACGATTCCACAATAGATGACGCTGTTAAAATTTTTATGGAAATGCGAAAAATATCATTAGTTTGCCAATAATAGCACAACTTAAGGAAATAGGAAATAATATAACAGAATAACTAATTAAAATTTATCCTTTGCCCTGATTTATAGGAAAACATGACAAGTTATAATTTTAATTCAGTCTTTCATATCGTTCGTCTGGAACGCTCGCCGTCTCATATTCATTAATACGAAAGAAAGAGAAAAGAGACTTAGAGGATTTCTGTGGTAGGCAAAGGTATCGTATTTTCTTCATAATGTTTTTGTTTCCGCCTACTAGTGCCTTTGCAATAATGTCCTGTGCAAAATATTCGTGCGAAAATGTGTTATTTCGATTTATTTGACTTGTGTGTGCATAGTGTGGTAACTTTATGTTAAAATAAGTATTTTATTAGTGATCTGTGACTTCTGTAAAGCTAAATAAGTGTTTGTTTGTGTCATTTATTGATTTTTTTTCGAAGTTGGAAGCAAAAGTGATTCGTTTTGTCTATTTTTTTAAGGTTTTCGGCTCGTAATTTGAAACAACAGGTAAGGGTACAAAAATAATATGCTTACATCACTGTTTTTGTTCATAATTTGGGTTTTTCAAATGTACTAAATAAATCGTAATAAGTACTTAATTAAGTAAGTATTTATATAATACTTGCTATGTTGTTTACGGCTATAGGCTGTGTTTTAAAATTATAATCCCATGTTTTAAAATTGTTGATTGATTTATTATTAATTTTATTTCACACATTAATTTTACGAACCCTGTAGCTCACTACAGGGTTCGTATTTGTACCGTAGCTTTAAGCCCATTGTAAGATCATCTCACATTACCAATGGAATGCAATAAATAGGTAAGTATATGAGTATCTATAAAATATAATAGAATGCGAATCCATAAACAAACTAACAAAAATTAAATAGTTATAGTGTAAGTCAGTATTTTTACCCGACCGCCAAGGAAGAGTTGTTAATTTAGTTTTTGAATAAATGAGGCCTCAATAAAAACGAATGGTTGTTATCAGAAAATTGAAGCAAGCAGCCTATTTTTTCGAAACCACCTCAATTAGACTGCACCATCGCGGCATCGGTTACAGTTGCACTACAATAACCGCCTTTACTGCTACGACATAGAGGCACTGTCACTGTAAAATAATGAAAAATTGTGTTTATTTGGCATCAACAACACCTCACAAAAATAATATAGTTACTTCGTATGATGTGAATGATGTGATGATGAACTGAATCTGTTCTTTCCTTCATCCGTTTTTATTTTCAACTAGGTACTTTTGTTTACCTACTTATGTACTTACGATCAATAGGTACATAAGTTATTTAGACTCTGATACCCTACAAGTCTAGTGTACTTAACCTTTGGTATGTCTGGAACCTAGATCCGCGAACTAAGTTTGTCGGCTTCGTGGAGGCCCGTTTACACATTTTATTTGATTAATAGGATCGTACGGGTCTAGGCCAGGTACTGCCGACCCCAAGGTCGTTTTCCAGTGTAACTGGATGCAGCTGAATACCAGTATTTTACATGGAGCAACTGCCTATTTTACCTCCACAACCCACTTAATATTGGGTAATATAGTACCCCTTTTTTTTTTTGGGCGGGTGGAAAATTATCAAATAACCCCTCCCGCTCCTGGGCAGAGCGAAAGGGAGTGTCAGACTTCTACTGACTAAAAACCACGTGGATGACGCAGGCATCCACACCGGAAGTATTTTTCAAAATTCAACCCCTTGGGGGTAAAAATACTTCCGGTGTGGATGCCTGCGTCATCCACTGTGCGTGTGCAAAATTTTAAGGGGATCACAGCAGTGGATGACTTTGACGATTTGACCTCTGTACTGGCTTTTGTTTATTTTTCGGCCCCTACCGGCAAACGAGTGTACTACAGAAAAACGTAACAAAGAACAGAAATGTGTCGCAGAGTGGTCATCGTATTTGCCTAACATATTTTGTTTCTCTTGGAGTACCTACATCATAATGTATGAATAAAATATTTAATAATAAATTATACACTTTGACTAATGAAGTAATAACCTAGCTTTCATTAGTTATTTCACTGAGCACAGGTACTCCTACGATACATTCTTAAGGTCTGATAAAGACCAGGTAACTGCTTATCGCTTCTCAGTCACGGAAATAGTCAGAATGCTCCAGCTTTCAGCTAACTGAGCACGAATGCTACTACTTGATACATTTTGAAGGTCTGACGATGACCACCTAAGTGCTTATCGGTTCTCAGTGACTGATGTAGTTAGAATGACCTAGCTTTCAAATTTTATCTGTCTGAGCACGGATGCTACTACTTAATACATTTTGAAGGTCTGATGATGACCAGCTAAGTGCTTATCGGTTCTCAGTGACGGATGTAGTTAGAATGACCTAGCTTTCAAATTTTATCTATCTGAGCACGTATTCTACTACATGATACATTATGAAGGTCTGATGATGACCAGCTAAGTGCTAATTGATTCTCAGTGACGGATATAGCTAGAATGACCTAGCTTTCAAATTTTATCGATCTGAGCACGGATACTACTACATGATACATTTTGAAGGTCTGATGATGATCAGCTAAGTGCTTATCGGTTCTCAGTGACGGATGTAGTTAGAATGACCTAGCTTTCAGATTCTATCTTATTGAGCACGGATGCTACTACACGATACATTTTGAAGGTCTGATGATGATCAGCTAAGTGCTTATCGGTTCTCAGTGACGGATGTAGATAGAATGACTTAGCTTTCTGATTTCATCTTATTAAGCACGGATATGCTACTACATGATACATTTTGAAGGTCTGATGATGATCAGCTAAGTGCTTATCGGTTCTCAGTGACGGATGTAGTTAGAATGACCTAGCTTTCAAATTTTATCTATCTGAGCACGTATTCTACTACATGATACATTATGAAGGTCTGATGATGACCAGCTAAGTGCTAATTGGTTCTCAGTGACGGATATAGCTAGAATGACCTAGCTTTCAAATTTTATCGATCTGAGCACGGATACTACTACATGATACATTTTGAAGGTCTGATGATGATCAGCTAAGTGCTTATCGGTTCTCAGTGACGGATGTAGATAGAATGACTTAGCTTTCTGATTTCATCTTATTAAGCACGGATATGCTACTACATGATACATTTTGAAGGTCTGATGATGATCAGCTAAGTGCTTATCGGTTCTCAGTGACGGATGTAGTTAGAATGACCTAGCTTTCAGATTCTATCTTATTGAGCACGGATGCTACTACACGATACATTTTGAAGGTCTGATGATGATCAGCTAAGTGCTTATCGGTTCACAGTGACGGATATAGCTAGAATGACCACCATCAGGTAAATGGCACTATCAGTCTCCAAGGCCCCCTCGAGCTCTTTCAAATGAGTCCAAACACGATGGTTCTACGCAGCGCTGTCAATGAGATCCTGTACCCACCTTCGAAGTCCACCGTCAAGTAAATGGCATCATCAGTCTCTAAGGCCTCCTCGAGGTCTTTCAAATGAGTCCAAACACGACGATTCTACGCAGTGCCGTCAATGAGATCCTTTACTTACCTTTGGAGTCCACCATCAGGTAAATGACATTATCAGTCTCCAAGGCGTCCTCGAGGTCTCAACACCATTAAAATAATAAGATACATAACATAACATCACGCCTACTATTAGGTACACCTCTGCCTAACCCTTCGGGGATTACAGGCGTGATGTTATGTAATGTATGTTATTATTTTAATGGTGTTAATTGTTTTATCGCTTTTAATTATTTTGTCTTGAGAATTTCGTTTGATGGAAGATGAAGATCTGGATGACTGATGATGTCTCGCACCTGATGGTAAACTCCGAAGGTGGGTATAGGATCTCATTGACGGCACTGAGTAGAACCATCGTGTTTGGACTCATTTGAAAGAGCTCGAGGGGGCCTTGCAGACTGATGATACCAGCTACCTGATGGTAGACTCCGAAGGTGGGTATAGGATCTCATTGACGGCACTGAGTAGAACCGTCGTGTGTGGACTCATTTGAAAGAGCTCGAAGAGGCCTTGGAGACTGATGGTGCCATTTACCTGATGGTGGTCATTCTAGCTATATCCATCACTGAGAACCAATTAGCACTTAGCTGGTCATCATCAGACCTTCAAAATGTATCATGTAGTAGCATCCGTGCTCAATAAGATAAAAGCAGAAAGCTGTAGCATCATAACTGTATCCGTCACTGAGAACCGATAAGCACTTAGCTGATCATCATCAGACCTTCAAAATGTATCATGTAGTAGCATCCGTGCTCAGATCGATAAAATTTGAAAGCTAGGTCATTCTAGCTATATCCGTCACTGAGAACCGATAAGCACTTAGCTGATCATCATCAGACCTTCCAAATGTATCATGTAGTAGCATCCGTGCTCAATAAGATAAAATCTGAAAGCTAAGTCATTCTAACTACATCCGTCACTGAGAACCGATAAGCACTTAGCTGATCATCATCAGACCTTCAAAATGTATCATGTAGTAGCATCCGTGCTCAGATCGATAAAATTTGAAAGCTATGTCATTCTAGCTATATCCATCACTGAGAACCAATTAGCACTTAGCTGGTCATCATCAGACCTTCAAAATGTATCATGTAGTAGCATCCGTGCTCAATAAGATAAAAGCAGAAAGCTGTGGCATCATAACTGTATCCGTCACTGAGAACCGATAAGCACTTAGCTGATCATCATCAGACCTTCAAAATGTATCATGTAGTAGCATCCGTGCTCAGATCGATAAAATTTGAAAGCTAGGTCATTCTAGCTATATCCGTCACTGAGAACCAATTAGCACTTAGCTGGTCATCATCAGACCTTCAGAATGTATTATGTAGTAACATCCGTGCTCAGATCGATAAAATTTTAAAGCTAGGTCATACTAACTACGTTCGTCACTGAGAACCGATAAGCACTTAGCTGGTTATCATCAGACCTTCAAAATGTAGTAGCATCCGTGCTACAAGAACGACTACAATTGTTCTTTGCTACAATTGTTTTATCGCTAAAAGCGATAAAACAATTAAAATCATTAAAATAATAACATACATAACATAACATCACGCCTACTATTAGGTACACCTCTGCCTAACCCTTTGGGGATTACAGGTGCGATGTTCTGTAATGTATGTTATTGTTTTAATGGTGCTAATTGTTTTATCGTTTTAATTATTTTGTCTTGAGAATTTCGTTTGATGGAAGATGAAGATCTGGATGACTGATGATGTCTCGTACCTGATGGTGGACTCCGAAGGTGGATATAGGATCTCATTGACGGCACCACGTAGAACCGTCGTGTCCACACACGACTCATTCGAAAGAGCTCGAAGAGGCCTTGGAGACTGATGGTGCCATTTACCTGATGGTGGTCATTCTAGCTATATCCGTCACTATGAACCGATAAGCACTTAGCTGGTCATCATCAGACCTTCAAAATATATCATGTAGTAGCATCCGTGCTCAATAAGATAAAATCTGAAAGCTAGGTCATTCTAACTACATCCGTCACTGAAAACCGATAAGAACTTAGGTGATCATCATCAGACCTTCAAAATGTATCATGTAGTAGCATCCGTGCTCAGATCGATAAAATTTGAAAGCTAGGTCATTCTAGCTATATCTGTCACTGAGAACCAATTAGCACTTAGCTGGTCATCATCAGACCTTCAAAATATATTATGTAGTAGCATCCGTGCTCAATGAGATAAAAGCTGAAAGTTGGAGCATTCTGACTATTTCCGTGACTGAGAACCGATAAGCAGTTACCTGGTCTTCATCAGACCTTCAAAATGTATCATGTAGTATGAGAGACTATCATTAGGTACGAGACATCATCAGTCATCTAGATCTCCATCTTCCATCAAACGAAAATCTCAAGACAAAATAGTTAGATAACATAACATCACGCCTGTAATCCCCGAAGGGTTAGGCAGAGGTGTACCTAACAGTACACCCACATTTCGCCAGTTATGTTTAAGTCCCATATAATAGGGGCGAGCCTATTGCCATCAACCGGGCACAAATCCAGACTCCGTGGCTGTTACTTATAATTTCCTGATGGAAAAACCCAATAAACGAGGCAGTCCAAAATTAAAATAATATCATAGATATATCTATATACCAAAATATCTACTAAGAAACGTGGGTAATTTACCAATAGTTTTGGAGAGCTCGGCCACGCGTCACTTAACGTTTATTAGGCATAGTCAGCTTAGTCTATGATAGGTGTAAACAACAAAACGAAATTACAAACTACTTTAAATATATTTACAAACTTATTTTCTGTTCTTATTTTACGAAATATTGATAACTTTACAATTTACAATATGTTTTAATTCAGAAAACATTAAAAACGTGAACTTTTGAATTTTATTTGTGAAGTAATGACATGCGTGCAGTCCACCCGTGACAACAGTCATCGAGACACTGGCGCAGCGCGTTCCGAGTATGCGCGACGGGTCTCGCGCCGCATTTGCCTCAAAATGTCGGGAATTAATTTATTATTTTAAAATTTTATTACAAATCAGAGAAAATAAACAATACGGATTGATAAATACATCACTACGTATTTTTGGGTATAAAATTCATACCGAACTATTCAGCCGTTACAGAGACAAAATTCGATTTAGGTTAAGACATACTACGATTTTTTATTAAATAATGTGAAGGTTTATTAAAATTTTAAACAATACGAATTATTTGTGATGACTTTAAGTATAACATATATTTTTTATATGGAAATCGTACGGAAGGATTCCTCAACAAATTTCTTTAAACATACGTCTTTTTTGGGATTTTAGCAACGCAACGGCCTTAAGCTTCTAGCCCGTCGGGGCTGCGGGTTGTTCGCAAGGGATACCGCGGCCTCGGCGCAAGGGCTAAGAAGGAACATGGGTGGTTTTTAGTCAGTAGAAGTCTGACACTCCCTTTCGCTCTGCCCAAGAGCGGGAGGGGTTATTTGATGATTTCCCACCCCCCAAAAAAAAAAAAAAAAGGGGTGAAATAGTGGATGAAAGTGTGTATGGAGAATTTCCGACATCCACGCGGGCGAAGCCGCTTGCATCCGCTAGTCCTAATAGGTATATGGTTGCTGTGAGAGGTATAATATCTAAAAGGACAGTAGCAAATAATTTAGTTTCCATCATTGAACATAATGCACATTTAGGTACCAAACAAAGTTGCACGTGATTTAGCTCATGCATCACGATTTGGCGAACCATTGTATATTTATAAGTGAGGGGAAGGAAAACGCATCGCAATTCGATTGTTACGAGCTTATTATAACGTAATTGTAGGTACCTAATTATATTAAATGACACTGTATTCATTTAAAAGGAATACAGATATTTATTAAGATTTTCATGTTGCTGACATCTCTTTGAGACGCGCGTTGAACACGAACGCGCCGTCGACACGGCCTGTCGTCGTCATAAGACGGACGGACGGCGAGCTAGCCCATCACTCACCGTCCACAGGGTGCATTTTTGCCTTCATCGATGTTGATGATACAATACAATGTCTTTATGTATATCTAGGCGCTTGTTTTCTTACCTACATAAACTATAGTAACACACAGTATAGATATTTACATAAACAGAGTTGATTGTAATAGCAAACATGTGTGTTACAGCAGTAGTTATTTACTTCGCACTACATAATGAGCGTATATTGTATTGTAATTTGTAATACCTACATCGAGACCTAAAGGAAAATATTGTCATAATAATGGCACACAGACAACGCGTCGTCAACCAGACACATATAAAGATGTTAGCCTGTTAAAAAGTTAATTCTGATGGACATCTCCAATAATACCCTGTGAGCAAGGGGCCTAGGGCACAATTGGCAACCCTTTATTTTAATTTTTTTTGGCCGGTGGAAAATCATCAAAAAAAAAAAAAAGGAAAAAGGGGTCCCGCTCTTGGGCAGAGCGAAAGGGAGTGTCAGACTTCTACTGACTAAAAACCACCCATGTTCCTTCTTAGCCCTTTATCTCTTGCGAACAACCCGCAGCCCCAACGGGCGTCGGCACCTTCCATGTGTTCCAAACAACCCGTGCGACTGTTAAACATACGAGCCCTTTTATTAATATTGTTATTTTTTGTCAGCAGATCAAAATAATCCAAGATGAAGACCAAGTTGAGTTCAGTAACTTACCTGGGGTTCACGGCGATGGACCGTCGCTTCTCCAACGCTATGCTGCCCTGGTTGCTAAGGGAAATCAGAACTACTGGTGTTAAGGATAAGGTATGTATTCCCAAGATCTGGCAGACACCAGCGGGCCAAAGTTGCATTCTATCAGTGACTACTGGCTAAGCTTTTCTGAACTAATCTGTTGGTGTCGGCTTCTAGTCTAATCAGCAGCTGAATACCAATATTTTACATACAGTTAGTACTGGGTAGGGACTGAATTGCCCAAAAATTACGGTACCTTTAAATTTCGGTATGACACATCATCTGCCTAGCCTTTTCCCAACTATGTTAGGGTCGGCTTCCAGTCTAACCGGATGCAGCTGAGTACCAGTATTTTACATGGAGCGACTGCCTATCTGACCTCCACAACCCAGTTAATACTAGGTAATACGATACTCTTTGGTAAGACTGGATGTCAGAATTTCAGGTCACTGACTACCTGTAACGACTGCCAAAGCTATATGGCAGCCGGGACCAACAGCTTAACGTGCTTTCCGAGGCACGGAGGAAACTCGGTATGTCGGGCGGTCACCCATCCACAGACCGACCTAGGCAAGCACAGCTTTACCTAAAGATCGACCCGAGTGGCAGTTCTTATTAAGCCACGAGCTCCGGTATGACGCCATACCGTTAAATAAGGGTTACCGAAATATTTCGGTACAGTTGTTTTTTTCGGTAGCGGAATTTTGAGGTTGGAAATGCATACCGGTATATTTCGGTAGGTAAGTACCACAACCGTTATAAATGTATCGGTAGCGGTACCAAAACCTTAATAAATAGAGGTTTTCTTCGACGCGACGCACCGCCTCGCCACTCACACACACAACAAAGAGATAAGTAAAAGAGAAGCAAACAAAATGTACAAAATACACAAGTTCTAACGTTTTCCACCGCGCACACGCGCGCAGAGCTCCGTCTCGCATACATTTCGGTACCGAAATCGTGTAAGGGTTAAATAACGGTGTAACCCAACATTTATTTATAAAGGTACCGGTATAGCTCAACCTTTATTTTAAACCGGTACCGGTATATTTCTGAGGTATCTTAACCTTTAACCGTAACCCCTTTCAGTCTCTGGTACTGGGTCATACGATACCCCGTGGTAAGCCTGGTTGTCAGACTTTCAGGCTACTGACTACCTGTAACAACTGTCAAAGATATACACATGACAGCCGGGACCAACTGCTTATCGTGCTTTCCGGGCTAAAAAAAACATTTGCCCAGGAGTTTGACTAACACTTAAAGAGAAGGCTTCATCGTGATCACTATGCTTGCTCAAAAAGGTTAGGGACTTTAATCTCCGAATCCCATCAGCAGGGCTATTGCGTATCTTTTTAAATGTCAGTGGCTATCATAGTGTCCATCGATTAACTGTCAGTTTGGTACAAAATGGAACCATTTGACAGTTAACTGATGGACACTATGATAGCCACTGACATTTAAAAAGATACGCAATAGCCCTGCAGGATGGAAGAATTTTGTATGAAGCCTGGATCACCTAACTTTCGCCATTCTATTCTGATTGACTCATAAAATCTATACTAATATTATAAAGCTGAAGAGTTTGTTTGTTTGTTTGTTTGTTTGTTTGTTTGTTTGTTTGAACGCGGTAAACTCTGGGACTACTGGTTGGAATAGAAAAACTCTTTTTGTGTCGGATAGTCCATTTATCGAGGAAGGCTTTAGGCTATATAACATCACGCTACGACCAATAGGAGCGGAGCATAAATGAAAAATGTTGCAAAAACGGGAAAAGATATTCCTTTTTGAGAGCTTCCGTTGCGTGCGCTGCGAAAACGGTTTAAGTTACGCAAATACCATGTATGAAAGAATTGTTCCTCTTTAAAAGTTCTAAAAAAAAGTCCGCGACAGCATATGTCTATCTTTTAAGATTGACTCACTGTAACCATTTTTTTATATTAAAATGTTAGGTTAAAAATAATTATATTTTGCGAAGCTTATTTAACCCATATGGTATTAATCTATATCTAAATAAATGTGTTTGTTAGCACAGAAATTTAATATAGAATATTTGTGCCCTTTACTCTATACAGTTTAAACAAATATCTTAGAAGATATCGCAATGTAAAAATATCCGCGCGACAAAATAATTAAGGGTGCGGCAGTCATTCGGTCCGGTGCGGTAGGTTCACAGAACAGATAAAAGAGATTAGAAGGGCCTTGTGGGCGGGGCAGGCGCGCCGCTCATATGTCGCAAACGCTCAAATGTCGACAAAATTTGATTTACCGGCGCATTCGCGCTCATATTGTGACAGCGTACGAAGCTCCGCGAAAAAAAAGAATTATGCCATCTTGCGCTACTATAATGTGTCGGAAAAGAAGCCAGGGTGTGTAGTGTGCCTCGAGAAGGGATTTCTTATCACCGGTAAGTCCAAATACCTTAAAATACAAGTAATATTTGTAATTATTACAATAGTATTATGTAGATGGTAGAAAAAATGATACTGTCGCAAGCAGTTAAAAAATAACGTACATTGCTTGCAATACGTGGGTACCATCTTGTACTGCGTGGGCGATTGCGCGATGTATTTCGTTCACTGCGAACGTCGCGTACGACGAGCCAAAGCTTGAGTTCTGCAAAATCTATGCATTTCGATTGTGTTGTACCAAGTTGTAAACAATGTCGATATTTAGTATGTGTGAATGTATTCAAATGATATTATTATGAATATGATTAAATAACTTCGTTTATTACTGTCAATTATTGTTTATTGTGGGTTATTAATTTTGGTTTTCGTCTAAAATTTGTTTTGAGGTTAGTCATTTATAATGGAAACATAACACAACAAAGTTTTGTTTTTAGGTTTCCAACAGATCCAGATACAAGAACACTATGGCTAGAGGCAACCGGTAGAATTGAATAGATACCTACTAACTAAATGTAGTAATTAATTGAATGTATGTCTTATTTTTAAGTGTTTCTCGTATGTTTACTTTTGATTTTACTTTTTTAATCTTTAATTTTGTATCTGTGTGAGACAAATAAATACCTTTTCATTCTTTCTATCCCGTTCCGAAATTAAAGCAAAATATTGCAAAACTTAAAGTTACAAAACTAAAGTAATTTTATCGACATAAATTATCGACCTTTTGGTCGCCGTAACATGTATGAGAAATTAAAGCGTGTTTGAGTGTACGTCATACGCAGTGTTTGCGCTAGTGTGACAACCAGTAGCAAGCTCGCGATCTAAGTGAGTGCGGTTTATTTGTGTGCGTTATGCGCGTACGTATTAGCCTCTTGCTTGTAGTGAATATAGAGAGTGGGAGACAAGCGGCGACAGGCGTTCTAATACAAATCAGGAACTATTTCCTTTCTAATCTCTTTTATCTGTTCTGTGGGTAGGTTAGTGGGGATTCTGGCCTCCGGGGACTCCGGAGAAATTCATATTCAAAATATTTACTGCACCATAATGTTTACAAGGTGTTACTGTATATTTAACAGTAAGAGATACCAATAGTAATTCACACTTTAATATAATCTAAACTAATATTATAAAGAGGAAAGATACGATTTTTTGTTTGTTACGATTTAACTCAATTTATGTTGACATTTTGTTATAAGCTATATTATGTGACGCAGACGAAGTTGCATGGGTCAGCTAGTATAATAATAAAATTCGTAATAATATTCGTTACCTTAAAAATGTATTTGTGTTATAGGTTTTGTATTGTTACTAGCTAGTTTTAAATTCTTAAATTGTAATCCGTGGAAAACGTAGTGGGTAGCATAATTGTTTAAAAATGTTAGATTTAAGATATTATGTTTAATTTCTATTGTGCTGCTGTTTGTTTTTCCTTAAATAAATAAATAAATAAAACATACATTAGTCTATAGCTGGCTTCGGTACAATCAAGTTTTACAAAGACACAAAATATTCTGAAGTGTCACGTTTCCGAGATATGAGCCATCAAAGATGATGACTGATGGAATCTTCAGCAAAACTTTGATTTGATTAGTCACACATTAAACCTATATCAATGGACTAGCTTTTGTCCGCGGCTTCACCCGGAAATATCAAAAATGACGATTTTCTATACAAACATATGGGGTTGAATTTTGAAAAATCCTTTCTTAGTTGATGCCTATTATTGCCTATGTCATAAGAGGAATACGTGTGCGAAATTTTAAGTTTGTGGCCCTAAGCTTTGCCTTCTAGATATATAGATAGAAGATCGATAGCTGCCCTCAAAACGAACAAGTTTTGTGAAATACAAATTAATGTTTTTGAGTGTCACGTCGACTATCAAAGATAAAGTCCATTCACTAATCGCATCTTCAGCACTATTTTTATTTGATAAGTCACGCATTAAACCTGTATCAATAGTTAGCTGACATCAATACAAATAACTTTTATTAGAGACAAATGGTCTAAAGTGTCACGTTTTTGAGATACGAGATATCAAAGGTAAAGTCTATTCACTGACGGCATCTTTAGTATTTGTAGGACCCTATTACTAAGACTTCGCTGTCTGTCTGTCTGTCTGTCACCAGGCTGTATCTCAGGAACCGCGATAGAAATTTTCACAAATTACCTATGTATTTCTGTTGCCGATATAACAACAAATACTAAAAACAAATTAAAATAAATATTTAAGGGAGGCTCTCATACAAAAAACGTGTTTCTTTTTGCCGTTTTGGTACGGAACCCTTCATGTGCAAGTCTGACTCGCAATTGGCCAGTTCTTTTTCTACACTTCCACTCGGACCCAAGAGGTTGCAAAAGAAAGTATCTAACAATAGGTATATTAATAAGCGTAACTGTTAACTTTGAAAAAACAAAGAAAATGGCGGAAGTTAACCAGGCCAAATTCAAACCCCCATATCGATGCCTTAGAGTGAAAACCTCGTAAGTGTAAAAGAAGTAACTGTTCAGGAGGAAGAAAAAACTGCGTGGATTTTACAACTATTGTACGGCGTCTTTTATATTTTTTTTAAATTAATTAATGTAGAACATACATAATAATAAATCGAATGAAAAAATTAGTCGGATCAGGTTTTGCGTTGCGAGGTTCTCTTCCTAGAAACGTAATAAAATGAATTGAGCAAAAACGCATACCCGAGGTTTTCACTCTAAGGCGACGATATTCATAAGCACAAGCTTTTCTAAATAATAATAGCTTTCTTCTGTTACAGCTCAGCATAGCTGTAGAAGATGGCTGCTTGAAAGCTTACAATGGCAATTTTGAGCCAGTCATCGTGCATCGTCTGGTTGATATTGTGAGGTGAGTCCCAAAGTCCCAACTTATATTGGTATTTTTATCTGATCTTCGTAAGTAAAGGGTATTTACATAACCCATCGGGGCTGCGGGTTGTTCGAAAGAGATACCGCGGCCTCGGCACAAAGGGCTAAGAAGGAACATAGGTGCTAAGAAGAAACATAAAAAAAATGGAACAAGCCCGCCACACTATTCCCAAACCACTGTAACTCCTGTTAGCCAGAATCAACAGTGGCGACCACAAGAAAAGCGCCGGGACAATGAAGCTCGACGAAGTCCCAGAGAAATGTCTTGGATCCCGCAACGAAATTAATCAGAAAAGAATAGCGGAGGAGTAGGAGTGGTTTTTAGTCAGTAGAAGTCTGACACTACCTACCGCTCTGCCCAGAGCGGGAGGACTCATTTGATGATTTTCCACCCTCAAAAAAAAGGGGGTAACCACATGTCCTGGTTGGCGTGACCGGGCACAGTTTGGCAGTTAAATGGAATATTACATGCACCCTACGTTCATCATCTGCCATCTTGGGGTCGGCTTCCAGTCTAACCGGATTCAGCTGAATACCAGTATTTTACCCAGTTAGTACCCACATGTAGGTACCTACTCAATTATTATTTTAGTTATTTACCTTTATTAGCCAACCAACAATTGCTTACACGGTGAATATTTAAAGTAAGTATCACCATAGTATAATTATAGTGTAACAATTAGGTTTGCCACTAGCACTGTACTATAAAATGAAAATCGAATTAATTAAAATGATACTCTGCTGGGGCCGTGGTGTCCGAGCGCTCATATCCTGTTCAAGGAAATCTCAAAACGTTTAGTTGACACTTATCGTGACTTTTATCTTGGCCAGAGGCTAAGTGTTGCCTGCCATACAACGTGGCAATGCCGCCAGTCTTTTGGGCACATTACCGGCTGACAGCGTTGAGGAGCAGTTTTTGATGCCCTTTTGTAGTTTCTTGTTAGTTTATTTAATAGTTTTTAATTAATGTACATAGTTAGTTTACTCTAATTAATATTGAGCTGCTTTGAATTATGTTTATAAATAGAATATTATCATTAAACATGACCGATAAACTAAAATTAACAAGTTTAAATTAACTTTACGTGATGGAATATAAAACTTACAAAAACAGTAACTTTAATTTTCCACCCAAACCTTCTATCATTCCTTTTGTTTTTGAATAACACACTTCCCTTTTTTTTTTTTTTGGCGGGTGTAAAATCATCAAATAACCCCTCCCGCTCTTGGGCAGAGTGAAAGGGAGTATCAGACTTCTACTGACTAAAAACCACCCATGTTCTTTCTTAGCCCTTCATGTCGAGGCCGCGGTATCTCTCGCGAACAACCAAAAGCTCGCTCGACTTAACCCGAATTTCAGCAACTCCTAGTTTTCTACCTACCCCCATGACATAAGAAAAACGCGTGAATTTATGTATGTTATTAAATTATGGGTCGACCTCGCAATTTTAAACTCATTTATGACTTCGAAAAAAAAAATGGCAAATCTACAAATCCGGAATAATTTATTTTTTTGCAAGATAGATCCTCAATTAGGTATGAAACCTGTTTTTCCTTTATAAAAACGTCCCAACGAGTAATTTTGTACCAATAAAGGTTAATCTTGACGATCTGTATGACGTTGTTCGAAGAAAAACATCAATAAATACATTAATAATACTACGTTCTATTTCGCTATGTTGTTGTTGTTGTACCTACACACGGCGATACTCAGAGATATTTAATGATTACTTAAGCCTGGTTTGGTTGCCTTAGCTATCTATCATAATTCTCCCGCCCTTAACCCAACTTATATGGGTCGAAACATCATGTCTTCTTTATCAATACTTCCTTATTAGGCCCGGTTTCCACGAAAACGGAGACGACCTGAGCGGAGAGGAGATGTGCCAAATTCGACTAATCACAGAAAGGGCGAAAGACTAGTTATAAATCTTAACTAATGTGATTGGCCGATTTCCGCACATCTCCTCTCGTCTCCGCTCCTCTCCGTTTTGGTGGAAACCGAGTCTTAGTCGTCATTTCAATAGTCACTCTCCTTCTAACCGTATCATCTATCACACACACCTCATCCATCGTTATCGGTATTTTATAGCCAACTCCTTCATCTTGCCTGTTACAGTGTAGGTCCTTCAGGTTTCAATATTGAACTACTGTTTCCTTACAGGGCCAGCCAAGTACCAGGTCGTCCTGAGGAGCTGTTCTACATACTGCTCAATGAGAAGGAGGGACTCCTCAATTGCTTCCTGTTCAAAGCCGCAACAGTACACGAGGTTAGTTTTATTTGATAAGAAAATGTGAATTCTGTCCAGTGTAAGAACCACATTATTACTGTATTGAACCGTCTCCAATCCCATACGGAAAGATGTAGGTCAAACCTCATATCGAGGGCTACTTCGAGGGCATATCATCGGCAATGGCTACAAAACAGGCACAGTTTCTTAAACTCGGCAGCATCACTATCAGGAAACCCGCCCGATGCCTGATGACAACAGTGGAAAAATCAGTAAAGGCGAGACCATACAGGGTCTAACCTTCAGTGATCCATCAAGAAGTCCCTGACCTGTCTCCGAATCCAAGCGGGCAGATGTAGCTCCTACCACGTAAAATAGAGATACCTCGACAGAAGGGATGTATCCTTATTATGACAATTTCGTCGTCAGTGATGGCCCCAATTTTGGAGGTAGACAGAAACTATGACCGTAACATAGGTACTTAACACGTACCTAAGCAATTTCCAAATACTATGCACCTGTCCTTTCTGCAAAACATAACCCAAAACTAAAGTCAATAGGGTAGTTAACTAAAAAAATCTAATTAGTCCGTCAGATAGATTTCCAAAAAATATTGGACACTTATTTTTTCTTTTTTCACGTAAACAAACAATGAAGACGTTTTACAGTGCTTTGAAAACTCGTGTGACGTCATATTCGTGACATTAGTATGACATTTTTTACCGGTGAGTGACGTAACAACACTCAAATCTTTGACGCGTTTTATCTTCGTCAATTTTTATTGATTTTCTAAAACAAAAAATACGTATCCAATATTTTTCGATAATCTAACAGACGGACTAATTAGAATCATAATTTATTTAGTCAGTAAACATTTTTGTTATAATTATGACCATGAAGATAATAATTCAGGTACCTGGCTGTTACCTAATACTGTTAGCTTAATGTTTTTAATTTGGTTGACATTGTTGACACTGGCGCCTAATACATCACTGTCTTGATAAAGTGATAGCAAACAAACCTGGGAGGTATTATGGCAGTAATGCGTTTTTGTCTAAAGAAGTACCTACACTATTCTGAGAAATGGATCGTCATTTTTTTTGTACACATAAGTACATTACTTAAAGGGGTTTGAGTAGCTTTGTATAGACTAGTGCCGGCTCGTTTTTTTTTTAGCGGCCACTGATAATTTGCATGCTACCTACTTTGTTGTGCTGTGTTAAGTCAACATATAGGGTGTAAAAGTACCCTTAACGCAAACGAAAGGCACTTGTTCTCCCCACCACTGCGATCATTTTTTTGTTCTAGACCATACCTGGGAACCTCCTAGTTACGGAGATATTGGGGGTCAAAGTTCCAAATTTTTCACAACTGGTAAATACTAGTATTTCAGGTTTTAACTTTACTTAAATTACCTCCATGACCCGTTTACTATTCAAAGCATCCACTAGCACAATGTTTTAAGAGTGCTACTTTGAGTTTTACCGTAAAATGTGATTTTTGACCCAAAAAAAAAAAGTAATTTCCCAGCAAAAATTTTTGCGTAGGGGTACTTAGTTTGATATACAGAATGCTTGATTGATGAAATTTTAAAATATCGGCTTCAATTACTGTCCTGCTTAAAGAAATATTAATTCTATTTTTAGAAGGTTGGTATTAGAGCTGGCTTTAATCTTTTACGACCGTCTGTCAATGTGACGTTATTATTGTGGGTCTTGGGAAATAATAATAACACATTATTATACTATTTTATTATAATATGATAAATCAAAACATATTTTTAACTCTCTTCGTCCATTTCGTTCTCAATGTCATGTCGAATAATCATAATTATCTAAAAATTGTGCCGGCGGAGTCATACTATTTTAATATCTGCCCCATCCCATGTGCCATTGCTTATGAAAGAGTAAACAATATTGTATGCAACTGATGGATTTAATTTTCTATCGATTAAGTCAGAAGTCCGGTATCAATCCATAATGCCACGAAACCACGAGTAATTCAAATCACCCATGGACCTGGTAAAGGGTCGACCTACTGGGACCATGGGTAACGAGTCATAAAATAGACATTACATGCAAACAGCAGCCTCGGGTCCGTTATTGCATCCAACCCTTGTGCAGCTCTGTCTACGAGAATACACTTAATATGTCCGTCTACATGAATGTCCAATATGAATACCGCTAACACGATTTAGACTTCGTCGGCAACAGGTGCAAAATGCACTGTTAATTATATCCATATCCAATAAAACCAGTCTGGACCTACGGGATTCGGTTATGGGGAGCCTGCTTTGATTTCAAAACAAATATCATTCAAAGAGTTCAGAACTACATCCTAAAGCTAAGCAATGCACCCTGGTTCATTAGAAACAGTGAAGTACACGTATATCTGTACATGCCAACAGTAACGGATAAGTTAAAGAAATTTGCTGGCAAATACAAAACATGGAAAACCTCCTAACCAGCTCGCTGTCCAGCTCACATAACCCGGCTGTCTAAATCACCTAAAACGGCAACGTCAATATTATTAATATGGAGGATGTTCCTAGTGGGGTACATAGTCAGAAGGACTGATTGCAAGATTCAAGACAATAAAAAAAAGTTACGTTAAACATCCAAATTGTAAGAATTTAGGAGTCCAAAGAGCTATGCTGGGTCAGTCACAATACACAAACGATTACAATGTCCAAGATTAAACAGACATTGGGCCACGCATGCTACGTATTTAATTTAATTTATTTAGAATTCTCAAAAAAATACGGCATTAACCTAAAACAGTGCAATGGAGTATATAACTTCTTAGATTTTAATGACTAATACAAAACCAAATATATCCGCTCCGATTAGATTTAGAGAAATGTATCCATAATAACTTTTGATCTCTTTATTCTGCTCTTTCAAAATATCCAAGTTTTATTACTGGCCGCGCAACTTTAAAACGACGCCAATTTTACTCAAACCCCAAGAGGAGCCCAGACGGTTCATCAGTTTGCATATTGACATTAAAACTGGATAGCTGATTAGGTGGGGCGAGATGTAAGAACAATTCCCATTGATATAAAAACTAAAGATACGGTCGTCCGAACATTTGCTCGACGCGTTCGCCATACAGAGAATCAGTGTAGTCTGCTCGTTAATGTAACCTTGTATAAGCGGCGTGGTATTTTCGAGGTATAGAGAACATAAATAAAGCTCTTAATAAAATTTACGACCGCACCCGAAGAGAGCCGATCGTGGACTAGTTCACTTCGGCTTAGGAAAGACCATATTGGGACCACGTTTGAGGCGTCATTTTAACATGCCGTCCGCCCAGTCCTTACGCAGTAATATTTAAGTCAATGACAATTCCACATGGTTTCTCACAGGCAACATAAGAGGCTGGCTTTTGCTTAACCAGACTTAATGTTGTGGATGCCTTGAGTGTAAAGCATCCAGCCATGGTGTATGAACTAATAGACTAAGTGACAGAGAACACATTCTCTGGCGTACGGATCTCGGCATAAGGCGTCACTGGGGATACTGCGACCTCGACACAAAGGGCTAAGAAGGAACTTTGGTAGCACCAAAGAAAAGCCGTCACTAGGGAACAGCTAAGGGACAGGCCTGGCTGACACAAGCAAAGGCGGAGGGGGGGAACAAAAAAACTATATTTTATTATTTTACATGCTAGCGACCCACCCCAGTTTCGTAAGGCGCCACATATCGGGTCCAAAACTATCTTAACTTCGGAGATCAGCGAGTACAAATAGAATGACACGTGGTGACACACATCCTAATCATATATATTAGGAAGATGTAGTACCTACGTCAAATATCATCATCTACCTAGCCTTTATCTATGTTGCGGTCGGCTTCCAGTCTAACCGGATGCAGCAGAATACCAATATTTTACAATAACGGACGTCACGCGGTGTCACCCGCGTAGTTCCCGTTCCCGTGGGAATACAGGGATAAAAAGTAGCCATTATCACCCGGAAATAGTGTAGCTTCCCAGCGGTGAAAGAATTTTTGAAATCGGTCCTGTAGTTTCGGGGCCTATTCGTTACAAACAAACAAACAAATCTTTCCTCTTTATAATATTAGTGTAGATGCAGCGTTTAACTATCTGACCTCCACAACCCAGTTAGAACTGGGTAATACGATACCTTTTGGTGAAACTGGTTGTCAAATTTGTGGCCACTCACTCCACTTTAACGACTCCCAAAGAAGATCTATTGCAGCCAGGACCAACAACTTAACGTGCTTTCCGAGGCACGTAAGAAACTCGGTATGTAATAGATGGTCACCCCATCCAGGGACTAACCTAGGCAAGCACGGCTTAACCTAAAGATTGACTCGAGCGGCTGTTATTTTTTTTATTTTTAAAAACGGTGCCCCACACTAGGAATTTTTCCTGTATCGTGGGTGCGTTTACAAACATTTAAACTCACATACACAGACACCCAGACCCGAAACAACTATCTGTAGGCCATACAAATATTTGTTCGCAGCAATCCAATCGCTTGGCCACTGCGCCAACCGTGTCGTCATGTTCTTATTTAATCAGTAGTTCCCAATCACCATACACATTCTCAAAGTTTCATCGAAATCGATTGAGCGGTTTCGGAGATCAGCGCTTACGAACAGAGTGACACGTGATGAATTTATAAATTAGGAAAATGTAGCACGTATTAAATACTTGCATATACATTGAGAAATAAGTGTTATTCTTTGTTTCAAAGTTCTTACTGCTGTATTCAGTAAACTAATCTTTGATCCCAAATTACCTACCATTTATACTAAAACAAGTTTGCGACACGATCTTGATCACCTTGCATGTAGACATCATTGGATTAATAAGGTATTGAACTAACAAATATATATAATTATATAGGTACAATTACAACAAGTCCTTTTCCTATGGGGGTAGGCAGAAACCACAGATGGCCACGGGTCGCCGCCTACTACGATCCTTGAATCCCATATGAATCCCCGAAGAGTAAGGTATTGGTGTATCCCGTCGGGGCTGCGGGTTGTTCGCAAGAGATTCCGCGGCCTCGACATGAAGGGCTAAGAAGGAACATGGGTGGATTTTAGTCGGTAGTAAGTCTGACACTCCCTTTCGCTCTGCCCAAGAGCGGGAGGGGTTATTTGATGATTTTCCACCCGCCAAAAATAAAAAGGTATTTGTGTATGTGAATGTTATATCTTTAGAATGTCCACATTTTGCCATAATCAATTAAAATGATCAAGTACTTAATTAGGACATTTTATCGTTTTTCTAGAATTTTCCAATTTTCTTCGCAATACGATTTTTATTTGTCTTAAAACGTTATTAGGGCTATTAAAACACACTTAATAAATAAACATAATTTGCGTTGTGTGTAAACTATTGGCTACACCTCTGCTTAACCCTTCGTAGATTGCAGGTGTGATGTTATGTTACAATAAATATTCAATTTCGGTCCAGCCGTTCTCAAGTAATGCACTTGCGCGTTAAACATTTAATTTTCATTTATGTAATTAATGCATAAGTTCTCTTATCTGTCAATAACATCTACCAGTATATAAACACCCTTATTTTTCATAAATAAAAATAAATTATCACCTAATTTCCTGAATATATAATTTCAATTCAATTTTGAAGAATCAATGAGTAAATAATTAAATATAAACAATGGCCGAATCTATCGTAACGGGTTACAACCTTGATCTACTATAAATTTAGATTCACGAACGAACTTTATATGTCAGTTGAATATTAGTTTCGACAATAAATACTAGTTGGCACTAACGTTTTATTAAACTAATTCGTCTTCTTCGTAAATGTACTGCAAAAATAATAATAACTTCTGTGTATATAGACAACAAAAATAATAGTGTCACTGTGAACTTAATAAAACTTGAAATAATTGTACATTTTTAGACAAACTTTGAGTGGCTGCAAAAGGAAAAACGATTATTTTAAATTTACTTGACTAATTCTATATTTACCTTCTCCAAAGAGAAATAAAATAAGTGATTAAAATACTGTGCTATTAATTTTATAATTGCAGTCTAAACTAAAGTGACAAAGAAAATGAAAATCTAATTTTGAAATGTTCAATTATGAAATAGACGAAGAGATTTTTATGGCGCTCGAGGATTGGATTTCAAATATAGAACTCTTCGTGATTGATAACAGACTATTTTCGATTTTCAAATACTTACTAAAGATTTAATCAAGACGTGGTCGTGAAAAATCATAAATGTTTAACACAAACTGTACATTGCATTTTTTGCGAAAAGTTGAAATTTGCCTTAAATTGTATTAAGTAAATATTACACGAATAATGTTGCCCAGGTTTACATTATAATAAGAAAAACAAGCAACCTATAATCTAAAACAAAAAAGTTATTTTTGGAAAAAAAGCTCTAACAGAAAAACATAAACAAGAACAACCAGTCACAAAATAAAGGAGTCACCTTTAAAAGACAAACAAAAACGAACTTCTTTTCACATAGAATTATAATATTTTCTTTAATGTAGCATATTCCTCTATTTATAAATAAACGGAGTAAATTCTAAACATCCTCAAACGTCACTATTTTCTCCTTTTACCCACATTTGAAACAAAAGACACAGTGGAAGGTAGAAAACAAAAGAAAATCATTTATGAAAAAGGACTTTCGAAACTCCTTTACAAACCGTAATACCGCCTGTAGTCCCAGAGTTAGCCAGAGGTGTAACTAAAAAAAAAAACAATTAACGAAAAGTAATAAACCAATCGACTACAAACAAACAATATAATCATAAGAAGTGCTACAAGAACACGCTGACGTTAAATACGTCAATTAATAACGTTTTGACAGCTGTGCCAAGAAACAACATGCCCTCTTCAGTATTCATCCCACTGGCGCGCAAAGCGGCTGTGTGCTACGCTAGCTTTTCCGACGTACAATTTTGGTTCGGCGCCGTACTAATACTCCTTGCGTGCGAAATGGACCTAATATGCTTTCATATACGAAACTCCATGCATAATATTAGACCATAACTAGAACAAAATGAGGCTGAAAGTGAATCTGACAGATAAAAAAAGTGTATAAAAAAAAGTGTAGTGATTTTAAAAAGAAAAAACAAGACCTTGATTTCGTTTCGGGATTTCTCCATTCATTTGCTGGTATGTTTTGAAAATAGAACGCCAGTTGACTGCCAACGTTTTGAGCGTGGCATCGTTTGCAGCGGTGTAAACAGAAAACATCTGATCATTTCAAAATGTTCGTTGACAGATGCATGTACAAAAAGTCATAACATTGACGGTCCAATTTGGAAGTTGAAAATGTGAAAATTAGAAAAAAGTTGAGTTCAAGCCAGTGTTTCGAAAGTTGCTAGTATAAAATAATGAATAAAGATTCTAATGTTTGAATTGGAATGTGATGAAGAATGTGATTGTGCCAGTTTTAAAATTTAAATTATTTTAAACGATAAACGTTTTTAAGATTAAAACTAACGAGTCTTTAATTGATTGTGACACTGATATGGGAAAGACAATGAAGTTGTGAAGTGTGTTTGGAATTAATAGGAATTGAGGAATAAATCGTGAGTACCATTAATATTTTTTATTAAACCTATACAATATGGTGATTGGTTTTTTATTGATAAATTGGTTTCCGAAGGATTCATTCATTCATGAGCTAATAGAAACTTGTCACTTTATCATCCTGAATGGCGTGTACTTATCACAATCATCAGTTTTTGATGGAAAGGAGAAAAATATTCAAAAATCAAGTACCTACGATTTCCTAAAAAAAACCTAGTTTGGATTTCAAATTATCCAAGTCAAAATGGTTGTAAATTAGGTCTAGTTTCACCCATATCCAGGAACGCACTTAATTATCAATCGCACTGCATGGGTTGCATTCAAGATGTGTTCCAGTTTGGAGTTTTCGTTGAGGTCAAACAATACATTAACGCGGGAAATATTTTGAATATGATTCGCTTTAGAACGACGAACGAGACATAATATTTAAATGAATACTTGAAATACTATAAAACTGCACTGAATATGTCACATAGACAATACAGACCTTAGTTTTAGATCCTAGACAAAGCGGCATTAGGACAGCGGCATCCTACATCAGCGATAACGGCGAAAAGTCCAAAATGTATTGAATTGTCATATGCTATCGAAAAGCTAGAAAGAAAGTCGTTGTGAAATATATTGAAATCGATTGTTTTATGCATTGATGTATTTTTATGACATGCAAGTGGATTCAACCTTTGGATAATAAGGCAAAAACTAGGCCAACTATAGATTGACCCTACTAAAATCAAAGATAATATCGGACATTAGTGCTTCTTGATGGCATTAATATAAAAAAAAACACAAATAATTTAAAAAAAAAATGTGTAATAGCCTGTCCTGTCAATGTCATTCAAGCGCAAAATTAACCATAGATATATTTTATGATCTGAGTTATAGAGTGTTGTTCCGCTATCGAAAGGGACGTGTTTCACCGTCGCGTCGCGTCATCGCCATTGCGATATTTTTTTGTAAACCTTTTGTTACGGAGAAATTGGGGGTCAAAGTTCCAGTTCAGCACAAGTTTTTTTTTATATACGAATTTTAAAATGATATTTTTTACACTAAACAATTCCCGTACTATTCAATGCACATTAGCTCGTTTGGTGTGGGTTACATTGAAACATACAGTAAAACTTGATATTTCAACCAAAAAAAAAGGAATTTCCAAGCAATCATTTTTGCGCTGACTTAGGTACGTAGTTTTATGCACAGACTGCTTGGTTGACGACTTCGGCTTGTATATCCTAACGGTTATCAAAGGCCCGACCTCATCATCATCATGAGCCTATAATGTTCCCACTGCAGGGACTCAGGCCTTCTCTCTAGGAGAGGGATGGGCTATCCACCACGCGGGCCCAGTGCGGGTTGGTAGATGTCACATGTCTTCGAATTTTTTGGTTCTAAGACATGCCGGTTTCCTCACGATGTTTTGTTTTGATGAAGACCCGACCTGCATTTGGCATTTACTATGCAACTGTACACGTATGTACGTGCTATCAAATTACCGTTTATGGTTAGTGTACCTAGCAATACACGGTGAGGACCTTCCGTTGCAGTATGCACTTTGCAGTCAATCGCAGCATGTTATTGTGTGGATCCAGTTTTATAAAGGCCATTCTTTTTCTCATGTTTGTCAGGCGAGTAAAGTGGTAAATTGACTATCCATGTTCTACACGATCTGGTGAATAATACGCAATAATAGCCCATCACTATCACCCACAGCCTGAGTCTACACTGTTGTGTATATTCTGTAAACGATAACGTAGATGAAAAAGTTAGCAATGTTTTCTAATGACCGGAATAAAACTTGTTGCACCGACTCTAAGTAAATGGAATGAGGGCAGGAAGATTATACGTTCCCCCATGCAATAGGGGATGGACCTATAAATTGCCACCAAACGGAAACGAACCTAGACTCTGCTAAGAATTTCATAAAGTATGACCACTTTTACTCACCAAATTAATGTCAGATTTTTCATACTGCTATGAGTTACGCGTATCAGAATTTACAACCAATATTGTGGTCCACTTCTTAATTAATATTGTGAGTACCTGTAGTCTTAGTCCGGTCAATTTAGACCAAAAAATGAGAGTGAAGTTACATAAAGTCTCAACAAGCTGAATTTCTGTGAAGTTGTTCAAAACATAATTATAAACAATGTCTAGAAGTTCCCCATCATTCCCCTGTAAGGAAAAAAATTTATTCAAGATCAAAGGTCAAAAAAATGAGTTTTTCGCGATTTTCAGCAAAACGGTAAGTTTTATCATAAAAGTATCTCAGACAAAAGTTGTAGATCATAAAATTATCTATAAAAATGTAATAATACTTTTTTTCTTACGAGCCACCGTTTCTGAGATATAACGATTCAAAAAGTTATAAAAGTTGTTATCGTCATAATATGCACACGTTTCCACGCCACCTATGAGGTAGTGTACTTATCGCGTTTTTGTTAACGTGGTTTCCCCAGTAGGCCTACTCCACGGGTCAGTTGTGATCCTGTTTAATGTAAAACTATTGCAAAATAACGGAAATTTTCAAAGATTGGGAAAGATAAAAGCGATGTAAATGAAAAAAAAGTGTTGAAGTTTATTCGTCTTATTCGTAAGTTTCAAATTCTTGTTCTTCTTCTTGTTCTTCTTCTCCTGCTTCTTCTTCATCTTCATTTTGGATGCAAGTAAATTGCGTCAATAGCGATGTATCGCATGATACTTCGTCGGAGTCAAACGAATCCTCCATTGTTTGTGATTCAATATTAGAGCACGACCGGCCTTGACAATTTGTGCATGCCAAAGAACAAGACAGTCCGACTTTTTTGCAACCACATTTAGCACTGCATCCCTTTTTGCAGTTGCAAAAAATAGTGTTCAGCAGTTTTTCTTTCTATGTACGGAGCTCCTAAAAAAACTACCTGTTTAGATAAGCATCGATATGCATGTTTCGTTAAAAATACTAAAAATAAAAAACAAGTTCAATTAGCTTGTCTTCCTCCAACCTCAGTTGCTGCTCACCAACATCTTTTTCGAGTATATTACCAAGTTCAAGTGTGGCTTGGTTATCAGCTAGACCCTACAGACTGGGGTTGGAAGTTGGTCAACAATATATTAGAGCCAGTTCAAACTTTACTTCCACCTGCGCCGGAAAAACTGCTGAACACTATTTTTTGCAACTGCAAAAAGGGATGCAGTGCTAAATGTGGTTGCAAAAAAGTTGGACTGTCTTGTTCTTTGGCATGCACAAATTGTCAAGGCCGGTCGTGCTCTAATATTGAATCACAAACAATGGAGGATTCGTTTGACTCCGACGAAGTATCATGCGATACATCGCTATTGACGCAATTTACTTGCATCCAAAATGAAGATGAAGAAGAAGCAGGAGAAGAAGAACAAGAAGAAGAACAAGAATTTGAAACTTACGAATAAGACGAATAAACTTCAACACTTTTTTTTCATTTACATCGCTTTTATCTTTCCCAATCTTTGAAAATTTTCGTTATTTTGCAATAGTTTTACATTAAACAGGATCACAACTGACCCGTGGAGTAGGCCTACTGGGGAAACCACGTTAACAAAAACGCGAGAAGTACACTACCTCATAGGTGGCGTGGAAACGTGTGCATATTATGACGATAACAACTTTTATAACTTTTTGAATCGTTATATCTCAGAAACGGTGGCTCGTAAGAAAAAAAGTATTAATACATTTTTATAGATAATTTTATGATCTACAACTTTTGTCTGAGATACTTTTATGATAAAACTTACCGTTTTGCTGAAAATCGCGAAAAACTCATTTTTTTGACCTTTGATCTTGAATAAAATTTTTTCCTTACAGGGGAATGATGGGGAACTTCTAGACATTGTTTATAATTATGTTTTGAACAACTTCACAGAAATTCAGCTTGTTGGGACTTTATGTAACTTCGAATGTCTAAATTGACCGGACTATCTACATAAATGCGAACTTTTTAAAGATAGATGGAAGGAGGTTTTTTACTCTATCACACAAAAACTATTGAACGGATTTAGATGAAATTTGGCACACAGATAGTTTATAACCTGGATTATTGCTGAGGAGTTTGTTCCGCCACTTCTTCTTCCCAGCTAAAACACTAGGAAGTGTCGAAGGGTGGGCGTTTTGGGAGACTGTCTCTTGTAAATAAATTTTGATGTTTGAAAAGTCAGATCAGCCTAGTTTGAATAAAATAATGACATTTAATTTTGATTCTCACATTTTATTCATACGATACCATGGGAAAAGTCAACGCGGGCAAAACCGGAGGCATTAGCGACTAAAAAAATACCTTTTTTTTTTTTTTGGCGGGAGGAAAATCGTCAAATAACCCCTCCCGCTTTCTCTCTCGCCCAGAGCGAAAGGGAGTGTCAGACTTCTACTGTCTAAAAACCACCCATGTTCCTTCTAAGCCCTTCATGTCGAGGCCGCGATCTACAATGCTTTGCCGGGGTCAATTACTCAGCTACCCTTTAATAAGTTTTGTATTGCGTTGCGGAAGTGGTTGTTGCAAGAGTGTTTTTATTCGCTAGATGAGTTTTTCCAAAAGTGTCCCTGTAAATTTTATACTATTAAGCACCGACATATTTGACTGTACTATTGCATGCTATATATTGGCCAAATGTGTGTTACCAAATATTTTATGTAATAAGAACTTCATGTACCTACCATATTTGATGCAATAAATGAATTGAATTGAATTGAATTGAATTGATATCTCTCAGCCCCGACGTCAAAAAAACCTGTAGTATGTTATCTTTTATCGTACGCGTTGAAGCGTATTATTAAAGATTTTATCTACTACATGTAAATTTATTTAGGCAGCATCATTACATTGAGTTTTTGATTACATCTGGTAATTGTTTTGTGTTGTTTGCTTGTCCCCCAAAAACTAAAACTGTTTCAAATATTAAATCAAAAGTGACAAATGAATTAATTAGGTATGTACTCACAATAAAATGGATTTCGGAGGAGCTCGTGGCTTAATAATAACTCGGGTCGATCTTTAGGTTAAGCCGCGCTTGCCTAGGTTGGTCTGTGGATGGGTGACCGCCAATTACATACCGAGTTTCCTCCGAGTTTCGGAAAGCACGTTAAGATGTTGGCCCCGGCAGCCATATATACATCTTTGGCAGTCGTTACAGATAGTCTAGTGACCTGAAAGTCTGACAACCAGTCTTATCAAAGGGTATATTATTACCCAGTATTAACTGGGTTGTAGAGGTCAGATAGGCAGTCGCTCCATGTAAAATACTGGTACCTACTCAGCTGCATCTGGTTAGACTGGAAGCCGACCCCAACATAGTTGGGAAAAGGTTAGGCAGATGATGACTATAATGGATTTCGGCTTATGTATGGCATGTTTCACTTACGCCATCAAACAATAACTTAATCAATAAATTTAATTAAATTAGCAAGTTAACTTCAAATGAAACATAAATCATTTTCTCACTTCACAGTGAGCGTTAAAAAAAATCGTGTGACTTACAGATGGACAAAGCCCAAAACATTGGACTTACAGATGACTTAGCAAACTATGTATCCCTGACCTCTCATTGACCTCCAACTAATTAGTACCCAGCAAGGTCATCAATCAGGTTTTATGACCCCAAGTTACGTCCCCATAAAACCCATGCAGTGTTAATTTAATTAATTTTGCTGTCGCCTAAAACCTATTTGAATGTTTATCGCTTGCCTAATCTCTTGTAATGTTTGCTGGTTGTTATTACAAAATATCACGTTTGTAATCTCCAAACAATTAGGCGGAGGTGTACCTATTAGTAAACCTACATTTTGCCAGTTATTTTTAACTTCCATGTAATAGGGGGCGAATCCATTGACAACGCGACCCACAAATCCAGACTCTGATGTCTACTACAGAAAAAATCATCATCATTCCAGTCATAAGACGTCCACTGCTGGACATAGGCCTCCTCCAGAAAGGGGGGATTTGCCATAATCGCCACGATTTGCAGGCGGGTTGGCGATCGCAGTATGGTTGTACACATGTAAAGTCCATTTCACGAAAGAAGTCCCGCAGACGAAGCGCTGTATGTCGCGCGACATAATGTTGTTTCACAACTTTTGGCATCGTAAATAAACCTTACGAGTATAACGCACTAATAAACTCACAAAATATCTACCACAACAAACGCACCTTGATAACATCGACAAACGACAACATGGCCGATCTGTTAAATTTAGTTCCACAATTGTCCGCGGGACTTCTTTCGTGAAATGGACTTTATCATGAATCGGTGGTGATTTTTCTACGACGTCGTTTGTTTTTAAGACGGACGACGTCAGTAATGTGAAGTATGATAACATTCCGATGACCGTTTATGTAACATAGAATCCATTGTCCGTTGATTGAGCGTTAGACAATACCTATATCCGAATATTTAGCTTTGTAGTTTTACCCACTAGGTACTCCTAGAGTTTTGGAAGTCAGATAGGCCTGCTCCATGTAATGTACTAGTATCCAGCTGCATCTGGGAAAATGTAAGCCCCCCTAACATAGAACAAGGTTAGGCCGATGACATTTACGTGGACAAGTCTGGACCCATTAATACAATATTTATCCGTATTGCTAGGCCACTGGATTTGTCCCTGTTTTACGTCCTTTGATGCTTATTGGCCTTGTTCTGCTCTATTTTCTGCTGATTTGGAGGGAAAGAAGAAATTATATTTGTCTTACTCCTTTAGTATTCTTTTCTCTCTGATTAATTTCGTTGCGGGATCCAAGCCAGATAAACTGTTTCTCTGGGACTTCGTCGAGCTTCATTGTCTCGCCGCATTTCTGGTGGGCGCCACTGTTGATTCTGGCTTACAGGAGTTACAGTGGCTTGGGAACAGTGTGGCGGGCTTGTCTCAAACACGGGCATAAGACATGTTCACTTACACGCGCCTTCTGGTAATGTAGTAGACAGAGGCTGCCCTTGAATGCGTCTAGGTGTACAAATGTACGCGGAAAACGAGAACAACTAGAGTAGGACCATGGACACAGTAGTAAATGCGAATTTATAAATATACTGTCCACGCGTCGCACGAGCGGAGAGACGCTCATTCCATGTGAGCATTCTTGATACAGATTACGGATTGGAATGCCCGACCGTCTTTTGTAAAATATAAAACTGGGAGTGATTGACTGGCTGAAAATTGCTGTGTGTGCAGTGCGATCGAGTAAGAGATAATTTTATTTTGTTTTTAGAATTTGTTGTTATAGCGGCAACAGAAATACATAATTTGTGAAAATTTCAACTCTTTAGCTATCGTGGTTCTTGAGATACAGCCTGGTGACAGACAGACGCACGGACAGACAGCGAAGTCATAGTAATCGGGCCCCGTTTTTACCCTTTGAGTTCGGAACCCTAAAAATGGAAGACGCCCTCCACGCAGTCAGACGGCGGAATTCCTTGTATTTCAGTTTATTGGTGTTTAAATTATATTTCTGGGGTCCTTGACAAGTGGTAGTCCTTTCACAACACGTCGTAGTTGTGCAAGGGTTTTCAACACATTTGTTTAAGCAGAAGTTGCGACAAATATTGAGAAAAGTATGCGAAGATGGGTTGGTCACGGGGAGAGGATGAGTGAAAGGTACAAGGTAGATGAAAGTGTTAATCACAGAACAGATGAAACCTCTTTTATCTGTTATGTGGTGTCAATGCTGCTAAAATTGTAGCTACACCGACATCTGCGAAATCAACATTATATTTATTTGCACGAATCACCCAAATTCCGAATATATATAATTTTGTAAAATGCCGTAATTTACTACGCTTGAAGAGACGCAATTAAAATATTTTTTTGCTACATTTACTTGTCAAAAATAAATCAGTAAAGTGGACAAAATATGACTAAATTACTGACTGTAAATTGATTGATTGAGGTGAGAAAATGGCAAAAAATGTGTTTTTCCTGTTTTGGTGCGTAATTGCAGTTTTGTTATTGTATTGTGTTTTTGCAAAAAGTAACATGTCATCATCTGCCTAGCCTTTTTCCCAACTATGTTCGGGTCGGCTTCCAGTCTAACCGGATGCAGCTGAATACCAGTATTTTACATGGAGCGACTGCCTATCTGACCTCCACAACCCAGTTAATACTAGGTAATATTATGATACTTTTTGGTAAGACTGGATGTCAGAATTTCAGGTCACTGACTACCTGTAACGACTGAATCGTCCATCAAACTTTGACAAGTCTAAAAATAAAAATGAAAGTATTTTTTGTCCAAAATATCTTCACATAATTAGTAATTTATTTGCAACCAAGTCCTCTAGACGAGCCAAATTCTGACATGATGCGAATATGATTTTCGTAGAAGCTCGTTGGATTGAGTCCAATATTCTATGCATAGTAAACGAGCATACAGAAGGTTTAGTTACGACTAAATCCGTATTCGTAGTTCTTATCGTGTTATTTTTGAAAATCCATGAATCCTCAACGAAAGAGCAAGCCCGCCACACTATTCCCAAACCACTGGAACTCCTGATGCCAAAATCAAAAGTAGCTCGACGGAGTCCCGTCCCGATACATCATCTGCCTAGCCTTTTCCCAACTATGTTGGGGTCGGCTTTCAGTCTAACCGGATGCAGCTGAATACCAGTATTTTACATGGAGCGACTGCCTATCTGACCTCCACAACCCAGTTAATACTAGGTAATACGATACTCTTTGGTAAGACTGGATGTCAGAATTTCAGGTCACTGACTACGACTGTAACGACTGCCAAAGATCTACATATGGCAGCCGGGACCAACAGCTTAACGTGCTTTCCAATGCATGGAGGAAACTCGGTATGTCGGGCGGTCACCCATCCACAGACCGACCTAGGCAAGCACAGCTTTACCTAAAGATCGACCCGAGTGGCTGTTCTTATTAAGCCACGAGCTCCTCTTTCGTTCTCAATAAGTCCCGCCCCGATACACACACCTTTTATTTGTTCATGTTTTTTTTTGCCAAATAAATACGTTTTGTTTCTCTCTTTTCTACCTGGGATCAAATTCAAGAAGACACTCTACGAACCCAACGTAGCATAGCAGAACACTTAGAAGTAGTGTGGAATGGTACTTCTGACTTCACATATTACATGCCATCTACCCACACACTCCATAACAAAAGTTTTAACGAAAATGGGTGCAAATAGGAAGGTCAACTTTTGTTGGCTTTCCTGTTTTGTCATTACAAGTCTTTTAGTCTCGAAGTTTTGGGTTATGTAGGTTAACGACATTCAAGGATAAGTTATTGAAAGAATAAAGAGCCTTATTTATTAAGATTAATGGACATATACATGATTGGCGAAATAACTGCCTCGTTGGTTTAATGGTCGCAATCCCGGCTGCTGACCATGCGAACTTCGGTTCGATTCCCGGGTCGGGTACAGTGTTATTGAGTTTTTCCTTCAGGAATTTATCACTACAACAGCCACGGAGTCTGGACTTGTGTCCGGTTGATGTCAATACGCTCGCCCTCTATTACGTGGGACTTAAACTTAACTGGCGAAATGTGGGTGTACTATTAGAGGGATGGGATCAAATTAATAAAAATCGACGAAAATAAAACGTGTCAAAGATCATGAGTGGTGGCTCGTGACGTCACTTTCAGGTAAAAAATGTACCAAACTGTTACGTTACACGACTTTTCGAAGCACTGTATAGTCTGTGTAGTCTTCATTTTTTGTTTACCTACATGAAAATAGAAAAAAATTGTGTCAAATATTTTTGTTATATAACATCACATCGTATGTATTGTATGTTATTGTTTTTATACCGTGTCTCTCTGTAGTAGTGTATTAATAATCTGGCGTGTTTTTGTCAATGTTATGTTTGCCCGTAATTGGCATGTATATTAGAATATTACCATAAGACTCAATGTATCTATGTCCATATATGTGCTGTGAGTGAACCTTAAATAAATAAATAAATAAATAAATCACTCCTAGGGTAGTGGACAAAAAAAATCTAATTAGTCCGTTAGATAGATTTCCAAAAATATTGGACACATATTTTTAATATAATGTATGGCGAAATGAAAAGTTACAACTCTGCTTAAATCCTCTAGTGTTTACAAGCGTTTTGTTATGATATATTAGGCTACGATGCATTATCTACCAGTAAGGTCCGGTTTCCACCAAAGCGGAGAGGAGATGTGCCAAATTCGACCAAACACAAGAAGAGAGAGTATTTACTATACGGACCTTGTAGAAACTAGAACAAATTTCCGTGCGTTCAAGCATTTTTGTCATACCTATTATTGGAATCAAATATAACAGCTCACAACTTAGGACCCAGTAATATTAATGACAATAATATCCGTGGTGCTAGGCAACTGGGCTTATCCCAGTTGTATACGTCTCTGTGTGCCTATTGGCCTTGTTCTGTTCTGTCTCCTGCTGATATGGAGGGAAGTGGAAATTATGTTTTTCCTACTCCTCCGCTATTATTTTCTGATTAATTTCGTTGCGGGATCCAAGACAGTTTATTCGTTACTCTGGGACTTCGTCGGGCTTCATTGTCTCGGCGCTTTTCTTGTGATCGCCACTGTTGATTCTGGCTTACAGGAGTTACAGTGGTTTGGGAATAGTGTACGTGGCGGGCTTGTCCCAAATAAAAAAAAAAAACACAAGAAATGCGAAAGACCAAATGTAATTTTTTTCAATTTCCGCACATCTCTCGTCTCTGCTCCTCTCCGCTTTAGTGGAATCCGGGCCTTAGTGACGGAACTGTCCCATAAATAACTATTATATAAACTTTATAAGAGCTGACCGCCATTGACCTTGTCATGCAAACTTTCCATAACTATATATTGTAGGAACTGGTTTCCATAGTAAAGCGAGGTTATTAGATTAGTTTTCCTTGTGGACAGTTGTTTTGTTCGTTCATTTTTGGTTTAACTTGGATTTGATTAGTTTGTCATAAATGGGACCATATTTGTCAAGAAAATAAAACAGAAATTTAATTTTTTTTTCGACTGGTTGTAGGTAATTAAATCAAATTAAAAATTGTTTTCATTAACCACAAAGGAACAACAAGTTGATGATTGGGGCCTCTTTTTAAGCAACAAAGAGCCTGTATTAAGATTAGGAGACTCCGCTCTTTCACAGCTAGTTTTTATAACAGAACAAAAAACAACAGAAAACATTAACAACAGAAAACATTTATAACAGAAAACATACCAAAAAACATAGCAGAAAACATAACAGATATCAACAGAAAACATAACATTACATTTGAAGGTAATGGTGCTAGGAATTTTTGTTGTTTGTTGTGTGCACATGTGGCATGTGCTAAATAAATATAATATCTTTCTTCTTTCTTGGTTTATTCTGATCCTGATTAAAGCCGAAAAGCACTTCTTGTTTTCATTATTATAGTTTTTTTTTATGTTTCGACCTTTTCTTCCGAACCTTTCAGCTACGGAAATATATAGGTCAAAGATTTAACTTTTTCACTACTTTATAAATGTATTTTTTTTTAAAAAAAGCGCGTATCCTAACGCAAAGTCGTTTTACAAAACGCCATGGAACCATCAAAACGATGAAGAAAACTAAGAATTTGTTCATAGAACAGCTGTTTTGCAAATAAAACGAATTGCCTTGAGTCATATTATGACCTAAATAATTGCTAAATTGGTTTCAAGTGCACACGTCCATTATTTCCTGTTTTATGTTTGTGTTGGATTTGTCGGTTTCCTTGTTGATATGTTCTATGTAGTTAGTAACCATATCTTTTGGCCGTGATTAATTCGCTTATTTTAGCATTGATTCTAAAATTACATCTTCTGTGCAATACGTTTTGCGATTTAGAATTAAACCTGTAAATCGATTGACTTCGATTTAGATGTTACTGTGTGCTGTACGTTTGTAAATGTGTTGCTAACCATCTTAAATGTTATCATCATTTTTTGTCTAGCCCTTTCAGAAATCAGAAATCATTTATTTTGCCAAGAATATGTGTACAAAATAAGTAACATTGTAAAAAAGTTTCAACACACTCTACCTTACGGCATGCAAATAGTAAAGAAATTATATATACTCAACTAACAACAAGACTAAACAATCAAATAACAAAGAGAAAAAAATGAGATCATGGATAAAAATACAGACACAATCATATCGCTCACGTTCTCTACAACATAATAAATAAACAACAACAACATTTCTTCTATAATTAACAAATAATTGATTAAAATTGATTAATACCTTTCCCAACTATGTTGCAGGGTTAGCTACCACTTCTACCAGTGTTACCCGATGCATCTCAATAACAGTATTTTACATGAAGCGACTGCCTATCTGACCTCCAAATACCTGCCTATCTGATGATACCCTTTTTTTTGGCGGTTGGAAAATCATCAAATAACCCCTCCCGCTCTTGGGCAGAACGAAAGGGAGTGTCAGACTTCTACTAACTAAAAACCACCCATGTTCTTTCTGAGCCCATGCGCCGAGGCCGCGGTATCTCTTTCGAACAACCCGCAGCCCCGACGACGGGCCATCTGATATATATACCCTACCCTTCGGTACGACTGGTTGTCAAATTTTCAGGCCACTGACTACCTGTAACGACTGCCCAAGTTCATTCCGTCTATTATAAAATAATAGAAATGTGTGATAGCCGGGATCAACGGCTTAGCGTTCTTTTCGAAGAAAACTACGTTAAGCCTTTCTTTACGACGGAAACTCGGTATGAAGGTACCGAGTGGTCACCCTTTCACGAACGAACTTAGACAAGTAACCGAGCGGTTGTTATTATTCAGCTACGAGCGATTAGGATAATTATTATCTTAAATATTGTACATATTCAATAAACCAGAATAACCAGTCAAGCATTTTATGACATTAAATTTTATTGACATTAGCAACGAATTTATTCAAATATTCAACATTGTGTTTAACTGTTTTATAACAAAGACGAGAACTTGACAACATGCTTTCCGATAGACGTGACTTTGAAATGAGGTTAATACTTACTTGTTTTAATATGTATTATAATTACTGATATACATAGTTTGCGTTTATATAATATTATGTATTGGCTCAGCAGCTGTTGTGTTAATTATAAACAAATATAAACGTTTGTTTGTTATTGTATATTTTTGGCAGATTAGTAATGTATTCATTTACTAGAGTACGGACAGATATAGTTTTGCTCGTCATTTTTCAAACGAACTTGCAGTAGGTATCCCATTATCAATGCCACCTGAGGGCCTTGATGACCCGTCGGGTTGTTCGCAAGAGATACCGCGGCCTCGACATGAAGCGCTAAGAAGGAACATGGGTGGTTTTTAGTCAGTAGAAGTCTGACACTCCCTTTCGGTCTGCCGAAGAGCGGGAGGGGTTATTTGATGGTTTCCCACCCGCCAAAAAAAAGTGCCTTGATGGAGTAACAATAGAAGTCGAAGCCGAAAACCCTGGGAGACTTCTGGTCAAATACTTTCCCTAATGAGCCTCCGTCTAAACCTAAAGTAAAGACATTTGCTCGTTTCTAGTAAAACTAGGATTACCATTTCGAAATACGAAGAGTCTGGATAAGAAGCTGGACAGTGGCGTAGCGTGCATTGGCGGGGCCCCGCATAAAGTTTGTTTGGGGGCCCATAAGAGGCATAAAGATTTCTCACAAAAGAAAAAAATGTTTGCATAAAATTAAAAGAAATATTTATTCATCATAATAATAATTATCTGTCACTTTTTCCAAAATTTTAACCAACAATTCATGTTAAATATACACTCCTTGCCCTTTTTTCAGCAAACTGATTTATTAAATCATTTATTTTATAGCTGATGACGACATTAGAACGCACGTTTTACGCGGGAAAAAAAGAAACTGCTTTTCTTGGCTTTTGTCATTTCTGAAATAAAAAAAAATTGGGAAGTTTTTATTAATTTTTGCTTACGCACGTCGGGGGCCCCAGTGGCCTGGGGGCCCCGTATAATTGATACGGCAGATACGGCGGTAGCTACGCCCCTGAAGCCGGACCTTTTTTTGTATTTAATTTTCCGTTTTTTTTCCATAGTTATTTCTTTATAATTCCAATTTGAAAAGTCCGTACAAAGCCGGAATAAGACCGCACGGAGGTTCAGTAATTCGGACAGGTTCAGTAATCAAATCGTAAAACGTCTAGACAGATGCACAACGATGCATATTTCCTCCTCCACAGGGATAAATGATTGTTTAAACACGTGACCCACACGTACATCACAAGCGTGACTTGTTAATGACACATTGGCTTCACGTGTCATCGTTTTCTCGCCACGGGACTTTTGACATCGCATGAGCACTTGGTGAGGAAGACTGTGAGTCTACCGGGTGTGAGCTGCGGGTTGTTTGAAAGAGATACTGCGGTCCCGGAACACAAAGGGCTAACAAGGAAAATGGGTGGTTCTGGTTTGTGGTTTTTATTTAGTAGAAGCTTGACACTCCCTACCCCATTTTTTTTTTTTTTGGCGGGTGAAATCAAATAACCCCTCCCGCTCTTGAGCAGAGAGAAAGGGAGTGTCAGACTTCTACTGACTAAGGGTTCTTAGTCAGTAGAAGTCTCAAAGAACATGGGTGGTTACCCATGTTCTTTCTTACCCCTTTATGTTGAGGCCGCGGTATCTCTTGCGAACAACCCGCACCCCCGACGGGACACTCCCTAACCCATTATTTTTTTTTTTTGGGCGTGTGGAAAATCATCAAATAACGCCTCCCGCTCTTGGGCAGAGCGAAAGGGAGTGTCAGACTTCTGCTGACTAAAAACCACCCATGTTCCTTCTTAGCGCTTCATGTCGAGGCCGCGGTATCTCTTGCGAACAACCCGCAGCCCCAACGGGCGTCGGCCCTTGCGGGCCCCTTCCATGTTGTTGACATCTCTTTGAGGCGCGCGTGGAACAAGAATGCGCCGTCGATACGGCCTGTCATCGTCATAAGATGGACGGACGGCGAGCTAGCCCATCACTCACCGTCCACAGGCCCGCGTCTACGGTGGCCGGAGGCCATCACGTGGCCCCCGACGCCCGGAGCGCCTCCCGCGGCGACGGGGACAAGAGGTTCTCTCCCTCTCATCTACATAACCCCTTAGGGATACCAGACGTGATGTTATGTTATGTTAAAGTGCCTGTTTGGGTTCGAATCGTTAGTCGGAACCACTGCTACTTTCTGGTAGGTACATGTGTTATTGAGCTGTCCCTCAGGATTTTAAGTAACCAGAATCTAGATTTGTGCCCGGTTTATGGCAATAGGGTCGCACTTTATTACATGGGACCTAAACTGAACTAGCGTAATTAATGTGTGTGTACTATAATGTTATACACTGCCTATTGTCTTCTTCCATACTTCTCTATTTCTCGTTCGTTTAATGTTATGTTAACGGTAATATTTTATCGTTCGCATTATTTGACATGACATTTGCTTTCCGTACGCCGTGACTTTGTAATGAGGATAACGTATAATTATTACTTACACATGTTGACATGTTTTGAATAATCTCCGCGTTGTTGTTTATGAATTTGTAATTATAATGAGGGCTTGTTTGTTTTCTTGGTGTTTATGTGTTAGGGAAATTCGGCTGGGTTGTTGTTATTAGTTTCAAGTTAGCGGAGAGTTTTCACGTGCCTACGTTACTTGGTAGCACCCATGCTACCAAGGTTTAATATTAAAGGCCTGATATGAAAAAAACACTGGCCAAGAGCAAGGACTTGCACATGAAAGGTTCCGTACCATTGAAGTAGATATGGAGAGATTTTCCATGTTATTTTAGCACCATAGACTTTTCATAGATTTTCCTGTACTCTATAAGTGTTGAACTAATTTCTGTATTTTCTTAATTTTTTTTTGGCTCAGTACTTTCGGAGATAAGGGCCCCCCCTTATCTCCGAAACCCTTGGATGGTCGGACCGACAGACGGACAGACAGACACACGAGTGATCCGGGTAAGAATAAGGGTTCCGTTTTTTCCTTTTGAAGTAGGGAACCCAAAAAACTTTTCTATACAATTTTCGAGATACACCACACATGGACTCCTTTTCCAATGGTCGTAGAGAAACCACGCAACGCCACCTTTTTTTTTTTTTTGGCGGATTGAAGTGGAAAATCATCGAATAACCCCTCCCGCTCTTGAGAGCGAAAGGGAGTGTCAGACTTCTACTGACTAAAAACCACCCATGTTCCATCTTAGCCCTTGCGCCGAGGCCGCGGTATCTCTTGCGAACAACCCGCAGCCCCGACGGGACGTAACGCCACTTGCTTCGATCATTACATACTCCTTTTGCCTCGTCCACGTACATACTAATATGAGTCTGTTGATAAAGATTGTCGTGGTTATTACCATCTGTAATGAAAATCGAGGTGCAGGCTCACCTTCCATAGATAGCGACACTCCCGCTTGTTTCCGTTTCCATGGATATCCCCAAGTGTTGGACAGAGGTGTTACCATCATTTCACCCTGAAGACGTCCACTGCTGGACATAGGCCTGGAACAGGTATCGCCACATTGAGCGGTCCCGTGCGTCCCGCATCCAGCGGGCATTCTTTACTAGGTCATCGGTCCACGATACCGTATTGTACGTGCACCCATATTTCGCCAGTATACCGTCTCATGTGAAAGGGGGCCGGCCTATTGCCATCACTGCTTCTGATAAATTCCTAATGATAAAATTAAGTGGGTATCCTTTCTCAGGAGTCGCACTTGCGACCGTAAGACCATCGATACCGTTTTCATAGTTACCTAAAAATAGGGTTGCCATCCGTCCGGGTTTTTTGTGCCCGAATAAGCATGGACGTTTGTAACGCTAAAATAAATGGTTAAAGAATTTATTTTCTCAAAAAGAAATTACAATTATTTCACTTACTTGAGAACAATTTGGAACTTAAAATATGGTAAAACATAAAACTTTGACATACAAACTAAGTAGGTAATATTTTCTTCAAAACAAAATCATTATTACACATATAAAAAAAAAAAAAAAAAAAATAAGCATGGACGTTTGTAATGCTAAAATATAACCAACTCAAAATGCTAAAACGATACCGAAACGCTGTAAGCCGGCCGTTACAGTGCTTTGATGTGTTACTTGAGGGTTGCCATCCGTCCGGGTTTCCCCAGATTTGTTTAGAGGGTGTCCGGGGAGCGTCCGGGCGGGGTTTCATTAGTAGTCCGGGTTTAAAAAATGTAAGTCTTTGGTCACCCGCGACACACGCACTGTACCCGCACGCCTCGATCAACCGATGAACCGATTTTTTTTTAACTGATTTTGAAAACAATTTGATAATAAGATTCTGTTTTACTAAGTATATTTAGAATGATAATAATAGATGACTAAATTAAATTTTAAGGTCTGAAAATAAAAAAGGTGATTTTGACATTTTTAACTGTTTTTTTTTACCCTGACTATGTTTAAAAAAACCTGTTGTCATGTCCGGGTTTAGGGCTCTAAAATCTGGGGCTTTCACGCGTCTTGTCCTAGTTTCCAAAATTTTGAGGTGGCAACCCTACCTAAAATATATTCATAATACTAGTGTTTATTTTTATATGTGTATGTATGTTTATTTTAAATCAATACAATTTTGTAACTAAAATTTTCCTATTTGTCTTTTCTACACACTGTGTCTACATGTCTAATACAACTCTCCTCTCGCAGGTCTGCTGGAAGAAATTTCTTATGAAATAAGCAGTACCTTTGTGCTCTTCTATTTTTTTATGTATTTTCCTTTTTTTTGTATTTTGTGTGTACATAAATAAATAAATAAAAACCAGTCGTTAGTGGTGTCGTTGCGGCATTGTCGCTGCGGTCTGCGGTTATGTCCAGACTTCATGCAACAGTATTTAGACAAAAGCAGACTGCTATAAACAACAACAGGTATTAGTTGGCTCAATCCACTTCGTCAATCAGGACAACTCACTACCGCAATTTAAGGAAAAATCATCTTTTCCTTATATATTGGGATGATTCATTAATTACTGACGTTTATTCCCTTTGTGTTAAATTTGTCAGTAAATATTGGCGGGTGCAGTTTTCTGTGGTTTTATTTTATAATAATAATTGTGATAAGTATTGCCTGGTTACTTTTATTCCATAACGCACCGCAGGCAAAAGGTATATCATCATCATCATCACTTCAGCCGAAAAACGTCCTCTTCTGGACACAGGCCTCCCCCAAGGGTCGCCACATTGACCGGTACAGTACGTCTCGCATCCAGCGGATCCCCGCAACCTTCACCAGGTCATCAGTCCACCTAATGGGAGGCCTTCCAACGCAAAGTCCTTCGGTTCGCGGTCGCTACTCCAGAACTTTTCAGCCCCATCGGCCATCCGTTCTGCGAGCAATGTGCCCTGCCTATGCCTCTTAAGTTGTAGACGAGGCAAAAGGTTGTTTTATAATAATTACTACATCAAACAATGTATACGGTCGCTGGCCTTCCGTCATCAAACATTACTTTAATTCACACATGTGAACAACACATTAAGTTACCATAAAGTTCACAAAATACCGGACTTTGTTTACCAAAACACCAAAAAAACATAGCTTTGAGGTCATTTATGTTAAATTCAAGTTTTATATCGCAAGTTGTTTGAACAATATACTCGCGCTGCCTTTTTAAGGTATGGTTGAAAAACAATGTTTTAAGTCAACCTCTTTTGAAGGAAACCGTATTTACTCATAATTAAGTAAAATAGACTTCAGTTAACTTATCTATTGAGGCGGGTAAACTCAGAACTAAAATAAAAGTACCAATTTTGACATAACATCGAGAAGGGTTAGGTAGAAGTGTATCTCATAGGACACCCACATTTCACCGGTTTTTAAGTCTCATTCAATAAGGGGCGACCCTTTGCCATCAACTGGGCACAAATCCAGACTCCATGGTTGCTCCTGAGAAATTCCTTATAGAAAAACGCAATAACACTTTGCTCGACCTCGTAAACGAACTCAGAGACAGTCACGGTTCACAATGGATAGGTATTAATTTATTTTTATGTTTAACAGATCGAAAATGCACCCAACTCGGCCATTTTTCGGTTCCCACTCGGATACCTCGGCTATCAATATTAAGAACCTGGTAAGATGCACGCTGTTGACTGTTGTCCCTAAATGTGCATTTTAACCCCGCTGTTCCAACGTTGTGTCTTTCAGCTTCCTTTATGCTACTACCCTTTAAGGTGCGGTCAAAGCCAGTGGACTGGAGATCAGATCAGACTGTGGATAGGAGAATTTGACAGATAATGTACTGAAATATTTGTCAAAATCCCAGTGATGGATTTTGACAGATGGTATATACAGTCTGATCCGCTCTTTTACCTTTGTATCATCGCTGTTTAAAGCTAACTCATAATAAATTAAAGTCCCAGTGTAACCTTATCTTCTTCGACGTTTACTGTAAGTAACATTAAAAAATGAAATGCCCGTTTTCTCTAAAATATCGACAACTCAATTAAGGTCTTAGGCCCGGTTTCCACCAAAGCGGAGAGGAGCGGAGACGAGAGATGTGCGGAAATCGGCCAATCACAGGATGACGAAAGACCAGATGTAAATTTTAACTAATGTGATTGGCCGATTTCCGCACATCTCTCGTCTCCGCTCCTCTCCGCTTTGGTGGATACCGGCCCTAACGCTTATCGGTTGTGCCGACGTTTAAAACCCATGGCTTTTATTTACTCGTTTATTCAGGTGTTTTTCTTACATAATAAGTAAACTAGAACTGTCTCCTCCTTTTCTATTTACATGTGAGCCTTAAAAATTAAAAATTCAGACAAGCGTGTCTTCTTATGTATTTTCCTACTCCTCCGCTATTATTTTCTGATTAATTTCTTTGCGGGATCCGAGCCAGTTAAATCATTTCTCTGATATAATTACAGAATTCTAACGCTTTTTCATCCGTACCTATTTAAAAACTAGTCAAAGTGATTCATCATCTTCCTGCCCTTATCCCATTCTATTTGGGGTCGGCGCAACACGTTTTCTTCTTCCATTCTTCCCTGTTACACGTCAAGGTGGCATTTATTCCTTTCTCATTCATATCATTCCTCACACAATCCATCCATCTTTTCTTTGGCCTTCCTCTCCCTCTCCATTCATCAATATTTATATCCATCACTTTTTTAATCACATGCGTTTCATCCCTCCTCATTACATGACCATACCAAGATAAAAGACTTCCTTTCAATTTTTCTGTAACAGGTGCCACTATCAAACTTCCTCTAATGTACTCATTCCTTACTTTACCTATTCTTGTCACTCCGCACATCCATCTCAACATTCTCATCTCCGCTACATGCAATCGTTTTTCATCCATCTTTTTCAAAGCCCAGCATAGTATACTAGTCAAAGTGATTACTTTAGTAAAAGTAATAATTTAACACACAATTTTTATTCTGTAGTTTCTGTAAATGCTTGTTCTTCGTTCAAGTTCTTGTCGTGTTTCTTGCATGAAAATGGTTGCATGAATAATTACTTTATGTTAAGTAATTACTTTTTACTTGAATATAGATAGGTACCTACTATGGAACACGGTGACAGTTGCTAAGGAATGAATTTTTTAATACCTACTAGCCATTTCTACAAGTAATGCCCATTGTCACCACAAAATTGAAAGTGTGGCAAAATTAACCGTGCCTCTCTGAAAGAAAAAACGCGCGAGTTTATGTTATGTTCATATGTATGTCCGTTTAATTAAGCATAATGTAGGCAATGTGTCAGAACAATATCCCGTCACTACAATGTTATGTCTTAGTAGTTAATTTATTACGTCTATTTACATCAAAAGCCGCTGTTACAAAGTCACGCCTAACAGCCTTGAACTTTTGATGGGTGAATACTAATGAAAATGTATTCGATTGATGCTATTTTTGTTCTTATTGATGTAAAAGCTATTGATAGAGTGCTACAACCAATTTCTAACTATGACCATTTGGTAATAGCTGTTATTTTTCCTTGCGGACAGGTGAACAAGAGAATGATTGGTACATACCGCCTTCCTTATTCTGTTGCCTGTGAAATGTTTTCCTAGCTTCAGTTTAACTTGTGTCAGTTGAAACCCTTTTGCCACCAGCCTTAGGAGCTCGTGGCTTAATAATAACTGCCACTCGGGTCAATCTTTAGGTTAAGCCGCGCTTGCCTAGGTTGGTCTGTGGATGGGTGACCACCCATTACATACCGAGTTTCCTCCGTGCCTTGGAAAGCACGTTAAGCTGTTGGTCCCGGCTGCCATATTTAGATCTTTAGCAGTCGTTACAGGTACTCAGTAACCTGAAAGTCTGACAACCAGTCTTACCAAAGGGTATCGTATTACCTAGTATTAACTGGGTTGTGGAGGTCAGATAGGCAGTCGCTCCATGTAAAATACTGGCATCCAGCTGCATCCGGTTAGCCTGGAAGCCGACCCCAACATAGTTGGGAAAAAGCTAGGCAGATGATAACCCTTTTGCCACCAAATAAGAAAATATAAAACCGTTACAGGTAGTCAATAGCCCTAAAGTTTGACAACCAGTCTTGCCAAGGGGTATCCTTTTTATTCATCATCATTTCAGACATAAAACGTCCACTGCTGGACATAGGCCTCCCCCAGAAAGGGGGGATTTGCCATAATCGCCACGCTTGGCGGGCGGGTTGGCGATCGCAATATGGTTGTTACGAAGGCACAGAGAACGCTGCTACCCATTCTCTGGTAAGTCCCTTAGTCGCCTCTTACGACACCTACGAGAAGATATGGAATGGTGCTATTCTTTACGTCCGACACCATACGAGCGAAGGGGTATCCTATTACCCAGTACTATCTGGGTTGTGGAGGTCAGATAAGCGTTCGCAGTAGATGATGATGATGATCATTGATCACACACGCACGCCGTCTATCTTATGTAGCAACATACACATTATGTATAGATATTTACGGTTGGCTATTTCTTGATACAAATGTTAGCTATAATCATAGACGATATGACATTAACCACATGCTAGGTGTTTCCTGTTACGACGTCATTCGAGCTAGGCATGTGTGTGTATCTAGATTATAATTGGAACTGGACCTTAATAGAGCTAAATTGTATGTTTGTTTGCTGTCGTAAATCACATATATTTGTATGTTTTTGTTTACCGTCGAATATAAGATAGATCCGCAAGAGCATCAAGGTTACCGAAGTACTTACCCCTTCTTTGGAGAGTGAGAAATCATCAAATGACTCCTCCCGCTCTGGGCAGAGCGGTAGGGAGGTCCAGTCTTCTACTGACTAAAAACCACCCATGTTCCTTCTTAGCCCTTTGTGTCCGCGGCCACATGTATCTCTTTCAAACAACCCGCCTACCGACGCATTGCTCGCAGAACGCATGGCCGATGGGGCCGAAAAGTTCTGGAATGGTTACCGCAAACCGGAAGACGTTCCGTTGGAAGGCACCACTAGGTGGATCGATGACCTGGTGAAGGTTGCGGGGATCTGCTGGATGCGAGACCCACGGACCAGTCAATGTGGTGACACTTAGGGGAGGCCTATGTCCAGCAGTCCACGTCTTTCGGCCGAAATAATGATGATGAATGACATGAGAGGAAGTGAAATTGACTGAAAAGTCTTGTGCTAATCGTTTGTTATGTGTGTGCTATGGGTACACTACTGCCTAACCCTTTGGAATTAGAGGCGTGCTGATATGTGATGCATATAATATTATGTATTGCAGTGTTCCCTGTATAAAAGTATGCTTAAAACCTTTTCGATTCATTAGTTGTTGATGAAAACCTTATTTTGCGTTTCTTTAACTGTCTATTTTGAAATTTTAATTAGAAATTGAAAAAAACAAAGAGACTTAAGTATTTGAATGTCTTTGGAAAAAAATTGGAAACCGTGGTTTTCGTCCTTGAATCACCCTTCAAGCCAAATTCAATTTGATTTTGTGGAAAAAAACTGGATTTAAATGGTATTCATTTAAAACAAGTTTTTTTTAACCAGGCTTAGTGTCTAATTATTATTGGCATTTATCGATTAAGTTTTTTCGCCAAATAGTGGTGTCATAAAAATGGATAGTTTATCTGTTTCTGTGACTTCATCAAATGGCCTTGAAATAGTTTTCCTGCTTTATCCGTCCGTTTATTTTAGAGCTCATTCAGTTCTTTATTAGGTTTAAAACCAGTTGAAAGTGTTATTTTAACCCCTCACTTATTCCTCAAATCAAATCAAATCAAATAATTTATTCGCATAATATGGGTAAGTAGATGATACATAATGCATTACATAATACAACAAAAAAGATCCTCATATTAACCATTTCTGGTATGCAAAATTTAAAACTTAAAATAAAAGTTTAAAAAATAATGAATTGGGTACCTATCAAATACATAGGTACACATTTACATTTTGAACTACATACTAAATTAACTAGTTATTATTGCACTGATAGGAACATTGTAAGGCGCTACACTAATTTTCTATTCTTATAACTAAGGTATTCCTGGGTCGTGTAGAAACATTTATTGACTAACCAGGCGTACAGTTTTTTCCTGAATAAAGGAATAGATCTAAGGTCTTTTAGTTCACTAGGTAATTTGTTAAATAATTTAATTGACATAGGGTAACAATTTCTTCTAAACAGATCAGTTTTTATGTTCGGCAAGGGAAAACTATTAGGATATCGGGTATTAAAATTACAATAATCACCAAAGGATTTGTATAGATACTGGTGTGTTTTGACGAAATTACAAGATTCAAATATATACATGGACGGTGCTGTTAGTAAATTTAGCTTTTGGAACAATGGTTTGCATGAAGTTAAAGAATCAACATTACAAAGTGCGCGAATGCACTGTTTTTGAGCCAAGAATACTCTATTAAATTCCACGGAGCCACCCCATAATAGAATACCATATCGTAGGTTGGAGGCTACATATCCGTGATAAGCTTGTAAAGCTGTTTTTTGGCTGGATATACGTGTGAGACGCCAAAGAGCGTAAACATACTTGTTTATTTTGTTGCAGATTTTATTTATGTGTAATTTCCATGAAATCTGACTATCTAATGACATTCCAAGGAAAACTATGCTATCAGATTGTGCTATATAATTGTTATTGTATGAAATTTTTAGTTTGTAGTTAGATTGTTTTCTATTGTAAAATTGAATTATTCTAGTTTTGTCTATATTAACTTTTAGATTATTACGTTCTAGCCATTTGATAATGCTTCTAACAGCTTCGTTAACTTCTTTATTGTAGTTATCAAATGAAGTATTAGGTGTATGTGGAATTACTAATGATATATCATCTGCAAAAAGGGTACAATGATGATGTGTCACGTTAGGCAAATCGTTGATGTAGAGTAGGAATAGAAGAGGACCTAATATACTTCCTTGTGGGACTCCGACTCTGTTAAATTCGAGTTTAGATTTATATGCAAATTCTATATTTTCGTTATTAATGTTGTTGATTTCTACATATTGTTGCCTATTTGTGAGGTAACTTTGTAACCATTTATGTGCTATACCGCGAATCCCGTAATTATAGGCTTTTTTGAGCAAAATATCATGATCAACAAAATCAAACGCTTTGCTCATGTCGAAGAACACAGCGCAGGTGTTAATACCTTTATCAAGATTTTCAGAGATCTTTTTTATTAATTTAAAGGCAGCTAGTGTAGTAGACTTTCCTTTCTGAAAACCGTGTTGTTCGGATTTGAGTATATTGAACTTATTTAGGAAATTTGTTAACCGTTTGAACATAACTTTTTCTATAATTTTAGCTAGTGTAGGTATTAGGGCAATAGGTCTATAGTTGTTGGGTTCTGTTGCATCCCCTTTTTTGTAAATTGGTTTTACAACTGATATTTTTAGTTGGTCTGGAAATGTACCTTGTGATAATGACAAATTTATGAGATGACATAGTATTGGTGCTATTATATGTGCAGTTTGTTTTAGGAGTTGTGTGGGTAAGTTGTCATAACCTACCGATTTTGTATTTTTTAAAGAAAGTATAATTTGGTAGATTTCGGCTATTGTAACTGGATTTAAGAATATGCTTGCATTATTAGGTTCTATTGTTGTAGATAATGGTTCTATATTTTTTTTATTATGAGGCGGTTGACTTTTAGTCAATCCAATGAAATAATTGTTAAAGGCATTTGATATAACTTCAGGATCTGTGATGGTTTTATTATTTAAATTTATTTTATTTATTTGTTGCGGATTAAATTGATTGCTTTCTTGACTTTTTATTATTTTCCAGGAATCCCGACAAATATTCTTAGAGTTCATCAATAAACGATCGTTGTTTAGTTTCTGTGCTAGGTTTATACTTTTTTTTAATATTTTGTTATAAGTGCGATACTGGGTTTTATATGACTGGCGTGAAGATTTACAATTGTATAGATACCTAAGCTTCCTTTTAGTATTGAAAGCCAATCTGAGGCCTTTGGTTATCCAAGTTTGATTCTTTGGTTTCTTATTAATTTTGATTTTTTTAACTGGAAAACATAGATTGAAAAACAGTGTGAAGGTATCATGAAATATTTGAAAGGCATTGTTTATGTCAGGTTCATCATATGCCTCTGACCAGGAGAGATTATTGATGCATTCAATGAATTTAAGTATGTGGTCCAGCGAATAGTCTCGTTTTAGAACATACCATTGTAGTCTAGGGGTTATTTTTTTGTTTACGGTGAGGGATAGCGTTTGACAGGTGTCATGGTCTGATAAGCCCGATGGTATAACTTTACCTATAGCAGTGGGATCATTGCTAATTATATGGTCTAAGCAGGATTCTCCTCTTGTCGGTTCATTTATGTGCATTTTAAAGTTGTAATTTTGCAGTAATCTCAAATAGTCTTCACGTACTGTAGAGTGTTTAAGGATGTTAATGTTAAAATCACCCACAATAACAACTTTTTTTTTTGTTTTAGAACGGGTTTTGTTAAATATTGTCTCTAACTTTTCCAAAAATATACGAGGGTTAGAATTTGGTATTCTATAAATACATATCAGAATGGATTTATATTGAGGAAATTCAACACCACAGCACTCAAAGGTGAGTTCAGATGCAATGTCTTTAAGCCAGGTTATTTTATTACAAGTTATGTAATCCTTGCACATTATACAAACTCCGCCTCTCCTCTGCTTGAATCTGGAGAAATAACACGCCAGTTTATAACCATTAATATGTACGTTAGGTTCTTCTCCACATTTTAGAAATGTTTCGCAAGTGCAGATTATGTCTATGTCGTTTTGTTTAGTTTTAAATTCTGATAAAGCTATTTTTAATAAATCTAATTTAGAAAGCAGTCCTGCTATATTTTGATGTAATAAAGTGACCTGGTTGTTATTGCTGTTTAATGCTGTAGTCTCGAAAAAACTTTAGATCAGATTTGTTGACAGACGAACGTGCGGGTTGTGTTTGAGTTGGAGTAGTATGTTTTACTATTGGAAAGAAGTCTAATATTGTTTTTTGTTTTGTAACAGGCGTTTGTGCTTCATATGGTATTATTTTATGGTTTTCACTCGAATGTATGCGAGTTATTCTTTGGATTTTAGGGTATTCCTTGCTCATGATTGGTAAGTACTTTGCGTTATAATCTAATGAGTCTATGAATAGGTTGAGCTTTTTACACGTATAGACAATTCGGTTGTTATATGTGTGAAATACATTCATAAAGTAGCAATTAGAAAAATTATTACAAGTAAGTTTAATCATATCATTTAACATTTTGACATTTAAGTACTTATTTTCACATACATTAAGAATCATAACAGTATTGTACTCAAATTTTTTTAGTAGGGCTGATAATTGTATCACAATCTTCATTGGGTTAGAGTCATTTTCACCAATACCTAAAATGATCTTGTCGTATTTACCTAATTTCAAGCTTGTACATACTTTTATTATTTCGTCAGTTGTGGCAAACGGTTTGGTTTCTGCTGAGATTTCATAGTGTTCAAAGTTTTTAATTCTTGAAATAATTAATTGACTTGCTAAACCGATGCATTTTTGGCCACCGAAGATTAATAAACGCCTTTTACTAGGGACATCTTGTATAGAAGTTTCAGCTGAACGCAGTTGTGTGACCGAATCTTTATATGTAGTTGTATCCTCCAAGGGATCAGATAATTTTGTAGGACTCTGGTAGTTTTGTCCATTCGGTATTTCCTGGTCGTCTATGAGAGATATCTTCGAAGGGGTCATATCATGTTGTTGATGACCTGTTTCTGACATAAGTTTTTGAGTAAAAAATCGTCTAGGTTGATAGATTTTGCTTTCTTTAGTACCAGTTTTGGGTGTACTGGGAATTGCTGAGCATATTTTCTGTAAATTGAGAATTTGTGACTGCTGTTCATCTTTTTCTTTCTTTAATGAAATGTTTTCGTTTGTGAGTTTTTCGATTTTGGTATGAGCTATTACCAGTTGCTGTTTCAATGTATTAACTTCTTCTTGTATTTCGGATATGTAAGAGTTGTGTTCAGTCGATAAATCCGGTAGACTTCTGGCGAAAATATCCGAACTAGTTGATGTGAAAGTTTCGTTTAAGGATTCTATCGACTTAGTTTTTTGCTTTCGGAGTGCCATTTTTGTTGAGCTTCGAGTTTCCATTTTTGTTATGAATTTTAGAAAGCAATAATATAACAAAATAATAAAGATGAAAAAAAACTTGTGCGAAAGAACGTCAAATTTTACCACAGTTCAAACAAATTTAAATCTCACAAAAATAATTACAGCACTTGTAGATCGACCTCGCTACCTCAGCTATGTCGTTTTTTTTTTCTGATTAATTTCGTTACGGGATCCGAGATAGTTAAATATTTCCAGGGACTTCGTCGAGCTTCATTGTCTCGGCGTTTTTCTGGTGGTCGCCACTGTTGACTCTGAATTTCAGGAGTTACAGTGGTTTGGGAATAGCGTGGCGGACTTGTGAACTTGAAAGAAAGAAAAAATATTTATTTGTCGCAGAAACATAACGAGCATACAAAGAGACATACAAAAAGCAGGGATAATTTATAAAGATGTTGCACATCGTGACTGCGACAACTAGGTTGCCACTCAGCATGATGCTGTGCTATGGGCACCCACAGCACAGCGCTGGTTTTCAGTGGTCACCCGTGAAAAAACACGAAAGCCAAGACAGCTTCAATATTAAGTATAAGTATATAAAATAAAGTAAGCAGTGCTTGAAATCACTTGACTTAAAAGTAAGACTAAAATTATTAAGTTTAGTTAAGTCTTACTTTTAAATTACTTAAAAGTAAGACTTAACTTGTCACAAAAAAGTCCATCTTTTATTACTGTGGTATAATATAGCATCCACATTCATACTAAAATCTTTTAAACCATGACAATCTACTGCCAAAGAACTTTTTAGTCACCGGCACAACTTTCAGATTTCGTGCTGTAATTTTCTTAAGACAAAAGACAATCCGAAAAGGTGCAAAGTCCATGTTCAATTGTGTAGAATACATACAAAGCGTAGAGATATGGCACACAAACGGTATTGTCCTTTTCTCTCTGATTGGGACTGGCAGAGAGCCAGTACAGAGGTTATTTCGATGCCAAATAAACACACAAATATACAGTATAAATTACACCGATATCTATATAGCGCTATGAATATTGGTTATCACTACATATTCTAAAACAAAGCCCTCCGCCGCGTCTGTCTGTCTGTTCGCGATAAACTCAAAAACTGCTGCACTGGTTTTTATGCTGTTGTCACCAATGGATAGAGTGGCCTCGTGGAAGGTTTTAGTATATAATATACACGCAGACGAAGTCGCGGACGAACTGCTAGTTGTATCTAAACATAAATTAATTTAAGCCTTTTTCCCATAGAGTAGGCCTTTTTTTTTGACGTGTGGAAAATCATCAAATAACCCCTCCCGCTCTTGGGCAGAGCGAAAGGGAATGTCAGACTTCTACTGACTAAAAACCACCCATGTTCCTTCTTAACCCTTCATGTCGAGGCCGAGGTATCTCTTGAGAACATCCCGGGCCCCTTCCATGTTGCTGACATATCTTTAAGGCGCGCGTGGAACACGAACGCCGTCGACACGGCCTGTCGTCGTCACAAGACGGACGAACGGCGAGCTAGCACCTCATCTCTGTCCTCAGGATAGGAGTAGGTCTTTTTTTTTTTTTATGTAATCTGCAACTTGGCAATCTGTCTAAGAGACAATAAGCCATACATCTGTCCGATTTCCATCTGATTTGTGATGTTTATGTAGTAAGCTTCTATGAGATGAAGTATTCCATCAGAGGCTACTCTTCAATGTGAGGAAAATCTGGTATTCAGTGTCGTTATGTCGTTTCTTTTAAGTCTAACATGACGAAGGCTACCCTCCTTATTTAAGACACGAGCAAGCTCGTTAGTATGGTTTGTAAGCTTGCTCTGGTATTTCTCGCTGTGATGGATTATTTCTTGTTTGATGGTATTTATGTCAAAATCCAGGTAAATATATTTGTTGCTGATACACCGTGGTATGTTAAACATTGTTCTTAGTGCCTTGGTCTGAAATCTTTTGAGTATTTCGATGTTGCTCACACTAGCTGTACCCCATAGTTGGATTCCGTAGACTGTATTACGTTACTCCGAAGTTCGAAATGCCGATGTACGGTATACAGAAAGTTAGTGAGTCCGAATTACGTGAGTCAGAATGTACGCTATGACGAAGTACGGTATTCAGAATGTTCGTTACTCCGATGTACGTTACTCCGAAAGTTTGCTACTACGAAGTACTGTACTCAGAATGTTCGTTACTCCGATGTACGTTACTCCGAAAGTTTGCTACTACGAAGTACTGTATTCAGAATTTTCATTATCGCGAAGTACGGAACTCCGAAAGGAGATTCTGAGAGAGTATTTCGAATTAGTCGAGTATCATAAATGTACACGTGTACATAACAGTGACTATAGCTACTAAAATACCTTTTTTTTGGCGGGTGGAAAATTATCAAATAACCCCTCCCGCTCTTGGGCAGAGCGAAAGGGAGTGTCAGACTTGTACTGACTAAAATAAAAACCACCCATGTTCCTTCATAGCCCTTCATGTCGAGGCCGTGGTATCTCTTGCGAACAACCCGCAGCCCCGACGGGGGCTACTGAAATACCTCAAAAAGAAAAAGCGGTACCCTTACAGGATTACTCATGTTTCCGTCTAACTGCTCGAAGACCCCCCCCCCTTTACTAAGCCTAAAATTTTGAAAAAAATGTAGAAATTAGTTCAACGCTTATAGATTACAGGAAAATCTATAAGAAGTCTATGGTGCTAAAATAACATGGAATCTCTCAACATCTACTACTATGGTACGGAACTCTTCATATTATGCAAGTCCAACTTGCACTTGGCCAGTTTTATCTATTGAACAGACTGTTTCAAAGGTGGTTCCAATTTTCAATTGAAATCTGTGTTGGTATATTCGTGTTTACGCAATCTACCACAGACCACATCCGAGGAGGGAATCTAAAATAATAATAATAATCTAATTTTAAAATACTGTACTGTACTGTACTGTGTTTAATACTGGTATTCAGCTGCATCCGGTTAGACTGGAAGCCGACCCTAACATAGTTGGGAAAAACGCTAGGCAGATGATGAATCTAATTTTAAAAAAAGTGACTTGTAAAACTTATTTGCACAATAATCATCATTTATAATACTTGACTAATTCGAAATACTCCCTCAGAATCTCGATGAGGAATATACTCAATTGTTATTGAGTAATTTTTCATAGCAAACTTTCGTAGTTCCGTACTTCGCAATAATGAACATTCTGAATACAGTACTTCGTAGTAGCAAACTTTCGGATTAACGTACATCGGAGTGGCGAACATTCTGAGTACAGTACTTCGTAGTAGCAAACTTTCGGAGTAACGTACATCGGAGTAACAAACATTCTGAATACCGTACTTCGTCATAGCGTACATTCTGACTCACGTAATTCGGACTCACAAACTTTCTGTATACCGTACATCGGCATTTCGAACTTCGGAGTAACGTAATACAGTCGATTCCGTATGACCAGATTGGCTTTAGGATGGCTTTGTATATCGTCATTTTACTTTTGTTGTTTAGCTGTGAGTGTCGTCCTATTAGCCAGTGCATACCCCGCAGTTTCGCATCAAGTTGCTTTCGCTTTGTCCAGATGTGCTTCTGCCAATTGAGTCGTCTATCGAGATGCATGCCGAGGTACTTAACATGTTCTTCTTGAGGTATTTCTTCGCCATTGAGCTTGACAGGAGGGCAAGTCTCTTTCCTAAGGGTAAAAGTGACATGTGTAGACTTGACTAAGTCTACACATGTCACTTTTACCCATGGCTGAAACAGTGGAGAATTCGAGCCAATCAGACTTGATTGGCTCGAATTCTCCACTGTTTCAGCCACCTCTCCATCTTATCCAAATGTCTTTGCAAATTCAATGACGCAGTTTCCGGACTAATATGAGAAGACAATAATGCCGTATCATCTGCAAAGGTCGCAGTCATTGTGTCATCTGTTGTGGGAAGGTCGTAGGTGTACAGAAGGAACAATATTGGTCCCAATATGCTACCCTGTGGTACACCTGATTGAATCTCATAAAGAGTAGAGAAGTCGTTATTCTGTTTGACTTGGAAACTTCTTTTGTCAAGGTAAGATTTGAGTATGTTTATAAACGAGTGTGGGAGCCGCTTTTTTAGTTTGTAGATCAGGCCCTCATGCCATACTTTATCAAACGCCTGGCTAATGTCTAAGAATGCCGCTGAGCAGTACATACGTTCTTCAAAGCATCTGCCTATGATGTCGACAATTCGGTGAACCTGTTCAATAGTCCCATGTTTTTCTCTGAACCCAGGAGTAGGTCTAATATAAAAAATGTTAGGGTCGGGAAACCATTTTATTACTTTTGCAAACTGTTTAGTAACACATCTTTGTACACTGTTTACTTTTCTATTAACACAACCGATGATCAAATGTTTTAAGTTTCGTTCCAAAGTGAGAATTAATTAGTTAAACAAACAATTTGTTGAGCAACTTATAAGATTAATGTGATATTTTTGGAACGAAGTTCCTTATCGCGCGTTGTGAAAGGGGGCTAGAAAATTCTTACGAAAAGTTGTCACGACACTTTTTGCTATAGTATGCTATTGTAAGCTGTGCGGCGTCGCATGTTTCTCTGTCTGTCTCTCTCTCTTATAGAAAGCAAGCCAGATATTTTCATTTTCATTTTTTTTTTTTTTTTTTTTTTTCTTTTTTTTTTTTACATAATAAAAAATAATAACAATAACTTCGTTCCATCCGGGTGTTCCTTGACACCTCTCAAGTTTTTTTTGTTACATTATACGTTACAACCTATAAGATTTGTATTTGCTTGTCTATTAGTGGTTTGTGTGAGAAAGCGGCTTTATCTAATTTTTTTTTTAGAGGGTGGAAATAATCAAATGACTCCTCCCGCTTTGGGCAGAGCGGTAGGGAGTGTCAGACTTCTACTGACTAAAAACCACCCATGTTCCTTCTTAGCCCTTCGTGTCGAGGCCGCGGTATCTCTTTCGATCAACCCGCAGCCCCGACGACCTTCGTTCCCGTGAAATTATTAAAAAAAAAAAAAATAAGTTACCAATTTCAAAGGTTTTAATTATTCTGCGCGGAACCCATAACATAACATCACGTCTGTAACCCCCGAGGGGTTAGGCAGACCCCGTCGGGGCTGCAGGATGTTCGAAAGAGATACCGCGGCTCCAGCGCAAGGGCTAAGAAGAAACATGGGTGGTTTTAAGTCAGTGGAAGTCGGACACTCCCTTGCGCTCTGCCCAAGAGCGGGAGGGGTTATTTGATGATTTCCGACACCCAAAAAAATTTAATAAGAGTAAATGATTTTCTACACGCCAAAAAAAAAGGTTGTCTAAAATGACCGATTTAGCAGAATATTAATTAGTGTTACGAGCTGGGTATGTGATAAATTAAACACTACCGATTAAACAGACCAAATAACTTTATTAATCACAAAACACACTTTGATTGTGTATTAAACACAATCGCAAAAACATTACTGAACACTATCGCACTAGATATCGCTTCAAATCACTCGTTGTGTCGTTTAAAACCAGACTGACAATAGGATAATAAAATAAATCGCAGTTAATTTTATGGATTGCCACTTTTTACGAATTGTAACGTAATTCCTTTATTTATGTCATACGAACTTAGTACCTTTATTTTTAAATATTCTTTACAAAAAAAAACATAACATTTAAGAATTTAAAAAATTGTAGCCCACCAGTATCGGGAACAGGGTCCAAGCTACCGGCTGTCAGGGCTCCAGAGAAAATCGAGAATCCGTTTCAAAGGGTTCTGAGTAGAGAATTCGATTCTGGCTCTTTTTTCTAATCGCAGGATTTCGGGATTATCTACAGATTATGGAAGTACAGCAATGAAATATCAACGATTAAGTGGACAGAATATTAATGTTTAAATCACATGTTATCAAGCATGAACCAGGCCAAACGCAGAACTATTGAGAAATTCCTATTAATACTTCGAACAGTTTAAATTACAATATTACCCTACTAAAAAGCCATATGGTGACAGATAAACGTTGCATTAGATAGGAAAACATTGCATTATTCTAATATTATGTTACATACTCGCAGATACACAACATAATGTATACCTACCTGTGTTTATAATAGAAGCGATAATATGTTTTGAATACATAAATTAGGGTTGATCCAGTCTTACTAATGGGTATCGTGCAACCTTTTTTTTTTTGGCGGGTGGAAAATCATCAAATAACCCCTCCCGCTCTTGGACAGAGCGAAAGGGAGTGTCAAACTTCTACTGACTAGAAACCACCCATGTTCGTTCTTAGCCCTTTATGTCGAGGCCGCGATATCTCTTGCGATCAACCCGCAGCCCCGACGGGCGTCGGCCCGTGCGTGCCCCTTCCGTGTTGCTGACATCTCTTTGAAGCGCGCGTGAAACACGAACGCGCCGTCGACACGGGTTGTCATCGTCATAAGACGGACGGACGGTGAGCTAACCCCTCACTCACCGTCCACAGGCCCGCGCCTCCCGCGGCGGCTGGGACGAGAGGTTCTCTCCCTCTCACGTTCCGCCACCTCTTTCGCTAGCATCACTGCTTCGCAGAAGGAGGCGACGGCGTCCCATTCCTCCTCGCCCCGGACCATGGCTTGCACCAGGGCCGGACGCGAGAGTATTGTGTTACTTAGGAACTTGGTTGTGGAGGTCAGATAGGCTTTCGTTATTGGATGACACGATATGCCTTGGTAACACTGGTTGTCAAACTGGGGCTTTTGACTACCCGTAATTAACGACCTGTTAGATATATACAAATGACAAACGGACCAACGTTTCTGAGGCACAGAGAGGTCCCACTATGTAATAAACGGTCACCCATCATGGGCTGACCTCAACAAACCTGAAGAACTACTGTGCTTGGAGCCAAAATCTCGAATATTAAAGTGATATTAAAAAAACTGATGAAAATTTATATTTGAAAGGTCCTAAAGCTTTCTACACACCTTTTTCGTCTCGGTACCTCGTGAAGCGTTCTCAAACCTTGGATCAACTCGTGTAACTATTGTGACTTAGCTTCGGGACCGTACCATGTCCAGGCAGCATCACATATTTAATGCTAGCGAAGGAGGTGGCGAAACGTGAGAGGGAGAGAACCTCTCGGCCCAGCCGCCGCGGGAGACGCTCCGGGCGAGAGGAGCCACGTGATGGCTCTGACATGGTTTGACGACCGCCATTTGGTGGCCGGGACCATCGGCTTATACGTGCGTTCTGAAGCACGGAGGTAATTCAAGCCTGCAATGTCCTAGCCAAACTGGAAACAACTTTACAAAATATGCTTCCCGTGGGAATCGAGCCCACGACCACCGGGTCACAAGGCACACGCCTAAACCACTCGACCACGGAGGCAGTAATTCTCGTTTGAACGTTGGCAAATGAACATATTTTTCCTCGGGACTGTAGATGGAGCTTCAAACTTACACTACCAACTTCTGGCTTCCCCTCTCGGTGTAAGCAAGTACCTACAGATCTAACCAAACAGACAGATGTGTTGCTGGGGAGTTTGTTCCGCCACTTCTTCTTTCCAGCAAAAAACACTAGGAAGTGTCGAGGGGTGGGCGTTTTGGGGGACTGTCACTTGTAAATGAGTAAAGTAAAGTAAAGTAAATTTTGACGTTCGAAAAGTGCTGATTATCAGCCTAGTTTGAATAAATGACTTTTGATTTTGATTTTGATTTTAACAGACAGATGTGTTGCTGGGGACTTTGTTCCGCCACTTCTTCTTTCCAGCAAAAAACACTAGGAAGTGTCGAGGGGTGGGCGTTTTGGGGGACTGTCACTTGTAAATGAGTAAAGTAAAGTAAATTTTGACGTTCGAAAAGTGCTGATTATCAGCCTAGTTTGAATAAATGACTTTTGATTTTGATTTTTATTTTAACAGACAGATGTGTTGCTGGGGACTTTGTTCCGCCACTTCTTCTTCCCAGCTAAATCACTAGGCCACTTCCTAGTGTCTCTTGTAAATAAATTTTGACGTTCGAAAAGTGCTGATTATCAGCCTAGTTTGAATAAATGACTTTTGATTTTGAGATAATTATGTGAAAACCCTAGCTAAAAACCTTAACAACAATCCACGTAACAATCGTGTTGTACAAATCGTGACGACTGCTGTTTATAATTTTATTGTCTTGACAAATTGATGGCTGGCCAGTGGCAATTAGTGGTGGTTAATATACAGGGTTGTGCCGACAATACGACAACAAATGAAACCACTGGTAGTTCTAGTCCATAGGAACATTATTAAACTATCATAAAAGTTTTAACACCAAAATAAAAAAATTGAAAAAAAAAACAATAAATTTAAGTAGCATATAACTGTTAACGAAATACATTATAATTTACAAACAAATATTGGTTTACTAACCTTAGGAATCATTTGCACCGATTAACGAGTGGAAATCAAATGTAAGAAAAGAATTTGGCAAAGACATTTAGGTAGATTGTTGTCGTATCGTCGGCACCACGAAGGTGTTAGGATTTATTTGATAGTTTAAAAATGTTCCTATGAACTAGAACTACCAGTGGTTTCATTTATTGTCGTATCGTCGGAACCACTCTGTATAACGTATAACACCAAAACATAACACGTTAGTTGTTCCTAACGTATAAAATTTGTTATACCGACTCTGCCAACGTGTTATTATTATAATGTTTCACTCAACAACACTTTCAACGGCTACCTACGATGCAACGTTTCCGAGTAATGGGCGTCCCAAATTGTTATTTAAAATAAATTGAAATTGCGCCCGTTTAGTGTGCTGCCGAATAAAAAAATAACGTGTCGGCGTTTAGATTGCTGCCGAATTTTACTACAACGTGTTATAATGTTATCGTATAAAATAACATGTTATAAAAATATATTGAATAGTCCATAACATGTTTATAATTTATAGCGGAGTTGAACATCACTAGTGGCAATGTGGCATAACTGTAGCCGTTTACACAATAGCTCTGTTGTTCGCAGTTGTACCTACCAGCAGTGATATTCTGTAGAATAACATTACGCTGATAGTCTCCAATGGGGCAACCAGAGGTGTGTAAAACTAAATGAATTGACGTAATAAAATGATCAAGATCATGATGTAAAATGGCCACATTAGCAGATTGCGTTAAAAAGCGTAAAATGGACCTTTCGTAATAATAATTGCGTCTGTGACCATTTAGGAAAATAGATCATAATGGGAAAATAATACTAGTAACTTTTGCCCATTGCTCCTCCGACATGCGGCAGATGTGCCCAGCCCAGTTCCATTTTAACCTAGCAGTTGTTAGGCCAGCATCAGCTATTTGGATTTTGGAGTGAAGATTCACATTTAGTGAATTATTATTATCAGCCATTTGTGTCCCACTGCAGGGCAAAGGTCTTTCTTCCACGCCTTTCCACTTTTCCCTATTCAGTGCTCCGGTTTGCCAATCCCTGCGAAAAGAATCAAGTTCGTCCCGCCATCTCCTTCTGGGCCTGCCACGTTGTCGTTTGCTGTTGTTTGGGACCCATTGCGTGGTTGCTTTGGCCCACAGCTACATTTTGCTAGTAAAATAAACAAGAAAGAATCATATATATATATCTCAATTACGCTCCATGATGAACGGTCGCAAATCAATTGTATAGAAGACTGTTACTAAAGCATCATTGGCTGGTTGATTGATGAAACTCCGCGCTAGCTCGCATTTGAATAACATCTTCTATATATAGAAATATGTATATTTGTGTAATGAACTTTGCACATACAGATGTCTTTATTTGTACTCTAGTCTAAGAATGCACGAGTAAATTGCAAGATATGGACTGATAGAGCAAACGTATCCTTTTTTTTTGGGGGGAGGGGGTGGGGTGAGAAATCATCAAATAACCCCTCCCGCTCTTGGGCAGTGCGAAAGGGAGTGTCAGACTTCTACTGACTAAAAAACCACCCATGTTCCTTCTTAGCCCTTGTATCGAGGCCGCGGTATCTCTTGCGAACAACCCGCAGCCCCGACGGGTGTGGTTCATACCTAACCTGGTGTCCCGTCCATGGGCCTCGGACTTGGCTTTAGATTTCGTCGATAAATATGGTCTTGCTGGATGTCATGCTGGTTTCCTCACGATGTTTTCTTCACGAAGCAAGTGCTAACAATAGGCACATGAATTCGAAAAATCACATGTTACTAAAACCGTCTATTCCTAGCAACTTTTGACAGAATGAAAGAATTGCATGCAGCCAAAAGTATTTAATACTTGCGATTAATGAGACAAAATCAAATTAAATCTACTTGCAAAGAAGCATTTGATTGCTTACTCCCGTACTCAGAGAGCTTTAATGATTACTTAGGCCATCACTTACTGCCGCACTCAGAGAGCTTTAATGATTACTTAGGCCATCACTTAGTAAAGGTTTTGACAGTTTTGTCATACAAAAGTATGTCAAACCTTTACTAAGTGACGGCTTAAGTAATCATTGAATATCTCTGAGTACCGCAGTTGGTAATTTAATTTAAGTGGAGCGGCATGTCCACAACGTCATTCCCCAAACACACCAACTCTTGAAAACCCGAATGAACAGTGGGGACAAACATAAAAGCGCCGAGACAATAAAGCTCACAGAAGTCCCACAGGTACGTCTAAATGTATTCCTTGAGGAAAACACGTCAATAACAGTCTGCAGTATTGTATTCAAAACAAATTGACGAAAAACAAAACAATACAGTACTCAGAATAACTTCTATAAATACTGAATTAATATTTCTTGAACGCACCTCGACCACATTTCCTAAGAATAACACACCGTCAACATAACAATAATGTGTCAAGTGGGTACATTACTAGTGATGTAGAATGTAGATGCAACTCACGAAACAACAAAAACGAGAACAATGCTAGTGGCCTGAGAATACTTCTCAGCTGTACTGCTATGTGGTAGGTATATGATAATGCTGACTAAACCAAATTTTCTGTATCATTGCACCTACTGTATTTTGGAAGCACCACCCTAAGGTAGACTAGCAGTAAATGCCAGGCATATAGTCCGCCTTTATACAGTGTTTTTTTTTTAATTAAATGTGCATAGAGTTTTAGTAATAGGGGATCGGACAAAAAAAAAACTAATTAGTCCGTCCGATAGATTTCTAAAAAATATTGAACACATATTTTTTCTTTTTTCACATACACAAAAATTTAAGACGATACAGTGCTTCGAAAACTCGTGATCTCCTCGAAAACGTCACATGTCAGTACATTTTTTTTTACAAGATTGGATTGACAATAAAACACTTAAATAATACCTACTTGAATTTTTATTTACGTAATTATGTAATTGAGTGTAGTTCTACTTTGTTTTATATGTCTTTTAAGAAAAACATGATTGCAATTACTCAGACAAAGCACATTCAATGTTTTCATCTACTTTTAAGGTCAGCATCATCTTCCTATTCATCTTCAAAGGTCAACAAAATATCCGTCGGGGCTGCGGGTTATTCGCAGATACCGTGGCCTCGACATGAAGGGCTAAGAAGGAACATGGGTGGTTTTTAGTCAGTAGAAGTCTGACACTCCCTTTCGCTCTGTCCAAAAGCGGGAGGGGTCATTTGATGATTTTCCACCCACCATAAAAAAAAAAAGGTCAACAAAATATTATGAAGAAAAGAGGCTGGTGGCGTTATATTTGCTTGGTGCCTGGCCCAGCCCAAATACCATAACAATGCCGTAATATGGCAACAACACCCGTCTGTCCGATTTCCAACTAGACAACTACAACAGTATTAGAATTTTTTATTTAAGTAGGTACTTATGTTTATTGAGTGTAGTTCTACTTGTTTTATAGGTCTTTTAAGAAAACCATGATTATAATTATTACTAAGAATACTATAAACATTAAAAGCGTAAACAAAAGTCCGATGAACGATAGCGTGAGGTCGAGTTTAAATATCCAAAATCCAATACAGTAACGAACACAGTAATACGTGATAAGATCAACGCAAGACTGCACAGTTTTGACAGCTTTGACTGTTAAGTTTAACTGTCGCAGAAACGTCAAAATAACTCTAGGACATTTGGATATGCACTTTTAAATATATTATCGATTTATAAAGTGGTACGTGAGTCGCGTCAAGACGCGCGCCATTCGAAAAGTGGTAAATTATCCCAATGATAAGATCATTAACATACAATTCTGGCAGTCACGGTCGTTTTATAGGTATTTTAATATGACCATCAAGCATAGTTTACACAGGTACACTGATTGTCTTGTGCGTGTTTCCGAACGTCGATGCAATTGTCTCTTCCTAGCAATGAATCAAATGGGAAATCACACAAAAAACCTTTATTTTTTTAAGAATTTTCCTCGCCTGTTTTAGAGAAACGTAATTGTTGCGACTATTTTTTATTTATTTTAGAAGAATTTTTCATAAAATAGTTATTAATGTACAGTATGAAATCTGGATTGAGTTTTAAGGGCAGAATCCGGCCATGTCATTTATTTGCTTAAACATGTGTTTACATACAGAATTAAAATATAATAATACATGCATGCAAGATAATAAAGAAGTTTTATTTCAACGGTACGAGATTCTACAGGATCTGTTGTCGCCACAAGTGGTTCTCAGGATTCAATTTTAGGTCCTGTTTCGTTTATTTTACTCCTTCAACTGTCGTTTCGTCCAACTTCTTTTATGTTTTCTCCTCCTTCTGAAAAGTTTGTTTTTTTGGTTGTACGCGCTAATCTCAGAAAAGGTATTAAACACTTCATTGAAAACAAAAATGTGTTGGTTAGTCCATTTATCGAGAAAGGTTATAATAAGCTTAGATGTGACGCAGACAAAGTTAGCTAGTATTTTATATTTGTCATAATTCTGTTAAATTTCTTAAATCCCTCATCACAACATAATACGGACATATCCTAACAAAATACGAGCTATAAACACCTCTCTCACTGAATAACTATTTTGTTCTGTCAAGCCAGACCGACACTTTGACAGCTACAATCAGAAGCCCGGCTTCATATAAATCATAGTCAGCGCATCATCTTTCAATTACAAGCAGTGCCCTGTATTGACCCGTTGATGTGCGCCACTGTAAACAAACGGTTTTATTCAAGGCAAACCAATTAACGTGATTTTGTAGGGTTGACACTAATCATAGCGTTTACTGTCGGGAATTTTTAATTTCTGTACTATGCACACAAAAAACATTGGTTCAAAAGTAACAACTGTTGATACTACTTTTTTTGCAAGTCTTCAATTCTTTACAGAGGGTAAAGAATTGAAGACTTGTAAAAAAATTAGTATATCTGAATTATTCAATTTCTTCGGAAAGAGATTGCTAACTATACCAGGGCTCCATGCTTATGCATATTATAGCAGCCAAAGCTGCAATACAATAAAAGAGAAAATGCAAAGCTAGCCCGGGCTTGAACCCACGATTAAGTACTACTACTACTACTACCCGACGGGAACAACCCACAGCCCCGACGGGGACAACCGCAGCTCCGACGGGAACAACCCGCAGCCCCGACGGGGACAACCCGCAGCCCCAACGGGATCATTTTACTACCCTTGTCCCATTTTACTTACATTTGGTCAGTGGTCACTTGTCACTACCATGCACTCTTGTTTCAAATCATTCCTCACACGACCTGTCTGTCTCTTCTTTGATTCGGTCTTTCGGTTTGGTCTCTTTTTGTAACATGCATTTATTGTTTGTTTTAATTCAATGCCATTTTTGCACGCATGTCCTAAGTGTTTTCTAGTCTGTGAGTTTAAAAAATTGATAAATTAAGAAACGAATATTTCCGTGGTGCTTTTTAAGTTGCTAAGATACATGAAAAACTTACAAAACTTTGTGGTGAGACTAATAAGACCTAATTTACGAACAATAACAATCTTTTCCCAATTCTATACGAGTGCTTTCTTCTTACTTTCTCGTGCATGTCTACTGTTTCTTGTGCCACCCTTATAATGTCAGTGAAAACTTTGAATTAGCCTTCTTTCACTAGTACAGTCATTTGGTCGAAAAAATAGAGGTTACCTGGAAAGTTTTCCGGGAGTTTTGAAAATTGGTAATTTTATAGATTTTGACGTGCTCTTTCCGAATTTTAACTTTGCCACCTCGTATCTTTGTTGTGTGGGGTGTCCAGTGTTCACAAGGAGTGATGTTATGTTACTACATGCGGACGTCTTGGTCCAGGGGGTGCTGGACTATGACCGAGATAAAATAAAATAAAAATAGCCTTTATTAACTTACTACTTACGTTAACATTCTCTTTCTTTGAAACACAACAACAAATACAACGACCGACACAAGCTACTGAAAGTCATTTAGGTCGTTCCTAAAAGTTCTGCAGAAATGCAAATCACTTTGAATACCATTAGACAGTTAACTATGCTCTCAGGACATCTATTCTATAGTAGAACAAATTGTAATGTTATAAAACAATAGTAGTAAAAGCATAGCCCCTTCCTAAGAAAATCGGTGGTGAACCACGGACAGACGGACACACGACGGCAGTCGGACAAGAAAGTGATCATAAAAGGGTTCCTTTTTTAAGGGATTTTCGCTATTGAGGTACGGAACCCTAAAAAACGCGCTTCTAACTCTACCTCAAGGTGGTGTGGAAACGCGTTATTAGCGCAAACACATTTTAAATTACAATTTGCGGCGTTCGTACGCCGTCACTATTGATTTTACGAAAAACGTTGTTAGGACATAAATGTAGGAAATTTTCTCTAGTTTAATTTAATTCTGAACTATTTTTATCGTAAATTGAGTCGGAACGAAGTTATTCTCAAAAAACTATTTTTGAGTGCCATTTTTCCAAAATGGCGGCGCGAGCGGCACAGTTACGAGGTGGCAAAGTGAAATTTCGAAAAGAGCACGTCGAAATCTATAAACTCACCCATTTTCAAAACTCCCGGAAAACTTTCCAGGTAAAACTACCAAATGACTGGACTACACTAACTATCGACTATCTTTATCCTAGCTGTAAGTTTTCTTCTATACTAATATTATAAAGCGGAAAGATTTGTATTTTTGTATGTTACGAATAAACTTAAAAACTACGGAACCGATTTGAAAAATTCTTACATCGTTGGGAAGCCTCGCTATAACTCGAGAACGGCTGAACCGATTTGGATAATTTTTGTCTTGAAATATTCGTGGAATTCCAGGGAAGGTTTATAAGGTGAGAAAGTGGTAGGTAGGTAGGCAGGGTAGTAGGTAGAGTAGTAGATAGGGTAGTAAGTAGGTTACTAGAGTAGGTAGGGTAGTCGGTAGATTAGAAGGTAGGGTAGTAGGTAGGTAGGGTAGGAGGTAGTAGGTAGAAAAAAGAGCATAGCAACGCATGCCGGGAACAGCTAGTAAAGAATAAAATAGTAAGCATCACAACAGAAGACGCCACATTGCCCGGTCACGTGCGTCAATCAAACCAATCATCATCATTCTCCTGCCCTTATCCCAATTTATTTGGGGTCGGCGCAACATGTCATCTTCTTCCATACTTCTCTATTTCTCGTCATGTCAGCAGGCACCTCCTTTGTAGCCATATCATCCTTCACACAGTCCATCCATCGTTTCTTTGGTCTTCCTCTACTCTTATAGCCATCTACATTCATACTCAACATTTTTCTCACAAGATTTTCTTCATTCCTTCGCATTACATGTCCATACCACAATAATAATTGACTAATTATGTCGTTGCTCTCTTCATCACTTTGTTGACACCCCTGTCCTTCACGTAATGTATCCAACGGCTCGCGAAGGAAGTAATTGGTTGTTCTGTTGTTTACATTAACATTCAATAACCAATTTCAACCTTGACCCAAGTACTTAAGGAAATGGGTAAACGGGCATCGGTACACGTGAACTAGTTTGTTTGTCAGTTTAAGTAATTAATTTGATTGTGTGAACGATGATTTTGCTAGAAAGGAGGTAACTCGTTATGAATCCGTGATGATTTACTTTAAAAACAAATGAGTTCGCTTTCGAATAAGGCTGTTTACTGACTAAAAACAATATGATTCTAATTAGTCCGTCTGTTAGATTATCGAAAAATATTGGATACGTATTTTTTATTTTATCAAATCAATAAAAATTGACGAAGATAACGCGTCAAAGATTTGAGTGGGGGGTTGTGACGTCACTCACCGGTAAAAAATGTCATACTAATGTCTTAGAATATGACGTCACACGAGTTTTCAAAGCACTGTATCGTCTTCATTGTTTGTTTACGTAAAAAAAGTAAAAATTCGTGTCCAATATTTTTTGGAAATCTATCTGGCAGACTAATTATATATTTTTTGTTAACTATCCTATTGTGTGAGCTCACTTGACTGAGGTGAACTAGTGAATGCACTACGAAAGACTGACTTGCTAAATAAAACTCCTGGTTGTCCTTTCAGTAACTTTGTAAACATCGGTGACCCGTGATCTCGCTGGCAATTAACTAATCTTCCTCAATTATAATTTAAAGAGCACGTGGGATGCACTTAAACCTGTAAATAAGTTGTTTTTGTCTTAATTTGAGACCACTTAATCGCTTCATTTATTATTAAGAAACTACAATTTACAGAACTAAAATTATAATAAAATATATACAAGTATCAAAAAGAGAAGAATTACATGGCGTCAAAAAACTCATCCACACCGCTGTCAACAGGAAAAGTGCCCAGAAGGCTGGCAGCATTCCCACGTTGGATGGCAATGCTGATTCTTTGGCCAAAGAACAGGCCAGCCCTCTGGTCACGTGAAGAGTCGACCAACCGCTTGGCAATTTCTTTAAATATTAGGTGAGCACTCGGACCCCAAGGCCCTAGTGTTTCAACCCCAAACGGCTCAAACACATAACTGCCAATTAAGTTGTTATTATTAATTTATTATTAAGATGATTTTATTCCAAAGGGTTTGGCGGCATAAATTAGAGTGCTGTATGGATATTCCTCGTTTACTTCACTGTGTCTACTGCTCTGCTCGCTTGTGTTGTTCTATGGTTTACATACCGGGTTATCTCCAGGCCTCGGAAAGCGGTTTTGAAAGTCATAACTGGTAGTCAGCGACTCGAAAGTCTGACAACCAAACTTATCAAGGGGTATCGTATACTCAGTAGGTACTAAATGAGTTGTTGAGGACGGAGGAAAGGCTCCATGTAACATACTGGAAGCCGGCAACAAAATAGTTTGGGAAAAGGTTAGGTTAAATTAGATGGTGACTATTCCTTGGGTTCCGTTTTGAGGCCGAATCTTTTCGGACAATCAAATGATAGACATGAGGAGCTCGTGGCTTAATAAGAACTGCCACTCGGGTCGATCTTTAGGTAAAGCTGTGCTTGCCTAGGTCGGTCTGTGGATGGGTGACCGCCCGACATACCGAGTTTCCTCCGTGCCTCGGAGAGCACGTTAAGCTGTTGGTCTCGGCTGCCATATATAGTTCTTTGGCAGTCGTTACAGGTAGTCAGTGACCTGAAATTCTGACATCCAGTCTTACCAATGAGTATCGTATTACCTAGTATTAACTGGGTTGTGGAGGTCAGATAGGCAGTCGCTCCATGTAAATACTGGTATTCAGCTGCATTCGGTTAGACTGGAAGACGACCCCAACATAGTTGGGAAAAGGCTAGGCAGATGATGAAATGATAGACATGGTGTGAAAATCCTTATTCATTTAAAATACTTATTTTCGTCTATTGATTGACAATTTATCGATTGTTTTGAACAAAGACGCATTGTTATTTATTTATTTTTGTTAATTTATTCACCTTGGATAAATCCGGGGGCGATCCTTCACCTTACCATTCAAATCAGAATATTAACCTTTGTGGTGGATAAGGCTGTTTACAAAATAGGAAATGCAGAAGATAACTAAGTAACCTGATTTCTGTGAGTAACTACACAAGGTACAGTTTTGCATCAACATGTAGTCTTCAAGTGTCCCTTGAGGCCAGCTCAAACCGCGGACGCGACGCCAGAGAATTCTATCAAACCAAAGTTACACCGAACGAAAATTATTCCTTCTTGCTATCAAGCTGCACGACGCACGTGTGTAGGGCTCGAACAAAAAACCTCCCAAGGTTCTCATCATCTTCAAATATTCTTAAGAACCTCTCATCTCCTCATTGCAGGTGACAGACCTCTTCACCCAGATGCGCGAGCCCTCGCCAGGGGCCCCGAGCCCCCGGGGCTCCACCACGTCGCTGGTCAACGGCGCAGTCACCAGGAACGTCGGCTTCCAGCAGCAGAACAGCTCTGAACATCTCCCTTGGAGCAGCCCTGCTATTTCCCTGCCGGGGAACTGTAACTCCAACTTGTAAGTTATCATTGTGTAGTAGGTATAAACTAATGATGGATTCAGTAGAACAGGCTAGCCAAAGATATGATGACTTTTGTGAGAAATAAAATGAAAAAAGGGGTTGAATAAAAGTGTGATAATTGACAGGAAGAACGGAAGAAAATGTGTTGCGCGACGCCGATAAAATGGGACAAGGAAAATAATAACACGTTTTTGGGGCAGTCGTGTTGTAAATACCTAGTTACAAAGTGAATGTCTTTGAATACACACAGACATACGCTTTTGAAACAATTCTGTTGAAAGTCATTGTAGATATACTAAACGCTCTAAACGCAATTGCCACTCGTCTAGACCGTTCGGTTTTGTGCAGAAAAAGAACTCGTTTTTAATGTTAATGTTCTCTACTGAGGCACATTTATCGCAACAGCGGTGATTCAATCTGAATACCACACGAATAAATATTAGAAAGGTTAGAGATCGAAGCCACGAAGCAGTTAACACTCTCGGTCCCAAGCACCCAGCATATGGGTCGAATTCGTTTGTGTGCTGACAACCCGCCTCCGAGTCGCCGCTATACGTAGCTATGTTTCTCTGCGAAGTTCAAAAATATTTTTTTGAATACCCGTACTTATGGCTTGGCAATACGGGTATTCAAAAAAATATTTTTGAACTTTGCAGAGAAAGCGTTTAAATGTGAAACCTTCTGAGCTGCTGAAAAGCTAACAGAATGGATGTTGTTTTCAGGACGAGCGAGAACCAGTCCCCAATGGCACGTACCGTCAGCAATGCATCAGCGCTGACTTCGCTATGTGCAGACCTCTCTGCTTCCGACTCTCATTTCTTTGAGGTAAGTGTTTCTGGACCATATAGAAAGAAAGAAAGAAAAATTATTAATTTGTCGCAGATACATAACGAGCATACAAAGAGACATACAAAAAAAATACACATATAACGCATAACATATATTAAAAAATACAACAAGCAGGGATAATATAAAGATAAGCGAGCGATGCTTGGCGCAACCCTCTTAGATCGTGTGCGTAACAACCGAAATCCGTCGTCGTGCTAGCCTACGACATCGGGCGGTCTCAAGTGGATCTGGGAAGGACATCTGACTAGACGTGAAGACGGTCGATAGAGCAAAACTGGTGGCCTAGGGTAGGTCGAAGAAACCATGGCCGTCCTAAAGCTTGTTGGGTCGACGATTTCGTCAAAGTCCCATGAAGCACTTGGGCACGCACATAACCGGAGAGTACTGATACTGATACTGTTAGCCTGTATCATCCTACTGCAGGGCAAAGGCCTCTCCCCATGACTTCCAGTTATTTCGATCTGAGGCCAATGTGGACCACTGGTCGTTGGTCTTGTCCAGATCGTCTCGCCATCTTCTACGACGCCTTCTGACTGTGTCAGGGCTCCAGAAAGTGGCTATTTTGGCCCACTCCAACTGGAGAGTGTGTTTGAAAAAAGAGGAGGCCTATACCCAGCAGTGGGTGTTTCCGGGCTGATAAATAATGATGATGATGAGGTGTTTCTGATCTTTGGTTAAATAATAATAAATAAATAAGCAACGGTCTTCCGTTGTCAAAAATGTCTTCATTTTTAGGTGACTGTGCATCTTCTGCCTAATTAGGGTGTATTTCATCAATGAGACTGTATTAACTAATATGTAAACCTACTTCAAGAGCTAGTAGTGTCATGTGTCATCATTACTTTGTAAAATTGACATTAAGAGCTCTTGATGGTTTCCACTGATCGCATTCGCATTCAGTTTAATTGATGAAATGTACACTTACCGTCTCAAGACCCACATTGACATCAATAGTAAAAGCAGACTTAACTCAAATTCTATCAATTTCATGTTTCCCAGGTCCTATACATCGGCAAGGTTCGTATATCCCAGCGCAAGGTCCCGGAGTCGCTGATCGACGATGCTCTGAACAAGTTCGCGCTGCATGAGGCTGAGAAGGCGTTGAAGCAGCGGAGACATAGCTTGCTGTCTTCTACTGGGGTGAGTAAGGAACAAGCAACAATAACGGCTAACAACAATACTGTAGAAAGCAAAATTTTCTATCTGTCTAATTATAATACAGTTCCATTTATCTTAAAAATACTAGCCAGTAGCCACCCGGAATATATGAAAACTCTTATCTATAAAACAAAGTCCTCCGCCGCGTCTGTCTGTCTGTCTGTTCTCGATTAACCCAAAAAATACTACACCGATTTTCATGTTGTTTTCACCAATTAATAGAGTGGTTTTCGAGGAAGGTTTTAGAATATAATTTGACCGACATCGCGGGTGAAGCCGCGGGTATCAGCTAGTAAATAAAATAAGAACCCCATTTCTACTTTCAGACCTCAATTTACAGCGGCGACTCAAAAGAGAACCTCGAAGAAAACAACTCGCCACCACCGCACGAGCTCTTCAATAACAACAGCAAGAAGATCCTAACACCCAGCACAACGCCCTTAGAACCAGACAAGGGCAAAACCTGGGCCAGCGCAGAAACGCTAAGTGTCCTACTAAAACCAGACCCGAAGAGAATTGATGAAGAATTCGACATGTTCACCAAACAAAGAGCTGAAACATTTACTAAAGAAACACAAGTTATTAGGAAACCAACTCCTACCCCACTAGAACCTAACGTTCTCATCTTAAACGTACCTAAAAATAACCTAGACACTGTCAAAGAAGAAGACAAATCTGATATTTACTCTGTAATATCAGAAACTGCTTCGTCTATCACAGAATTTTGTCAGAAGACTAAAATTGAAGACGCAAAAATTAGTTCTGATGCTAAGGTACAAGATCCATTTTTAGATAATCAGAAAGGACGTGATGATAGTCCAGCTCCGATGAGCTTTCAAGAGATTACTAGGAAGCCGGTGGTGGTGGAAAGAAAGACGCTGAACGAAAATAAGCCGTTCTTGAGGGATCGCTCGGCTTCTATTGGGAATATTAATCAGAAGACGCCTATTGCACAGCTGATTGGGGAGCAGAATAGGACCATGCTTTTCCAGGTAAAATGTTTAATTTATTACAGTAGCATTTTTTTGGGACAATAAGTTAGTCTTTTGATCTAAGATCATCCTAAAACGGTCAAGCAGACGTGTACGTACCCAATAGTAATACCACATTTCGCAAGTTATGTTTAAGTCCTATGTAATAGAGTGTGACCCTATTTCCATCAACCGGGCACAAATTAAGACTTCGTGACTGCCACTCTTCCTGATGCGGAAATTCAATAATACTTTGCTCGACCTGAGAAACGAACGAAACTTTAACATGCACAGTTGATATAGACTCCAGCACTTAGAGCAACTATAAACTATCAAACTTTAATAGATTGTCAACTTTATCACTCAAAGTTCAAGGTTCATTTGGAAAATCTGACAATTTCGAGTAGCTACACGACTCAACTAACTTACCACACTTCTCGTCCAACTTACCACAGTGTCTCAAGACGAAAGTCTATGACCAGTGTGTGTTGCCAGTGATTACATACGGGACCGAAACGTGGTCGCTCACAATGGGCCTCATCAGAAAGCTGAAAGTCACCCAAAGAGCAATGGAGAGTGCTATGCTCGGAGTTTCTTTGCGTGATCGACTTAGAAATGAGGACATCCGCAAGAGAACCAAGGTTACCGACATAGCCCGAAGAATTGCCAAACTTAAGTGGCAGTGGGCAGGGCACATATTATTGCTCGCAGAACGGATGGCCGATGGGGCCGGAAAGTTCTGGAGTGGCGACCGCGAACCGGAAGACGTTGCGTTGGAATGCCTCCCACTAGGTGGACCGATGACCTAGTGAAGGTTGCGGGGATCCGCTGGATGCGAGATGCACGGGACCGGTCAATGTGGCGACACTTAGGGGAGGCCTATGTCCAGCAGTGGACGTCTTTCGGCTGAAATGATGATGATGATGATGACACGACTTAATGTTCAAGTTTGCGGCTCAGTTGTGAATTTCGCCTTTAATAATTATAATAACAAACTCTCCTCAGGTTGGTCGCGCCGAACTGCGTCTCATAAGCCCAGACAGGAAGCAGATCCTCCTCCACCGCGGGTTCAAGGACGTCGCGTCCTGCGTGTTGGGTCGCAGCAACAAAGAGCACTTCGGGTTCGTGTGCCGCGAGACCAACGACACTTATGCTTGCTACGTGTTCAAGTGCGAGAGCGATTCTGTGGCCTTGGAGCTTATTAATGGTAAGGAATATTTCAAACGTTCTTCTATTTGTATTATGATCCCTGAGGCTCCTGCGTCTATTAAAGCTCCTCTTGTCTGAGAACTTTGTATGACTATTAGAACTCTACTGAATAATAATCCTCTTACTGCCTTAGTTCTTCCGCTTCATCATCCTATAATGTTTCCACTGCAGGGACTCAGGCCTCCTCTCGGAGAGGTATGGGCTATAAATCCACCACGTGGGCCCAGTGCGGGTTGGTAAATGTCACATGTCTTCGATTTTTTTGGTTGTAAGACATGCCGGTTTCCTCACGATGTTTTCCTTCTTCCGCCTTTAAGCACTTTAACCTTTTAGCACTTCTGTTTTGAGTTCCATAATCTTATTTCACCCTACAATTCATCAAGGTATCCTAAGTTCTCAATGTCTTCTAGCTGCCGATGTTCTTTAACTTGCCAAAATGACTCCTCCGCTACCAGTAGTTCATCTTTCTGTCATAGTTTTTTTATGTGACCAAGAGTCAATGCCGAACCGTATATGGTGTAAACGAACCCTTCACGAACACGTCATCCAACATCCAACTTATTTTTTTGGGGTGCTAAATCACATTTTACGGTAAAACTTAATGTAGCACTCTTAAAACATTGTGCTAGTGGGTGCTTTGAATAATAAACGGGTCATGGAGGTAATTTTAGTAAAATTATAACCTGAAAAACTAGTATTTTGAAAAAAAACAGCTGTGAAAAATTTGGAACTTTGACCCCCAATAACTCAGTAACTAGGGGGTTCTCAGGTATGGTCTAGAACAAAAAAATGATCGCAGTGACGGGGAGAACAAGTACTTTTCGATTTTGTTAAGGGTACTTTTACACCCTTTATATTATATAATAGGGCGATGTGGTCGCTAAGCGACAAAGCCCTTTATACAAATAAAAAAAAAATATTATATAATAATTATCTCCAAAATCTAATATTATGCCAACCTTACTTTACTCTTCACACACTATCCACATCGACCCAGGATCGAAGGATTTGAATCTCATGGGCGAGAAGCATTTGCCCAGTAGTGGCATTCCACTGTTAATTATACAGGCTAACATTAACAGAACATTTATCTGGTTACAGCCATCAAACAGGCCTTCGTAGCTCACGCCGATCTTCTGAAGAAGACCCGAGAGAAGTCACCAAACATGACCTGTGAACACTGTCCCATGCTATGGTACCACAGACTGTGCCATGATGTTGAAGGTACTACCTATTTCTACTACACTAATATAGTGAAGATAGCCCGCGATCTAGCTCGCCGTCCGTCCGTCTTATGACAACAGCGTATCGACGGCGTGCGAGTGTTGATGATAATTTAAGAGATGTCAGCTACATTGCAGGGGCCCCTGGTCCGACGCCTGCCGGGTCTACGGGTTGTTTGAAAGAGATACCGCGGCCCGGACACAAAGGGCTAAGAACTAACATGGGTCGATTTTCCTTCCTTCGACTCCGCCCGGAGCGGGAGGGTCGTTTGATGATTCGTTCCAAAAAAAAAGGATAGCCCACGATATTCTTACTTTTTTGAACAAAATATGATTTGCGCCTGTTGTGTGCACCTGTACGCATGTATTTATTAGAGAAAATCATCAATAAGATGTAGAGAATAATCCTCGGAACTAATGATTTTATTCCGAAAACTCTTTCACTAATATGAAGCTACTTTCAGGTATGAACGACAAGAAGACTCATGCTTTCGTCCTGCGTCGTATAGAACAGCTACCTGAAGATGAGCAGGACCTCATCATCACGAAGTACCAAGGTGGTACCAACCACATGTATGAGGTAAGCAGACTTACATAGGGTGAGACGACAGCGACATCTATCGCAACACATGCTAACTAATTGGCTAGTCCTACATCGCGCTATCAACTTTATCCGCGACATTAGCGTATATTGAAAATCCCGACTTACATAATGTCGGGCAGTTAGTCCACCAGACACAGGTCGAGGGATCCACCCTTTTCTATTGGGGGATGAGGAACTTTACATCCTTTTACCCCCCAAAAGGGTGTAAAAGTACCCTTTACGAAGCCGAAAGGCACTTGTTATGCACTATTAATAATAGGGTAGTTAACAAAAAAATCTAATTAGTCCGTCAGATAGATTTCTAAAAAATATTGGACACGTATTTTTTCTTTTTTCACGTAAACAAGCAATGAAGTCGATACAGTGCTTTGAAAACTCGTGTGACGTCTTATTCTAAGGCATTAGTATGACATTTTTTACCGGTGAGTGACGTCACAGCCCCCCACTCAAATCTTTGACTCGTTTTATCTTCGTCAATTTTTATTGATTTTATAAATCAAAAAATACGTATCCAATATTTTTCGATAATCTAACAGACGGACTAATTAGAATCATATTTTTTTAAGTCAGTAAACGTCCCTATTAAATAAACTAACGAGAAACTAAAAGCATCAAAAAACTGCTCCTCAACGCCGGTAATGTGCCAAAAGACTGGCGACATTATCACATTGTATGGCAACACTTAGCCTCTGGCCAAGGTAAAAACCAGTCCTAGGGTTACGAGAAGCCTCAACTAAACGTTTTGAGATTTCCTGCCCGCCTAGCATGCCACCGTAGAAACGGGTTTTGTCGACGGAAGAATCGACAAAATGACAGATTGTAGCAAAATTTAATGTCAAATTGTATGGAAAAAGCTTTGTCTATTCTTGGTAGAATAGAGATAGAATCGCCATACTAAAACAAACGGCTAGAAATACAGAAGAGAAGTAACTTTTCAATGCTGATTGAAAACCATATCGTACATCTGATATATCGAGTAAAGTACAATATCACTTTCCCTGTTGTAACAGACGGGTGAGCACAACGCATTCCTGATGATGTTACTGCGAGCGCACTGCGAGGCCAAGCAGACGCGGCATGTTCACGACACCGCTGAGAATAGGTAAGCAGGAGTTGTATACAGGGTGTAAATCAACCCATCACACAGCCGTCAACCAAGCATTCTGTACATCAAACAAAGTACCCCTACGCAAAAAATTTTGCTGGGAAAAGATTTTTTTTTTGGGTCAAAAATCACATTTTACAGTAAAACTCTGTGTAACACTGTTAAAACATAGTGCTAGTGGATGCTTTGAATAGTAAACGGATCATGGAGGTAATTTAAGTAAAGTTATAACCTGAAAAACTAGTATTTACAAAAACAGCTGTAAAAAATTTGGAACTTTGACCCCCAATATCTCCGTAACTAGGAGGTTCCCAGGTATGGTCTAGAACAAAAAAAATATCGCAGTGGTGGGAAAAATAAGTGCCCTTTGTTTGCGTTAAGGGTACTTTTACACCCTATATCGCTAGTTGTTAGCAGGAACTGAATTATGTTAAGTCAAAATTCAGTGTGATAACGCGATTATCCAAATAATCCTAACTAATATTATTTTAAACAGCGGTGGCCCAGTGGTGGCGGCCCCGACTTACGAACAGTAAGCCGTGGGTGCGAAACCGGGTAGGCGGATTACTTTGTGTAATTTATTTCATCACTACTGCTCTCGAAACGGTAAAGAAAAACATCGTGAGGAAACTGGCATATCTTAGAACCAAAAAATTCGAAGACATGTGACATCTACTAACCCATCCCTCTCCGAGAGGAGGCCTGAGTCCCTGCAGTGGGAACATTATAGGTTGATGATGACGATGAACTAATATCATAAATACGAAAGGAAATTGGTTACCTTTTCACGCCTAAACCACTGACACGATCATTCAGGAATTTTGCATATACGTTGTCAGGTGCATAGAAACAGACTCGAGTAAGCTTTTATCCCGAGAAAAAAAACTGTTATGTTTCTATGATAATAAATTAAAGAAAAGAAAAAATATTTATTTGTCGCAGAAACATTACGAGCATACAATAAGACAATAAAAAAGCAATAGGTACACATGACAAATATTTAAAAAAAATACAAGAAAGGAAAATAAAACGAAAGTTGCACGTCGTGACTGCGACAAGCAGGTTACCACTCAGCATGATGCTGTGCTATGGGGACCCACAGCACAGCGCTAGTTTTCAGTGGTCACCCGTGAAAAAAAACGTACGAAAGTCAAGACAGCATTAATATTAAGTATAGAGGTATATAAATAAGAAAATAAAATAAACAGTGCTTAAAATCTAAAGTCATTATCATCTGCCTAGCCTTTTCCCAACTATGTTGGGGTCGGCTTCCAGTCTAACCGGATGCAGCTGAATACCAGTATTTTACATGGAGCGACTGCCTATCTGACCTCCACAACCCAGTTAATACTAGGTAATACGATACTCTTTGGTAAGACTGTAAGTCAGAATTTCAGGTCACTGACTACCTGTAACGACTGCCAAAGATCCATATATGGCAGCCGGGACCAACAGCTTAACGTGCTTTCCGAGGCACGGAGGAAACTCGGTATGTCGGGTGGTCACCCATCCACAGACCGACCTAGGCAAGCACAGCTTTACCTAAAGATCGACCCGAGTGGCAGTTCTTATTAAGCCACGAGCTCCGCTTGAAATCTAAAGTACTACAATTAATAAGAGATATAAAAATAAAAAACTTAAGGTATGATTTGCACGCTAAACAGAATAAACATTTTACAAACAAGATCAATGATGTGATGAGTGTAATTCTGTTTTGTCTCGCTCCCTAATTAATGGCTCGATGAATCTTTTGAATCATGATTGTTCTTTCAGATCAGAGTTCCTGAACCAATACCTAGGTGGCACCACTATATTCTCAAAGGCCAGGCGTTCAATATCCAGCAGCTTTGATCTTCTCAAACGTAAGGCTAGCAGAGATGACGGCATCGCACCTATTATGATAAAGAAGGTGAGTTCTTGGTTGTGCCTGAATATTATACAGGGTGTAAATCAACCCATCACACAGCCGTCAACCAAGCATTCTGTACATCAAAGTAAGTATCCCTACGCAAAAATTTTTGCTGGGAAACGACTTTTTTTTTTGGGGTCATAAATCAGATTTTACGGTAAAACTCAATGTAGCACTGTTAAAACATTGTGCTAGTGAATGCTTTGAATAGTAAACGGGTCATGGAGGTAATTTAAGCAAAATTAAAACCTGAAAAACCAGTATTTACAAAAACAGCTGTGAAAAATTTGGTTCTTTGACCCCCAATATCTCCGTAACTAAGAGGTTCCCAGGTATGGTCTAGAACAAAAAAATGATCGCAGTGGTGGGGAAAACAAGTGGCCTTCGGGTACTTTTACACCCTAAATGTTGTTCAGACTCGTCTTCAATTTGTGTATGAAATGTTTGTACGTTTGTGTTTGGGGCTATTGTCCAGGGTCTCTTCAATGAATGTATTTATTGGTTTTTGTAGAAAAGACATTTAATATTGATTTACAATCGAAAGTACAAGAGCGATGAAGTGCAGAATAAAAAATGGGGTAGAAATGGCGCGCGCGGTGCGTTTTGTCGAAAATCCATTGTCATGAAGTTGGTGAGAGACGCTCCGCGGTGATTGGCCGACACACCGCGACGCTGGTTGGCTGACGTTACTCGCGAACACGGCATCAGCGGCAACTTCATAACTTACTGCTGGTTGCCAAAGGCTCTTTAGATCTTGCGGCTTTCGGTTAGATCTCTAATTTGATTAATCCTCAGACCAATACCCAGTACCTTCTTTGATCTTTGCTTTATTCAAGATTTTAATCATATGCGACCAGCCGGATCCGAAATCGCATTACTGTAAGTCCAGCCAAACGATATGATAAGAACAGTGAATGCTGAAAGCAAAATGGTGAAGTAAAGTGTCGTAAAGAAATCGCTATGTCTTGGAACTAGAATATATTTTTTTACTGGGATTTTTTCCTGTATCGTGGGTGCGTGCACAAACGTATTAAGTCACATACACAAATACCCAGACCCGAAACAACTATCTGCAGGCCATACAAATATTTGTTCCGTGCGGGGATCGAATCTGCTACACGCAGCGCAGCAGTCCAATCGCTTAGCCACTGCGCCAACCGTGCCGTCAAAATCAAAGGCGTGTCTACTTCCATCAACCCACATACCCACGTGGCTGATCACAGTCTAATTCCTGTCACAAAGGAGGCCTGTTTCTCAGCCATGGAAACTTTATAAGCTGATCCTGCTGATGCTAACCAATATGTCTTTTTTTTTTGGCGGGTGGAAAATTATCAAATAACCCCTCCCACTCTTGGGCAGAGCGAAAGGGAGTGTCAGACTTCTACTGACTAAAAATCACACATGTTCCTTCTTAGTCCTTGCGCCAAGTCTGCGGTACCTCTTTCGAACAACCCGCAGCCCCGACGGGACCCGCAGCCCCGACGGGCCTTCACCTATCCTTTGGTGGGAATACAGACGTAAACATTATCGGTATAGTGAACCCATTCCCATTCGCCATTTTTTCAGGAGTCATCACCTCTGCCCACCCCCGTCCCGATAGTACTGGACACGTCATCGGAGCCTTCCGGTCAGGAGCTTCTATCTCCTGAGCTGGTGAGGAGCAAGAGTATGTCACCTGCAGTGTTGGACGGTAAGCACTTGTGGTTTTATACCATAGAACAGAAAGAGATTGATACTCGTCGTAGACATGATCACAGCACAAGACATCGTGACAAACATTGGTTAATAACTATAGTGTAGTCTTATTGGTAAAATGGGTTTACTTTGAGAGCTGGGGTAACTCTGAGGATTGCTAAACTTAGTATCATTTTTCTGATTTATCCCTTACTAGCCGTACCCGCATGCGTTGCTATGCTCTTTTTCCTACATACTACCTGCCTACGTACCAACTATCTACATACTACCAACCTACTACATACCTACTACCTACCTACTACCTCCTACCCTACCTACCTACTACCTCCTACCCTACCTACCTACCACCCTACCTACTAACCTGCCTACCTACCTCCCACCCTACCTACTACCCTGCCTATCTACCTACCACTTTCTCACCTTTTAAACCTTCCCTGGACAGTGGAATTCCACGAATATTTCAACACTAAAATTAGCCAAATCGGTCCAACCGTTCTCGAGTTTTAGATAACCTAAGAGGTTGACAAATCTACCATCAGTGAACGAGGTAGTCTGGTCGAAAAAATCTACCTTTCAACTTCCAATAACGATTCATACGAATTTCCTAATGCCAAACAATTTTTAAAATCTGTCTACATGGACCACGGAACTCTCAGAAGGTGCTGTGGTCCAATTAATTTTAAAGTTGGACAACTGCCCCTAGTAAAGACTCATGGTCCAACTAATAGGATAGAGCAGTTGGACCACTGCCCCGGACTGATCCTGATAACGTTAACAATGCCTTGTGTTTATTGCAGAAGTAACGCCCTCCCCGCGTTCGAACATGACGCCCACGCCAGAAGAGAGCGAAGAGACACAAGCAGAGGGGACACCCGTCAACTCTCCTATGATGGACATGTAAGTACCACTAAATAATAATAATAATTGGCTATTTGACTACTGTAAAAAAATCATGAAAAGGTTATATTATTTCATAGAACTAACAGAAATAACACGATGTGTGAAAAAAGTAATAAAATCGATAAAAAATGGAGTAGCTACATGCTTTAAAAGTTTTTGGTGGGGGCACTTTTTATCCTTGTCGCGCGAATCGACCATTTGTACTACGTCACTAGCGGTATGAAATATGAGGACACATTTTTGTAGCGCTGTCTTTTTTTAAGCACGTCATTTAAAATCAGTTAAAACTAAGCCATTTTTTTTAAAGGTTTTGTAACTTTTTTCACTCATCGTGTTTTGGGGAGTATGAGGAACAGGGTGTAAAGTTCCTCATCCCCCATAGAAAAGGGAGGATCCTCCGACCAGACGGGTGTTGTGTCTAGTGGGCTAACTGCCCGACATATATGTAAGTCGGGATTTTCTATATAGGGTGTAAAAGTACCCTTAACGCAAACGAAAGGCACTTGTTCTCCCCACCACTGCGATCATTTTTTTGTTCTAGACCATACCTGGGAACCCCCTAGTTACGGAGATATTGGGGGTCAAAGTTCCACATTTTCACAGCGGTTTTTGTAAATACTAGTTTTTCAGGTTATAACTTTACTTAAATTACCTCCATGACCCGTTTACTATTCAAAGCATCCACTAGCACAATGTTTTAAGAGTGCTACTTTGAGTTTTACCGTAAAATGTGATTTTTGACCCCAAAAAAAAAAGTAGTTTCCCAGCAAAAATTTTTGCGTAGGGTTACTCAGTTTGATGTACAGAATGCTTGGTTGACGGCTGTGTGATGGGTTGATTTACACCCTGTATAGGCTAATGTCGCGGATAAAGTTGATAGCGCGATGTAGGAATTGCCAAATTAGTCCGCATGTGTTGCGATAGATGTCGCTGTCGCCAGAGTGTTATTCTGTTAGTTCCTTGAAACAACATAACATTTTCGTGAATTTTTAAAAGTAGTCCAATATACAATTGATGGTTATAATCTCGCCTAATGCCATCAACTGAACACAAATCCAGACTATAGTTCACGTCAAATAACTTTGCCCCTCTGAAGTTAGCCATTTGCAAAGATCGCGCAAGTGCAGTCACGTAGAAAATTAATTGAACAAAATAAATACATATTTTTAAAAGATAACAGTCATAGTTTTGAACTCAGGTGAGTTGAAAGAAAGAAGAAAGAAAACATGTTTAATTATTTATTAGGCACAACAAGTGCACACAATAAAAATAAAAATGATTCAGTCACAAAACAAAAACGACTAATAACAAAAAACAAATAACAACACGTAGAATAATGCAACACTTGTGGCATCGAATGTCTATCGTACGGAGCAAGCGGGACGCAAGCATGCATCGAACGTAAACGAGCGACAGAGACATAAAATCGCGCCACCATAATGCCCGCCCCCATGACTCGCGCATGCGCAGTTGCAGTCTTGTTCGTAATTTTGACTGCTGCGCAGCCACTCGTAGCCAATTTCAGAGGGGCACAGTTATTTGACGCGAGCTGTACGTGACTGAGAAATTCTTGATGGAAAAACCCAATGAGAATTTGCCCGTAGATTTTCTATAACTCGATTTGTCCACACGATTATCACAAACAAAACTTGCGTTATTTTGCAGTTTCCTAAAAGTAAGTGACAGCCGGCCCACACACGCGGAAGCTGGCACCGAGAACGAAGCTACCTGGAGACAAGCCATCTACGAGAAGATTGTACAGCCTGAGGTGCAGGTTGAAGGTAATAAATCTATTTAAATCAACTTGTAACTTTACATAAAAGAGAAACTGGGTGTATCTGGTGTACTACTCACTATGTATATTAATACTAGCTTCTGCATACGGCATCTCCTCCTAAGGGCAGGTTAAAAACAACTTCATCTTTTTATAATGGTTCCCAAAAAATAATTTAAACTAAGAAACAAAGGAACTGTTGTGGGGCGTGAGATGCGCCTTTTATTTATTAAAGTATTACTAGTTAATTTTTCATTTATCTAAGGAAGGTCTTTAAACACCCCGTCGGGGCTGCGGGTTGTTCGAAAGTTCGATACCGCGGCCTCGGCGCAAGGGCTAAGAAAGAACATAGGTGGTTTTTAGTCAGTAGAAGTCTGACACTCCCTTTTGCTCTGCTCAGAGCGGGAGGAGTTATTTGATGATTTCCCACCCCCAAAAAAAAGGTCTTTAAAGATTTTCTTAGCTTAGTCTCTGACTGGGTTTGTTCGCAACATTGAGGTACAGGGGTCTCAACAATGACAGGTACCCTATGGCATAGTTTATATCTTGCTGATAAAGTATGCTAAACAGCAAACTATCCTGTCAGATGGCATTAAGGTCCTGAGCTATTCAAAACCGCAGTTTACTTTATAGCAATTTGATTGGTTTCAGGAGAACTAACATCACACCGCAAGACTTCAGGTCCAAAAGCCAAGAGGACCAGAGAAGAGCTGCGTCAACTGTGGAAGATGGCGATAGACCAGACCATTCTACTGGTCAGAATGGAGAAGGAGAATGCTAGACTGAGACGTAAGGCTTTACCTTTAGAGTATCCACAAATGATTATGCATATAATACGAGTATCGTGGGCTATCTTGTTGTTGGCACGTAACAAGAACTCATGGACGCTACTGCAGGCCACAAACTCATAGCCCAGCTTTGGTCTAAGAAAATATATATTGTCATTGATACGCTACATGTTGAGCTGAACCAAATAAATTGGGTTAAGGGCAGGAGAATGATGATGATGATGATACACTACGAAGAAGGCAAGAACTGAATAAATTGGTCATGCCCAAGAAGAAAATATACAGCGAAGTCAGAGCGAGCTAGGCATTAGCCAAATGCTAGTGAGTCTGATTACCTAGACGGTGAAGTAGCACTACTTGTGGTAGCTTTCTTTAAAAAAAAACTGAACCAGAAAATCAGAAAAGGAGACCTTGCAGAGGTGGAAACTCCACTCACATTTTTCTATCCCAAGCAATAATGAAGTAGTTTTTGCCAATAACTAGGCTTAAATCCAGACCCTAAATCTTGATAAACTTTACTTAACGAAACGAAAATTAAATTACCACCTTTACCCTACCTTTAGATCAACGAGCCAATCGATTTCCTAACTTAAATTTTATTTACAGAAAGTGAAGAATCGTCAGCAGTCCGTAGAATAAAGCTGGAATACACTGAGCTAGGAGTTTGCGACGCTGGTGTGAGTCTGATGTGGGACTCCTTACTGTCTCGGGACAACTCACATCCCATAGCTAAAGTCGACAGGCATATGCTGACCCAGGCTGTGATACAAGGTAATTATCATCCCTTTTATGAGATGCCACTAAATACCGGTATTGTACATGTTTTGACGGTATGTCTGTTCACCATTTCCAAGTTATTAGGTAACACAATAGGTATCAGTTGGTAAGACTGACTGTCAACAAGGTAATGTTTCTTGATATTTTTTAAAACAGAGTGTGTCTTAAGATAGTGCCTTGGGGAACACTTCTGTGCATTTTTCGGACAGATGTTTGAAATCAAACTTTACATACATGAAAGGTATTTTTCATACCGTTTTTTGTTTTATTTTCATACATTTTGATAAGATTAAGCATTATGTGAACCTTTTCTAATTTAAAAATTGTGTTACCTTTATCGAAGGCATTATACAAGTTGAATGTTTGACACGAACGGTTCTACACCAATCTACCACAAACACTTTGCGTTTGGGCTGTGATCTCGTTCTGGTAGAGATTTGCTTGAGGATAGTTGGGAGATTTAAATAAATGCGATCATTCGGATAATAATAATTTTTATTTTATATTAAAGATAGAATAAAGACTTGAGTACACAAAATTAGACCGCGACGTGACAGAGTGGTTCGTCGTTTCGAGTAAAGTTGCGACGCGCGTTATTCGCGGCTGCTACTGTGCTCGTACTGATGCGCGACGTGGCTCAGGCGGGCGCGGGTGAGGCGCCGCCGTGGCGGGATCAGCTCTCCCTCTCCTCCCGCGTTCCGCTCGTGCGTGCTCGACGCGTGAGTGCGCGCCAACTCTTTGATATTTACCAGCATCGCTAACGCCACGGGGCGGGACTTTGGAATCCTCTTCGAATCTCTTTCATCCAATTTCTTTAAGTGGCTGTAGCAAAGTGGGTTTCGTTTAAGCCTGGACTTCGTAGCCAAGCGATTCCAGTCTAATGAATCTAGAATTAAGAATCTAGTATTTAGACTAGTACGTAACCTGACCCTGTACTTCCCACAGGTGTACCACGCATGTCCCGTGGCGGCGTGTGGTTCTTCCTGGCGGAGCAGGCATGTCTGCGCTCAGCGCCGCCCGACCTGGTTGCCTGCCCACTGTACCACACGCCCTACGCCGCGCTGCTGGGTGGACTCACCAAGCACCAGCACGCCATACTCATCGACTTAGGTGAGTACTATCAGCTAACAGCATTTACCGTTCCCACTGTTGCGACACAGGCCTCCTTTCATATTACAGGTCCTCGGATTTTTGATTCTAAGACATCCCGGTTGCATCACGAAGCTGTATTTCACCGTTTTTAAACGGCAATGATGAAATTAGTCATATAATTTGAACACTGCCGTTGGCCGTTGCCACTGTACCACCATTGCTCTCTTACAAGAAAACCAAAATACAAATAGTTGATTCAGGTCTTACAGCTACTACATGGAATCACATGTTTTAGGAGCAAACGAAAAGTGCTTCTCTAAACAAGACAAATAAAAAGGTCTTGTTGAGTCAGTCATCTTTATACAGGGTGTAAATCAACCAATCACACACCCGTCAACCAAGCATTCTGTACATCAAACTAAGTACCCCTACGCAAAAATTTTTGCTGGGAAATGACTTTTGTTTTTGGGGTCAAAAATCACATTTTATGGTAAAACTCAAAGTAGCACTCCTAAAACATTGTGGATGCGTTGAATAGTAAACGGGTCATGGAGGTAATTTAAGTAAAGTTAAAACCTGAAAAACAAGTATTTACAAAAACAGCTGTAAAAAATTTGGAACTTTGACCCCCAATATCTCCGTAACTAGGAGGTTCCCAGGTATGGTCTAGAACAAATAAATGATGGCAGTGGTGGGGAAAACAAGTGCCCTTCGTTTGCGTTAAGGGTACTTTTACACCCTATATTATGCGGATGCCCTACCTTTGGATTCATCACCTTCGGATTCCACTACAACTCTTAAATCTTCATCTGATACCAATGTTATTCTATTCCATCCAGGTCGCACATTCCCGAAACACTCATACTTCGCATCAGCACTGGGTCCCGGACAACTGGCTCTGTACAACATACTGAAGGCATACTCTCTGTTGGACCCCGATGTCGGCTACTGTCAGGGACTGAGCTTCGTGGCTGGCGTACTGTTACTGCATGTAAGTCTTTTATATTTTACTTCGCATTAGAAAGAGTGGCATTAAAAATAAAATAAAATTCATTTATTTCAGGTATCAGAACCCATATTAGACACATGTTTAAATCATTCAATTCTATACAAAAAGAGTCACATAAAAATAAATAGAATCCAAATACAACATAATAATAATTCTCTAATAATCATAATAATTCTATAATAATCAAAATAATTCAAAATCATAATATAATAAAAACAAAAACATAAAAATGATGCACAGTGGTGGCGGCCCCTACTTACGAACAGTAAGTCGTGGGTTCGAACCCAGGCAGACGCATTACTTTGTGTAATTTTTTTCATCACCACTGCTCTCAAAACGGTGAAGAAAAACATCAAGTGAAAACTGGCATGTTTTCAACCAAAAAATTCGAAGACATGTGGCATCTACCAACTCGCACTGGGCCCGCGTGGTGGATTATAGCCCATCCCTAGAAAAGAGGCCCGAGTCCCTGCAAAATAAAAAAAGCGTGACTAAATAAAAACAGACATATTATGGTGCTATTCAAGGTCAAACAGCGCTAGTCAAGGTCGGTCCGTGGAGATGTGACCAACATGTCTAGCTGTCATTTGAAGATCTTTGGCAGTCACTATAGGTTGTCATCAGTACCTCAAAGGTTTGACAACCAGTCCTAGCAAGGGATATCGTATCACTCAGTACTAATTGGATTGTGGAGACCAGCAGGGCTATTGCGTATCTTTTTCAATGTCAGTGGCTATCATAGTGTTCATCGATTAACTGTCAAATGGTTATGGTTTGGTACAAAATGAATCCATTTGGATTGTGGAGACCACCAGGGCTATTGCGTATCTTTTTAAATGTCAGTGGCTATCATAGTCAAACTGTCAAATGGTTTGGTACAAAATGGAACCATTTGACAGTTAATCGATGGACACTATGATAGTCATTGACATTTAAAAAGATACGCAATAGCCCTGCTGATAGGTATCCCGCTTCATGTTAAACACTGATATTCAGCTACATTCGGTTATATTGGAAGCCGATTCCAAGATATTGGAAGAACTAGGTCATTTCTCAGTCCTGCAAGAGTGCTTCATTTTGATTACCACTGGAGATACTTGTACACTGCAACCGTAATTTAACCCTCATTTTGCATCACTATCAAAATCTCAGTGAACATTATTTCAGTTATGTTAAGGTTGCTTTTGTTAGCGTGCATTGACTTCCTGTGTACCTGTTGTCATTTATTAATATCAAATGTTCGTAAAAACACTACTTTGACTTCCTGTTAACATAATATCTTTTTAAATATTATCCATTATGAATACTGTTGAATTGTTGACTTCCGGTTAGCAGAATGACACTTTAGGCAGAAATTGCCGCAGGAGCGCACTATCGGCTGGACCGTCGACTGGTAAGGTCGATAATAATTACTGTTGTATACATGTACAAGTGTAAACTGTTAACTGAAGCTGATGATTAAATTCAGTATTACCAAAGTGATTGGTGTTTTATTTTGTAATCTACAAGTACACTACACGTGGAGCAAATACAAATTGATACGAGACTATAGTTCAGAAGTGGGATAAACGCAAAATACGCTTTTGTGCCATCCAAGAAAACGTAAGTAACGGAAACGTGTTATTTATTATCGAAAAACAGTGCATAAAAATTACAGACTTTTAAAAATAATATAATAATAAGTTATTTTTTTTTTACTATGAATTTGCGATTTAGGTTTTGCTATAGGTTTTATCATTATGATGGACTGATTATTATGATGGATTGATTATTATGATGCACTTATTATTACGATGGACTGATGAACGGATTATTATGATGGATTTACTGTTCTCTATTTTGCAAAGGAATTATTTTTCTCTAAATTTATGGACATACCTACATATTGTTTTTTTTCCCTCTTTCTTTATTTCTTTTTCTCCTTGCTTTTATTTCATTACTCAGATTTGGTGCCAGCACTAAACATAGTATTATTAGTGCAAAAATATTTTTTTTTTCTTCTTAATCCGAATGCACTTTACTCTTTTTCTCTGAACACAGTAGGTGTATTATTTGATAGTAAACGTGTTCTTTTCCACCAACTATAAAACATTTTTTAATTATTTTGGTGAATGATGAATAGTAATACAATTCTTTTGAGTTTCAGAAGCAAAATGAATAAAAATAATGATTATTCGGAACCTGGCAGCCCTATTCTGCCATCTGGGTCAAAGCGAACTCGACCAGATAGTGAAGTTGAGAGATTAAATCGACATGGACGTAACGACAACGAGTCACATAGAATGAGAGGGAACCCCCGTGCCGATGAGCTTGAGCGACGGCCGGGTGGGGACCAAGTGATTTATGGCGAGTATCGTGCTGGTGAGCTTGAGCGACAGCCGAGTACAAGCCGTGCGTTTACTGGTCAGCCTCGTGCCGATGAGCTTGAGCAACGGCGGGGTAGGGACCAACTGATTTTTGGTGAGTCTCGTGCTGGTGAGCTTGAGCGACAGCCGAGTACAAACCGTACGTTTGCTGGTCAACCCCGTGCCGATGAGCTTGAGCGGCGGCCGAGGTTCTCTGGTAGACGTACAAATGATATGATGAGCGGTGAGCTTGAGCGACGCTCTAGAAACAGGGATTTGGACATGAGATCAATGCACAATTCGGATTACACTGAGGATGAATGGAGAGGACCACTGAGGATCTATACTTCTACGATTGACCGAGCGAGATCGAACAGTTCGCGAAACGAAAGGCGTTCCAGAAGCAGGTCACGCAATGAAAAGCGTTCGAGAAGCAGGTCACGAGACGAAAGGCATTCGAGGAGCAGCAGTCATCACGATCATCGGACGCAAGGGACACCTCGGTATGAGAATTCAGATCCTAATAATATGTTATTCCAATTTATTGATGCACTTAAGGGGTTTTCAAAATCGGGCAGTCATAAATTAGCCAACATGAGTAGTGTTATTCCTGAATTTGACCCTATGTCCAAAAATCAGAGTATTTTAAATTGGATCAATAAAGTCGAAGAATGCGCCGACATATATGAATGGGAAGAACGTGAAATCATTTACTATGCACTTCCGAAGCTCACGGGTTTAGCCAAGTCATGGTACCAGAGTCTACCTACCGTAAAATTTACTTGGTTGGAATGGAAAACGAAACTTTTCCAATCGTTTCCATGTAGAGAAAATTACGCTGAGTTACTAACAGAGATGCTTGCATTGAGGGCGAAATATGGGGAACCTTTGGAACAGTACTATTACTCTAAACTTAACTTGTTACATAGATGTCAGATAACAGGAAAAAGGGCAGTAGATTGTATACTATACGGCATAGAAGATAGGGCTATTAAAGTAGGAGCTCAAGCGGCACAATATGATACGCCTGAGCATGTCCTTAGATACCTGAAATCTGTTAAAGTCGGTCAGGCAAGAGAAAACAATGGCAATAACTTAAAGAGTAGAAACGATATTAAGAAATCTTTGGGGTTACAATCGGATAAAACAAACCAGTCGGACAATAAATTGAGTTCAACGGTAACAAAACCACCAATTAAATGCTTTAATTGCCGCGCTGAGGGTCATCCCAGTTTTAAATGTCCTAAACCTATCGGAAAATGCAACAACTGTCATAGGCTCGGGCACGTCACTGCCAATTGTCGTAATATCACCCAAAAGAGTCGCGAAAACCTTAAACCCGACGGAGTAGGTCAAGAAAAACAGGTTCTAAAGGTTGACTGTAACGCCAGCAGAAATAGTACAAAAACTCACGACCCAAATGATAAATATATTGTTACTGCCAAACTAAATGATTTTCCCATTTCTTGTTTCGTGGATCTTGGTAGTGAATGCTCGATAATGCGACAAACTGAAGCGAAAGATTTTAATTTGCAACTAGACCATTGTGATTTACCCTTAATGAAAGGACTAGGTAATAATTTAGTGCAGCCGGTTGGTAAAGTTCGGGTGACTATCGAAATTCAGGGAATTAAGGAAACCATCGATATTCTTGTCGTTGATGACTGCGTTTTGAAATACCCAATGCTTTTAGGTCATTCTTTTACCGAGCTTCCTGGTATTCTAATAACTAAGACACCATCTCGACTTATATTTCAAAGAACGAACAAAGTATTTCTGATGGTTTCTGAGGCAACTGATGTTTCCAGTCATGCTATGCAGTCCATACCAGTTTATTCAGATGGGGCTTTTACTGGTCAGGTTTTTATTAACGGCTCTGTAAGGGGGAAAATTGGATCGGAATTTTATCTTTTGCCTGGGGAATTCACCTTAATTAATGGTGTAGGGCGATTACTGGTACAAAATTTAACTTTACATACCATCGTGTTTAAAAAAGATAATTTAATTGCTCGCGCCGTACCTCTGAATAGTGTTAGCAGCGTATCTCAATTAACCATTTCCGGTACCGAAGATAATGACTCTATCAATTATGGAGACTCTTTAACCAATACACAACTCGACAAATTAAAATCCGTGTTATGTGAATATAAAGATTGTTTTTCTAAAAATCTTAAAGATCTAGGTTACACATCTGCTAGCGAGATGGAAATTAAACTTAAAGACTCTGAACCTGTTGCTTACCGCCCTTATCGAATGTCCTATTCTGAGAGAACACTAGTCCGAGATATGGTCCAAGAAATGCTTGATGCTAACATTGTTCAAGAGTCATCATCCCCTTATGCTAGTCCAATAGTGTTGGTCAAGAAAAAGACTGGTGAAAAACGTCTTTGCGTCGATTACAGAGCACTCAACCGTAAAACGATAAAAGACCACTACCCTATTCCTCGCATAGACGATCAAATCGATCTATTGGCTGGTCATGAGTATTTTATATCATTAGATCTTGCTTCTGGTTATTACCAAATTCCGATCTCCGAGCAGTCTAGAACTAAAACGGCATTCGTGACTCCAGATGGTCAATTTGAATATTTGCGAATGCCGTTTGGTTTGGTCAACGCACCGTCTGTTTTCCAGCGAACAATAAACAAAATCCTAGCTGACGCTAAGATAAAATTTGCCGTTATATATATGGATGACATATTAGTTCCTTCACATAGCTTTGACGAAGGTCTTTCCCGACTTTGTCAAGTATTACAGTTACTTCGAGAGGGAGGTTTAACCTTAAAGCTAAGTAAATGTCACTTCTTTTACAGAAATATTGATTTTCTAGGATTTGAAATTGGCCCTGATGGTGTCCGTCCCGGTGCTAGAAAGATCAATGCAGTTTCAAATTTTCCTGCCCCCAAAAATCCCCATGAGATACGCCAGTTCATGGGACTTGCGAGTTTTTTTAGACGGTTTATTAGAAATTTCGCCATATTGGCAAGACCCTTAACAGACCTTTTACGCAAAAACTGTGTGTGGACCTGGGGTTCCGAACAGGCCTCTGCCTTTCAGACGCTCAAAGATGCATTAGTAGAACGGCCTGTTATTGCTTTGTATGATCCCTCTTTCGAGACGCAACTACACACAGACGCATCTAAACTTGGAGTGGCCGGGATTCTCTTACAAATAGGTAAAGATGGTATGCTGCGACCAGTTTCGTTCTACAGTCGAAAAACGACTATTGATGAGCAAAAGTTGCATTCGTTCGAACTGGAGACGTTGGCAGTTATTGCATCGCTTAATCGTTTTAGAGTATATTTAATTGGTATCCATTTTAAAATATACACGGATTGTAATGCTTTGAGGACGATACTGACCAAACGTGATCTTATCCCTCGAATAGCTCGCTGGTGGATACAAATACAAGAATATGATTGCGAGATCGAATACAGATCGGGCAGTAAAATGATGCACGTTGACGCTCTGAGTCGGCATCCCATCGAACCGCCTATTCCAGAGAGTCACATTTTTGACATCCTCAATATTGAAACTGATAATTGGTTGAGCACCGCCCAATCCATAGATGAGGAAATTGTGTCAATTAAAAATATACTGAGTAATCCAGACATTGACAAAATTGTTGAAGTTCATAATAATTTTAAGGTTAAAAATGGTCGTGTGTATCGCATAGTAGAGAACGGTCTTCGATGGGCCGTCCCAAAAGCAGTTCGTTGGCAAATTCTTAAGAAAAACCACGACGACATTGGTCATTTCGGATTCGATAAAACGTTAGCTCGGATTAAAGATTCATTTTGGTTCCCAAAGATGCGACGATTCGTAAAAAAGTATGTTGCTGCTTGTCTCGAGTGCGCGCATCACAAAGTACCTGGTGGTCCCCGTGAAGGTGAACTTCATCCTATACCGAAAGTAGAGCAACCGTTTCATACGATACATGCGGACCACTTAGGACCATTTGTACGTAGTAAACGTGGTAATTGTTATTTGCTTGTTATTGTCGATGGCTTCACTAAATACACAAATATTACACCAGTTCGGAATACTAAAGCAACCACTACTGTTCGAGTTTTAAGAGATCATATCAGTTATTTTGGTGCTCCCACACGTTTGGTAACCGACAGAGGTTCATGTTTTACAAGTAATATCTTTAGTAAGTTTATTAAAGACACTGGTATTAAGCATATTCTAAATGCTGTTGCAACTCCAAGGGCTAATGGTCAAGTGGAGAGATTTAATAGAACGATTCTAGATGCCCTCTCTACTAAATCTCATGGGAAAGATGATAGGACTTGGGATGAATATGTGCCAGATATACAAATAGGGATAAATACCACAAAACACAAAACTACTCAAAGAAGTCCCTCTGAGCTACTATTCGGATTTAAAGTAACGAATGTTTCAGAGTCTATTTTAAGTGATATTATTAGTGATACGTTAGATACGTTAGATAATAATTTAGACCAAATATCAAAAATGCGCGAAGAATCCGGAGAACTTATAAGAAAACAACAAGAAAAAGATAGAGAATGTTTTAATAAAAATAGGAAAATAACTAATCAAACAATTTATAAAGAAGGAGATTTAGTAAGGCTAGAAAGGGAAATTAATAAAAACGATGGCAAATCTAAGAAACTAGTAGCAAAATATCAAGGGCCCTATCGCATTGTTAAAATACTCCCCAATGACCGATTCTTAGTTGAAGACACCCCCATAACTAGAAAACACAATCATAAATACGAAACCATTGTAGCTAGAGATAAATTGCGGCCTTGGCTTAATCTTAGTACCGATTTAGCAAGTAGTTCTGACGAGGAGAACAGTGGGGTTTTAAATGAGTCAGATGAAGTGCATATTGAATGTGATAATGATTAGAGTATTTCTTGTTTTTCTTACTTATAATTTATGATTGTTTACAAAATTGTAAGTACCAACATACTTGAGTGATTAACAGTATTTAGTATTGATCAATAATTATTTTTAGTTGTTATTTTTTATTAAACATTTCATGTTTTCTTTGAATTAAGCCTGTATAATAATTGTTAGAATGCTATGATAAATCAGATCATATTTTCATGTATTCCTGAATTGACTCTCTATAATTTACAATTGTTTAGAATGATTAGTTTCACATGATACATATCATATCAAATCATGGTTGAGATTATTGGAAATTTTTGTACTTTTAATAAAAACATTTTCATTTTCTTCGGTACGAGGACGTAACCGAATGTCAGATGGCCGAGCTGTTAGCGTGCATTGACTTCCTGTGTACCTGTTGTCATTTATTAATATCAAATGTTCGTAAAAACACTACTTTGACTTCCTGTTAACATAATATCTTTTTAAATATTATCCATTATGAATACTGTTGAATTGTTGACTTCCGGTTAGCAGAATGACACTTTAGGCAGAAATTGCCGCAGGAGCGCACTATCGGCTGGACCGTCGACTGGTAAGGTCGATAATAATTACTGTTGTATACATGTACAAGTGTAAACTGTTAACTGAAGCTGATGATTAAATTCAGTATTACCAAAGTGATTGGTGTTTTATTTTGTAATCTACAAGTACACTACACGTGGAGCAAATACAAATTGATACGAGACTATACTTTTGGGTTGCAATCACTGTAAAATCGGACAAAAGCATAATCATTATTATTTTCGCGTTTTCTATCACCATGATGTTATATTTTAATATTAGATGTTGTTTGTTGACAGATGGAAGAGGCAGAAGCATTCGTGCTGCTCCGTCACCTAATGTTCAGAAGAGGTCTTCGGAAGCAGTATCTGCCGGACATGAGCGCGCTGCAAGTTCAGGTAACAACACAAATTATGTCCGTAATTATTATTAAGTTGACAAAACTAATTAGTCCGTCGGAAAGATTTCCAAAAAACATTGGACATATATTTTTTCTTTTTCACGTAAACAAAAAATGGAGCCGTGCTGAAAAAGAGCGTGTGCCGTCACAGTTTGGGACATTTTTTACCAGAAAGTTACCTTTTTTTGAAAGTGATCTTTGAAACGTTTTATTTTCGTCAATTTAAATTAATTTGATATTAAAACAAAAAATACGTAGGTATCCAATATTTTTCGATAATGTAACAGACGGACTTATTGGAATCATATATTTGTTTTAGTCAGGAAACATCCCTATTCTGGGCCGTTCTTTAATAATATGACAGAAAGAGAATAAGAGGAGCTCGTGACTAAATAATATAAAAATAGTACCTTTCTTGAAAACAGTCGATATTTTATCGGATTCTGAACCTATCAATTTTGTGCTTCTTCTTTCATGTTGATGATTTGACTTAGTTTATGCTGGGCCATTGACTTATATATTACTGCGTAAGGACTGGGCGGACGGCATGTTAAAATGACGCCTCGAACATGGTCCCAATATGGTCTTTCCTAAGTCGAAGTGAACTAGTCCACGATCGGCTCTCTTCGGGTTCGGTCATAAATTTTATTAAAAGCATTATTTATGTTCTTTATACCTCGAAAATACTACGCCGCTTATACAAGGTTACATTAACGAGCAGACTACACCGATTCTCTGTATGGCGAACGCGTCGAGCAAATGTTCGGACGACCGTATCTTTAGTTTTTATATCAATGTGCTGGGCATTGTGTTAGCATTGGTTTATGACTTGCTTTGGTGAAGGAAAACATCTTGAGGAAACCAGCTTGCCTGACAGATATTTCACGACGGCATGTAAAGGCAAGTCAGAGGCCTATAGGTGGCATAAAATTCTGACACCATGTTAGGCACTAACCCGTCGGGGCTGCGGGTTGTTCGCAAGAGATACCGCGGCCTCCATAAAGGGCTTAGAAGGAACATGGGTGGTTTTTAGTCAGTAGAAGTCTGACACTCCCTTTCGCTCTGCCCAAGAGCGGGAGGGGGTTATTTGATGATTTTCCACTCTCCCAAAAAAAAAAAAGGTTAGGCACTAAAGTAAGAATTATATTTTCCCCTCCAGCTGTACCAACTGTCCCGCCTACTCCGCGACCACGAGCCAGATCTCCACGCCAAGCTAGAAGACCTGGACATCTCCCCAGCCCTGTACGCGGCTCCATGGATGCTCACTCTCTTCACCAGCCAGTTTCCACTGGGCTTCGTCGTGAGGGTGTTTGGTGAGTAAATATAAATTCCTGTCTTTCGAATTTTCTGAGTATTAATTTAACCTTTAAAGACTGATTGCCAGACTCTGAATTCTTGTCACAAAAATCTACGAGCTAAATTTACGCCGGGAGCATGGTCTTATGGCGTATTTACTTTTAGGCCGCTAACTCCAACGTTTGAATAAGTAAAAAAATAGTGGCATTATGTCTTTTACAATGTTTTTTTTTTCAAGTGGTCTTTTCTCTCTTCCCGTCGGGGCTGCGGATTATTCGAAAGAGATACCGCGGCCTCGACACAAAGGGCTAAGAAGGAACATGGGTGGTTTTTAGTCAGTAGAAGTGTAACACTCCCTACCGCTCTGCCCAGAGCGAGAGAAGTCATATTTTGATGATTTCCTACCCTCCGAAAAAATAAAAATATTTTTTTACGTGATCTGCTTGAACAGTCATTCTCTTCTCGTTCCAGACCTAATCTTCCTGGAGTCCTTAGACATCGTGTTCTCCGTATCACTTGCTCTGCTCTCCGCGCACAAGGATGGGTTGATGTTGTGTGAGAGCTGCGAGGAGGCTGCGGAGTACCTGAAGCACAAGCTGCCAGACATGAACCGGGGCTTCTATAAGAAGGTCATGAAGAAGGTACGTTGGACTTGCAATCATCATTCTTGATATCAGAAGCATATGCTCGGATGTACAGTCGAACAAGCTAATAGGTTTAAATGTTCCCAATGAATCTTGAGCTTAATAATGCTTTAGCATGACTTATATAACAGGGTGTAAATCAACCCATCACACAGCCGTCAACCAAGCGTTGTGTACATCAAACTAAGTACCCCTACGCAGAAATTTTTGCTGGGAAACGACTTTTTTTTTTTAGTCAAAAATCACATTTTACGGTAAAACTCAATGTAGCACTGTTAAAACATTGTGCTAGTGGATGCTTTGAATAGTAAACGGGTCATGGAGGTAATTTAAGTAAAGTTTAAACCAGAAAAACTAGTATTTACAAAAACAGCTGTGAAAAATGTTAACTTTGACCCCCAATATCTCCGTAACTAGGAGGTTCCCAGGTATGGTCTAGAACAAAAAAAATATCGCAGTGGTGTGGAGAACAAGTGCCTTTCGTTTGCGTTAACGGTACTTTTACACCCTGTATAGGCAGACATCTGTAAAATTCTAGTACACTGAAAATATTGATTGCAATTTTATTTTATGAAGCGTTTCGTATACAGGGTGTAAACGAACCCTTCACGCATCCGTCAACCAAGCATTCTGTACATCAAACTAAGTACCCCTACGCAAAATTTTTTGCTGGGAAACGACTTTTTTTTTTGGGATCAAAAATCACATTTTACGGTAAAACTCAATGTAGCACTGTTAAAACATTGTGCTAGTGGATGCTTTGAATAGTAAACGGGTCATGGAGGTAATTTAAGTAAAGTTAAAACCTGAAATACTAGTATTATTACAAAAACAGCTGTGAAAAATTTGGAACTTTGACCCCCAATATCTCCGTAACTAGGAAGTTCCCAGGTATGGTCTAGAACAAAAAAGTTATCGCAGTGGTCCCCACCACTGCGATAATTTTCACACAAACAAATGCCCTTCGTTTGCGTTAAGGGTACTTTTACACCCTATATTAAGCGAGTGATGTCAAACGCTGTATCGTTTGACATTAGTCTCTAAATGTAACTGTGTAATCATAAATGTAAATGCAAGTTAGGTTGCTGTATACTTCTTAACTTTTTCTGCTTGTACTTGCCTCAAATATTTACAAAATACTTACAAGCTTTTTTTTAGAATCGTTGCCCCACACTGGAAATTTCTCCTGTATCGTGGGTGCGTCACAAACCAAACACTGTGGGCGTTTGGTTTGTACCGAAACTCGAAACAACTAGGCCATACAAATATTTGTTTCGTGCGTTCGTGCGGGGATCGAACCCGCGACACGCAACGCAGCAGTCCAATCGCTCAGCCACTGCGCGAACCGTGCCGTCGCTTCTATATTATTCTTATCTTCTTCATATTCTATTCTTCTATAAATTCATACGAAAATCTCGTATGCGAGTCCAACTCGCACTTCCCCGGATTATTTGACGGCACGTATGGCACGTATATATTGACGGCACGTATGGCGCAGTGGCTCAAGCAATGGACTGCTGCGCTGCGTATCGCGGGTTCGATCCCCGCACGGAACAAATATTTGTATGGCCTGCAGATAGTTGTTTCCGGTCTGGGTATTTGTGTATGTGACTTTATATGTTTGTGAAGGCACCCACGACACAGGAGAAAATCCTAGTGTGGAGGAAAGTTTAAAAACAAAAAAAAAATTATAACCACACACCATTTATCTCCAGGTGCTATCACTAGACATTAGCCGACAGCTATGTGACTACGCGGTGGAGTACGCCGTACTTCGCGAGGAGATGCCGCGACTGGCCGCACTCACCGAGGACAACAAGCAGCTCGTCGAGGATAAGAACAGGATGGGAGAGGAACTTGATGTGAGTGCCTTCATAATTACTCGTACCGCGACGCAGGGTTATAGTAAAGTAGCTGTTGCCAGCGGCTGCGCCCGCTACAACTCGAAAATTATCCCACGGGAAGATATAATCGGGATAAAAACTATCTTATGTGTTAATCCAGGTTATAAACTATCTGTGTACCAATTTTTATCCAAATCCGTTTTGTAGATTTTGCGTGAAAGAGTAACAAACATTCATCCATCAAAACAAACTTTCACGTTTATAATATTAGTAAGATCTATGGTTTAATGGTACGAAATGAATATGAAACTGTGTTAAGACTGTATGTTTAAATAAATAAATAAATAAAATAAGAAGTAAGATTTATAATATTACATTAGATTAGATTAGATTCATTTATTTGCCTGAAATATGGTATTTTACAGATTTTATAACATAGGTACACATTAGTTCTTCATATTCCGCCTACTAAACTAAGGCATGCAAATTTTGTGACAATAGTTTAGTTTTAGTTAGTTAGTAAGATAGTAAGATTAGCGAGATACTTCTGTGATGTAATTGATCGCGACGATAGGTCGTGGTGGAGTAAAATCAAAACGCGTAGTGGACTGTATAAAATATAATAATACAGATAGAATAAAAATACAACGTTCGGTTGGAATGAAAACAAAGATATTACAAGTTAAGGAAATGCGTAAGCGCAGCCGTGCGTGGAGGCGTGCAACAGCTGACTGCCGAGGTGCGGGCCGTGCGGGGGGCCCGCGGTCGTCCGTGGTCGTTGTGTGGCGGCCGGCTGACACCCGCTTCCCCGCGTCCCTCGTTCACTGCCGCTGGCGCGCGGCGATGTTGAGCGGAACGGTTCCAACAGTAATGGATATCGAAACCTAAACTTTACAACTAAAACAACCAATACATTTTTGAAAGTAAAGAAAAAATTATAAAATATATATGCCTGTAAAATTCACGCGAAATAAAACAATTTTTTACCAACTTTAAGCTAATCTTCTGCTTAGACTTTTAATTTTTGCAACTTTGTTTTAGCTCGGCTTCCTAACTTACTACATTTTACATAAACAGACAGCCTCATCATCATCACCTGATGATGATCAAACTTGGAAAAATATTTATCTCACCTTTTGGCTTAATCTTAAACGCCAATCCTGTCTAGTTGATAGCAATAGACTCGCCTCCTATTCCATAGAACTTAAATATACTGGCGAAATGTGGGTGGATTGTATTAGGCAGGGACTGAATTACCCAAAAATTACGGCACCTTTAAATTTCGGTATGACATCATACCGTTAAACAAAGGTTACCGAAATATTTTAATACCGTTATTTTTTTCGGTGGCGGAATTTTGAGGTTGGAAATGCATACCGGTATAATTCGGTTGAAGTACCATAACCGTTATAAATGTATCGGTAGCGGTACCTAAACCTTAATGAATAGGGGTTTTCTTTGACGCACCGCCTTGCCACTCTCTCTGTCGTTCACTTGCAGATTGTTGTACATTATTATATAAATACCAAGTTCTAAAGTATTCCACAGCGCGCACGGGCGCCGCCCCCGTCTCGCATGCATTTCGGTACCGAAATCGTGTAAGGGTTAAATAACGGTTTAGCCCAACCTTTATTTATAAAGGTACCGGTATAGCTCAACTTTTATTTTAAACCGGTACCGGTATATTTTTGAGGTATCTTAACCTTTAACTGTAACCGCTTTCAGTCCCTGCTATTAGGTACACCTCTGCCTAACCCTTCGGGGATTGCAGGCGTGTTGTTGTATTATGTTTCAATTACTAATATTAACCAAACCATTTCCAATTACAGGAAGCAATGGACGCGATAACAAACTACCAGAAGAACCAAACCAAACTAGAAACGACGAACAAAGCCTTAGAACAACAACTAACACTTCTAAGCAGATTCATCTCCGCTCACCAAAAACAAGACATACCCATCGAAATAAAGAAAGTAGTACATACACACAGCAAGAAGCTAACCTTCAAAATATTCTCCACGAAATTCTCCAACGAAGAACAAGAAGATCCCAGGAAGAACTTTAAGTCGGGGATAAGTTCGCCGAATTTATTCGCGAAAATTCGCGAGGATTCGCCGAAAGACATCGAGCATGAACGAAGACCGTTTATGATGAAGAAATCTCTGTCTGTTCATTCAGGTTTGATAGCGAATATGAAGAATAATACGCTTAAAAATTTGGATGAGAAAAATGGTAATCATAAAACTGAAAATATTACAGAAACGTTGAAAGAACTAGGCAAGAAAAACTCAGGATTTTTCGCTAGTACACACGAACAAATTCGCCAAGAAAGATTATTCGAACATCAACTCAAGAACAATTTCGACGAAAATCTTCGTCGTTTAGACGAGAAATTGAACGAAAAACTAAACCCGACTTCTTATATAGATGATCTGAGTATCTTCCAGAGCCGGAAAAGCATGTCTTTAAATTTACAGCCTTTGAAAGGCGGGAAGGTTAATGATAGCGGGTTCGTTACCCCGTTGAGTCCCGACGAGTCGAAAAATGATTCTTGTTCGACGATTTCTCATCCGTTGAGTGACGTCGACGTCGATATTAAATTCGATGGGCAGTCGACTAAACTAAAACAGATTAGGCCTATAAAGCATGTTAGTGACAAATAGTAATACTTGCCTTGTACTCGTATTGTGAAGTATTTTGATTTAATAATAGAAGGTCAAATTGAACTAGCTAGTGAAACTCCGCAGACGTGACAGGTGATTGCGGTAAATGACCTCAACAAAACAAAAAAAAAACAATTATACCCTTTACATTTGTTAAGTTTTGCTAGCTAATCCAATTTGATCCTGTATAAATGTCTATTTGCCGGTTAATGTTGTTATAATTTGCATTAGGCCATGTACTAACCGAAGCAACCGCAGCGCGAACTTACGAGAGATTTCTGATTTCCCGAAAATATTAGTAACATCTATAACCACAAATATTTCGTCCGTTTACGCGCGACCGATCGCTTTGTTCAGATTGCGAGGTAAATGTGGATGAAGCTTTAGATAAGTAAATCGTTGCCTACAATAGTGATATATACAGGGTGTAAATCAACCCATCTCACAGCCGTCAACCAAGCATTCTGTACATCAAACTAAGTAACCCTACGCAAAAATGTTTACTGGGAAACTAAATTTTTTTTTGGGGTCAAAAATCACATTTTACGGTAAAACTCAATGTAGCACTCTTAAAACATTGTGCTATAGGATGCTTTAAATAACAAACGGGTCATGGAGGTAATTTAACTAAAGTTATAACCTGAAAAACTAGTGTTTACAAAAACAGCTGTTAAAAATTTGAAACTTTGACCCCCTATATCTCCGTAACTAGAGGGTTCCCAGGTATGGAATAGAACAAAAAAATATCGCAGTGGTGGGGAGAACAAGTGCCCTTAGTTTGCGTTATGGCTACATTGAGTTTTACCGTAAAATGTGATTTTAGAACTGAAAAAAAAAAGTAGTTTCCCCGCAAAAATTTTTGCGTAGGGGTACTTAGTTTGATGTACAGAATGATTGGTTGACGGCTGTGTGATGGGTTGATTTACACCCTGTATAGTACCTACCAGTAAGATAGTCTGTTGAATGAATGTAATATCAAACCCAACGAACCGGACTGTGGGAACAACTCGGAACACCGAAGTTCTGTAATCTGAAATCCGGTCCTGTCGTTTTGAACGGCACTTGAAATGAGTTTAAACCTCAAACTCAAATGTTTTAAGACATTTTAAATTAACGAAATTATTTTATAATATATATCTTTTACCCTAGCCACGTACGTAACCTTCTCCGAATCGACCGATACGTGCTAGAAATTTGTATTGTCTCTTTTGAACGTCAGACGCCGGTTATGTACCTACGTGCAAAATAGACGATGAATGAATGAATCAATGATATGAAAATGAATTTTCTATCGTGTTTAATCGATTCGACGAAAGTTAGGTGTCTAGTAATATTTATGATTTGTAATCAGTTGGAGAAAAATCTTGTGTTTCTTCAGCGAAAAGGAAAAAGCTTCATTTCTTGTAATGTATATTTATTCGACAGACTATAATAATAAATGTTCTTTTTAAGGCTTATAATGAGGATTATCAATCAAAAACAAATGGCTGAAAGTAGTTGAAAATAATATATTCTTGGTTTCTTAAAGTCTGAATATATTGTATTGTCCTATATCAATATATGAATGGCTACCTGCCTCGTTGGTCTAGCGGTCGCAACCACGACTGCTGAGCATGAGGTTCTAGGTTCGATTCCGGAGTCGGGTAAATTGTTTATGGGTTTTAGTGATTGGAGGTTCTCATGGCCTAACGAAAATGATATAATGATAGATCGTGCGAATCCGCGAACGTTGAGACGTCAAGTTCGTGTTCAACGAACAAAATGATCGCTCTGGTTAGTACACGCGGTCAGGCTTTAAGGAACTAAGGTGTAGTAAAATTGTTATGTAAGTGATTTATAAATTAAATGCGTATATACGAGGGTCTGTGTTCATAGAATATAGGGTATATAATACGTTATTTACTTCGTGTTTAAGTAAGAAAGGTATCTGTAACACGAGACTTCTCGTGGAAGAATATTTCATACCGTAACCACGGTATGAAATATTCTTATATAGGACTCCGTTGCCAAGTTGGTAGCACCACTCTTTTTGGGACAACCCCGCCACACTATTCCTACACCACTGTAACTTCTGTGCGCCAGAATCAATAACAGTGGCAACCACCAGAAGAGCGCCGAGACAATGAAGCTCGACGAAGTCCCAGAGAAACGATTAACCTGTCTTGGATACCGCAACGAAATTAATCAGAAAAGAATAGCAGAGGAGTAGGAAAAACATAATTTCCACTGCTAGCACGACTGTCAATACAGAAGATTTCAAATAAACTGACTGTGACAGGCTGACACATGAGCCATCCCGCTATGTCTGTTTGTTCCGTATAATCTCCGAAACGGCTAGACCGATTTTGATGGGGCTTTTACTAGCCGATAGCTGATGTTATAAAGAGTAACTTGAAATAAAGATTACAGTTCAATTACTGCATTATTTTCAATTACCAACATTTAAGAAATTGTCTACAGTAAGAAATTGTTAACACCAATGACATTTCAAGCGCCTAAATAACCATGCAGCATTTTACTTAGATCAAGATTCCATCCTTACGTTTGTGTCGTAGATACTTTTCATACTTATCCTATAAATTAAATAAAGTTAGTAAATAGCGTAGTTAAATAATGATATTTTAATGTTAGACCCTCAGACCTGCTTATGTATCACAGCTTCCATTTAAACACCAATAAGATTTAAGTAAGTAAATATAATAAATAAATAAATGTTGAATATAAATATATTTATTGCACAATATACCTATAAATAATTGTTTGTGGACACTATAAATTTAAAGAAGAATGTAAAAGTAGGGATATTACATTTTACTTCTAATTTATACTGCTTTTCATTGTACTTATTTGTTTTAATTTTTGTATTGTTTTACCTGTAACGTATTTTTGTAATTAAAAAATAAAAACTTTTGCTATCCAAACTTTTGGTACTAAACAAATCTGTGTTCATAAAATGGGCCAAAAACTTGTAATATTTATGATCATTTCGGTAATCTTTATTTATTTTTTACGAGTTTAATGGCCTATATTTGGATAAATAATTGAAGGTAATATAGAAGGTCTGAATAAATTAATTACTGCAATTACAAAGACGTGATTAAAATCCTGATAAACAGAAAGAAGAATTCAGTTCATGATTTGTAGTCGCTAGCTAATTTACTTTGATCCTATATTTTGTCGTCTTTTGATGTTTTTCTCAGCTTATTTTCATATTTTAGGTACTGCAATTTTGCTTATACAAGGTGAAAGGACCTAGGATCTAGACCCACAAACAGTTACCACATATTATTATTCAGTACAGTCATGATTTGATAAAATATTTGGCAAAACTTGTCAAAGTTTTTACCGATAATTTACCGGTAACATGAAAATTATATCAATACATTAAGCGAATTGCTTCTAAACGTGGCTAAGTGTTTACATATCGGTGCTTGTTGCTGTACATAACTAAACTTTTTTTTTTTAAAAGCACTATTTTTCTTAAATCTGATGTTCCATACATTTTGTCGAATTGCACTTTTGTATGAAACATCTGTTTTATTAAATTACTAAAAAAAATTGTCAGAATGATGTCCCTTCACCTGGTATATTATATTCTGCTTTTAAAAAAGTTATAAACCAAAGAATTGTTCAAATATATTTTTATTAATTTACATTCAAATATAATTCGGAAGATTTTTTTATAAAACAAATGATCAAAAAAACAAAAATATGTATAACGAAATATAAATTGCTCAAAATTGTTTATTTTTTTAATAATTATAAGTATTTTATTACGTAAGGACACTGTGAAATTATTGTTTGGCTTAAATATAGTGAAATATTGTGATTTATTGTATAGATATTAAAAAATATAAATAAATGAATAGTTGATTAAATTGATATGGTTCTTTCTCTAATCTCTAAGTTGTAGATATACAAGATGTAACATAATAAACGCACAACCTCTCATGTGGTAGAACTTTATTCTACAGTTGTTGTAATATGCAGTTTTTTTTCTAACTTTCTATAGGAAATTGTCATGCTCACCTGATCAACATGAAAACAAAAAAAAGTTTTCAATTTCCAAAACTCATGGAACAAAACTTTTTCTATATCGTAGTCTGACTGCCGCACTCAGAGAGCTTTAATGATTACTTAGGCCATCACTTAGTAAAGGTTTTGACAGTTTTGTCATACAAAAGTATGTCAAATCTTTACTAAGTGACGGCTTAAGTAACCATTAAATATCTCTGAGTACCGCAGTGAGACACCCCACGACAGGTTGTGCTTTTAATATATGTTACACCTTCTAATAAAACACAAATTTATTTTTAATAATCTCTCCAGTTGCATTTCGATCACAACAAAGCCGCCTATGTGAGGGATATTAGGTATATTATATCATTGTGCACGAAGTGGGAGTTAACACAGGTGCACTCGCTGTTCCTTTATATACTCTCACATTCCAAATAGCTGGCAATTTGACACTGTTACAGAGGGAGAGATGAGGCACTGGACCAACGGCTGAACGTGATATCCAAAGAACCGGAGTATCACTGCACCAAACTCCGGCCTGCTCTTACTGTGTGTTCTGTACTGCTACAAAGATATGCGCATAAATACTCAAACAACGAAGAGCTATCTTATAAACATAAAATAAATAATCTACACTAATATCATAAAGAAGAAAGATTTGTTTGTTTGTAACGAATAGGCTCCAAAACTACTGGACCGATTTCAAAAATTCTTTCAACGTTGGGAAGCTACACTATCCCCGAGTGACATAGGCTACTTTTTATCCCTGTATTCCCACGGGAACGGGAACTGCGCGGGTGAAACCGCGTGACGTCCGCTAGTATCTTATAAATGAACTTAATAGTTCCATGGAGTTATTTATTCAAATAACCATACACTCGCGAAAGTCAAAATGACAATTACAACATTACATCAAAATTCTTGTTTACAAAATTTAGAAAATGTAAAAAAAGTACTAAAATATAAATAAAATTTCCGTAAATTTTCCAAAATTATTGTTTAATTACTTATAATGAATTCCTAGTATGCTACTGAATACAAAAACGTATACAAACGCAATTGCATTAAACGTAAGTTTAGATTCCTAGTTACTTTTAAGTCTTAGGGAAACGTAGAGCTTTTGTAAATCAGGATTTATTGACGATAGGTGAAAGTCACCGAGGGAGGTTTAGAAAGCTGGCGTGACGATCTAGAGGCCACAGATTGACTGGAGAAAAAACACGGAGAGAAGAGTGGAAGGCCACGGGGGAGCCCCTTGCCCAACTGTAGGACAATATAGGCTAAAGAACATTGACTTATATATTACTGCGTAAGGACTGGGCGGACGGCATGTTAAAATGACGCCACAAACGTAGTCCCAATAAGGTCTTTCCTAAGCCGAAGTGAACTAGTCTACGATCGGCTCTCTTCGGGTGCGGTCGTAAATTTTATTAAAAGCTTTATTTATGTTCTATAAACCTCGAAAATGCCACGCTGCTTATACAAGGTTACGTTAACGAGCAGACTACACCAATTATCTGTACGGCGAACGTGTCGAGCAAATGTTCGGACGACCGTATCTTTAGTTTTTATATCAATGCTAAAGAAACATACAAAAAAAAACATACAGACGAATTGAGAACTTCCTCCTTTTTGGAAGTCGGTTAAAAAGTAAAAGTGCAGAATTCGCATATCCATGCAGTGGTCGAATACCAGTCTAAAACTCTTCGTACACTGCGTCATCTTCTGTTTTACCTATTGGATGTGAGCAAAAGACAATAGTTTTGCTCGAAGTAACCCTGCTCATTCTAATCTATAGTAATATTAAAAAACAGGTTTTTGCTAAGACTAAAGCACAGAACAGATAAAAGAGATTAGAAAGGAAATAGTTCCTGATTTGTATTAGAACGCCTGTCGCCGCTTGTCTCCCACTCTCTATATCCACTACAAGCAAGAGGCTAATACGTACGCGCATAACGCACACAAATAAACCGCACTCACTTAGATCGCGAGCTTGCTACTGGTTGTCACACTAGCGCAAACACTGCGTATGACGTACACTCACACACGCTTTAATTTCTCATACATGTTACGGCGACCAAAAGGTCGATAATTTATGTCGATAAAATTACTTTAGTTTTGTAACTTTAAGTTTTGCAATATTTTGCTTTAATTTCGGAACGGGATAGAAAGAACGAAAAGGTATTTATTTGTCTCACACAGATACAAAATTAAAGATTAAAAAAGTAAAATCAAAAGTAAACATACGAGAAACACTTAAAAATAAGACATACATTTAATTAATTACTACATTTAGTTAGTAGGTATCTATTCAATTCTACCGGTTGCCTCTAGCCATAGTGTTCTTGTATCTGGATCTGTTGGAAACCTAAAAACAAAACTTTGTTGTGTTATGTTTCCATTATAAATGACTAACCTCAAAACAAATTTTAGACGAAAACCAAAATTAATAACCCACAATAAACAATAATTGACAGTAATAAACGAAGTTATTTAATCATATTCATAATAATATCATTTGAATACATTCACACATACTAAATATCGACATTGTTTACAACTTGGTACAACACAATCGAAACGCATAGATTTTGCAGAACTCAAGCTTTGGCTCGTCGTACGCGACGTTCGCAGTGAACGAAATACATCGCGCAATCGCCCACGCAGTACAAGATGGTACCCACGTATTGCAAGCAATGTACGTAATTTTTTAACTGCTTGCGATAGTATCATTTTTTCTACCAACTACATAATACTATTGTAAAAAATTACAAATATTACTTGTATTTTAAGGTATTTGGACTTACCGGTGATAAATAACAAACAATCGAGGCACACTACACACCCTGGCTTCTTTTCCGACACATTATAATAGCGCAAGATGGCATAATTCTTTTTTTTCGCGGAGCTTCGTACGCTGTCAGTGTGAGCGCGATTGTTGGCCGGTAAATCAAATTTTGTCGACATTTGAGCGTTTGCGACATATGAGCGGCGCGCCTGCCCCGCCCACAAGGCCCTTCTAACCTCTTTTATCTGTTCTGTGGACTAAAGTAAATGAACAATGGGGCACAAAATAGCAGCAAACGGCAACGCGGCAGGCCTAAAAGAAGATGGCGGGACTGACTCATTTCTTTCGTAGGGATTGGCGAATGGCACCGAGACAGAGAGAAAGGAGGCTTTTGCCCTGCAGTGGGGCAAATATAATTTTGTAGCTAAACATTCGCTTTAGAATTAAATCTTTCACTGATGGTGTGGAAGTCTCTGTGTCGCTGATGAATGGTGGCCGAAAGTAGTAAATCATCAGACCATTAAGTATATTCTAAATGTTCGAAAGTCATTATTCTCCTGCCCTTACCAATTCATTTGAAGTCGGCGTAGCTTGGGCTACGCTGCCGATATTACTTGTCATCTAATCAGCAGGGGTATTGCGTATCTTTTTAAATGTCAGTGGCTATCATAGTGTCCATCGATTAACTGTCAAATGGTTCCATTTTGTACCAAACCATAACCATTTGACTGTTACATTGATGGACACTGTGATAGCCACTGACATTTAAAAAGATACGCAATAGCCCTGCTGAACTCCTCCTCCTTCCTTGTCATATCATCCTTCATACAGTCCATCCATCGTTTCTTTAATCTTTCTTTTTCTTTCTCTTAATTCTCGAATATATCTTAAACTTTACGTCCAGTACGCTTATATTTTAAAACTGTATGCTGCCGCTTACCTTTACAATCTTTATAGATTTACTCGATCTTCCAGCAAAAAAAGAAACTCAATCAAAATGTCCATGTTAAAAATACCACAGAATTACGATCCCACCATTGAGGCACAAAAGAAATGGCTGTCGATACTGCAGAAGGCACAGGATGTTGTAGAAGAAGATGAACAGCTCCAAGTAAGCAGGTTGGAATAGATGTGCCTGTGACCTGGCCGAGGTCACAAGCATCTATCATCATAACATCACGCCTGTAATCCCCGGAGGGTTAAGCATAGGTGTACCTAATAGTCCATCCACATTTCGCCAGTTGTGTTTAAGTCCCATGTAATAGGGGGCGAGCCTATTGCCACCAACCGGGCACAAATCCAGACTCCACGGCTGTCAGTGATAAATTCCAGATGGAAAAAGCCAGCTACCCTGGCTGGCTTTAACCACAGAACGCCACCTGCTACGATCTTTACATACTCCTTTTGCCTCGTCCACATTCATACATCTGGTCATACACGCACGCCGGTTGCGAGTACTACGCACCTTTACTTTCTGAAGAACATCACCAATAAGGTCAGTGTATGTCTTTCTAGGGCGTCCCCCTCCCGGCGCTCTTAATGGTAGGCAAATGTTCACACGTCCAAGGACCGACTTCCGCAAGCGTGGTTTTACTTTGAAGATTAACGCTGAATGGCTGTTATTATTTTTCGATGACCCTTTAAACCTATGCTTTAAAAACTCAAACTAATCTCTGACGTTCCTCCAGAAAGCAGCTGCCAAAGGCATGCGTCTTAACACCCGAGCCTTACCTCCAGAGGTAGTCGGCAGGAACTACGCGCGATACTGCGAGCTGGTGAACCAGTTGTATGACGCTTATCTGAACAACGTTCAACTGCAGAGGGCGCCGTATATTCTGGAGATCATCACTGTTATTGTAAAAAGGTTTGTCCGACTTTTCGTACTTTATAGGTTCTTCGTCAACGTACAACTTCAACTTCATAGGATAAGTCAAGAGACTTCAAACCCAAGAAACACACTTCTGATTTTTCGTTATTCATGTGCGTATTGTTTATTGCCACTCTTGCTTCCATCAAATTATTGTGAAATGCATGTGACTTAAGGAGTGATGATCTTCGTTCCCAGGATGTACGAGCTCCGTAATGAGCTGGTCCATATAATAGTGAACGATTACATCTACGTCGATGCAGCATTACAACATCTTCTAAAGACACCTTTGGACATACAGGTAAAAGGTTTCTTCTGCTGTATCATCACGAACTGCAGGTATGATGTCAGAAGCTTCACTTTTATTTTAAAAAGTATGACAGGAACATCGCGAGGAAACCAGGATGACCTAAAACTAAAAAAAACTACGACATGTAATATCCATAATTAATTCACATAGGGTTCGCGTGGTGGACAACTACACAGTTCTCTGTCTTATGGGCCTACCACACGCACAGGCAGAGCCCCGTTTCCCACCAGATGGAACGCTATAGGGTAACTATGCGATGAGCAAGGTGGCAGCGGGGCTGAACGCGCAGGTCGTACTGGTCACACATTCACTTACTTATTGCCATTTGTGGAGGCTATTTTAGATTAAATTACTAGGAGCTGGACGTCATTTATTGAAATCTTACCCTAACATGAATAGGTCATGAGGATCTCTTGTAAGCGCAAGGAACGTACACGAGAAATTCGGCTCACGGCTGACCTCATAACTCAACAGTGCCAGTAAGCAGAAAAACTTTGTACTAAAGTTATACGAGACTATAATACGTCCGTTGCGGTTTTCACACAGACGAGGTTGGTTTACTTTCCTGGTCTAAATTTCTTAATCTATCTTTATGCCTATGGGCGTTCTAGAAGAGATGTTTTCCATGTAAAAAGTTCCTTGAACCCGCAGCATCTGTTTTCTTCTTTTCAGATAGTAGTTCCATACCACTTTCCTCTAGAATCTCGGAGTGAAAATGTAGAAAATATCTTACAGCAGATGTGGGTCGATGCCTTGCAGAGAAAGAGAAGAAGAGAAAGACCAAAACAAGTAACTCCTAATAGACATTCTTTTTGTTAATAACGTCACACCTGGAATGATACAGACTAGTTTCAAATGAAGAAAAGAAAATGAAATTTTTATGACGACATTTTAAAAATCGTTCAGCACCAAAACTTGGAACTGCTAAGGAGTAGGAACCCAGCTTTCCTTTCGGTTTTCAGCAAGTCTCAACTGGTACAAGCCATGCAGGAGATGTTGTGGGATACAGAGAGTTTACACTAGCTGAATCTGATGATTCGTTGCGGGAAGACATTTAAATCGTTTTTCTGGCCTTTCGTCGAGCTTCATTGTCTCGGCGCTTTTCTTGTGGTGACCACTGTTGATTCTGGCTTACAGGAGTCATAGTGGTTTGGGAATAGTGTGGCGGGCTAGTCTCATACAAAAAAAACTGAATATCCATATATCACAGTATTCACACTACGATTCCTCGTATCGTCGCGACTGTATGCACTGATACAGATGCAATCTATGTTCCTTCATTCATAAAAGCCAATGGCTGATGGGACACTCGGACGCAACTGGAGAGGCCATGCGTAGGAGCAAGTTAGGCTTCAAGTGACCCCATCGGGGCTGCGACCCCGTCGGGGCTGCCGGTTGTTCGAAAGAGACACCGCGGCCTCGGCACGAGAGCTAAGAAGGAACATGGGTGGTTTTTAATCAGTAGAAGTCTGACACTCCCCCCTTTCGCTCTGCCCAAGAGCGGGAGGGGTTATTCGATGATTTTCCACCCGCCAAAAAAAAAAGGACTTCTACTACGTTTCGACTATTAGACCATCAGGGACGGGAGTTTGAATTATATACATCTTTATATATTTTCAGCTTCCAGTGTTCAAACAATGATGCCTGAAGATGATGTACAGTCTATGATTATTCAGAGGCATGAAAGATACAGGTAAATAAACTTGTTCTGTGAATTTTTATATTCTTAATATTAAAATTCACAGAACAAGTTTGTGATAAAAATCACCCGGAAAAATATTTACACCTGATATGCGGTCTGTACTACCCTTAAACATATTTCTGCCACTAGGCAGATTTAATGAAGTCCAGTTTAAAGTTTGGTCTGAAACGAAGTGCCATTGCTGGCAGTATTTAACTCTTACCACGATTAAGCGAGTACCACGGAATACAGGATACGGGATGCGATTAATGATTTGAATGATAATTTAGAAGTCGCGCGACTATTCTCTCCGGTTTGATCACATTTATACATTTATTTTGACACAATCTACGAGTATGTTTGTGAATTTCGCCTCGCGTTCCGTGCGGGATTCGCTTTTGTTTTGTCGTTCCAACATCGTGTTACCGATTTTTAGAGGACTACCATTACAGCAATTTCATTTTCTTTTCAGACAATGGCATATGAGAGATATCCGAACCAAAGCGCAACATCAGAAACAGTATTACTTACAGTGTCACGAGGCGGCCCCAATCGAGTTAAGGACTAAAGCAGCGGTGTTAATTCAAAGGGGTTATAGGTTTGCTATTTAAAACCACTTTTACGGCTCAAATGGAAAAACGCAACACTTTGTTGTCCGTCTGTCTGTCAAGACTTTTACTTAGCAACGCGTGGTAAAGATGAAATAATTAAAAGCTGTAAAAAATCATACTTCTAAACTGTGACTATTTATCTCGCATATGTATGGACTCATTTACAATTAAATTAAATACAAATATAATACAAAATTCAATCAGGAGACGTCTGACACTCCTGCTCTGTCCAGAGCGGGGGGAGTCATTTGATGATTTGCCTCCCTCCAAAAAAAAGGTACTTTCCGTTGACCTTCAATTACGAATTGGTACCTGGCATTAATACTACAATTTTTTTAGGGACTTCATGAAAAGGAAGCGCGAAAAAGTAAAAAAGCACAAGAGAGACATATTGCTGGGTCTCGCACCAGATCCGTTTAGAAGAGGACCCAGCTTCGTAGAGGCAAACAACAAGGTAACTCCAACACACAACAAAACAAAAATGCGTGATTAGAGAATATATTACTATTATAATAAAATAGAGAAATAGAAACATCGTTTGAAAACGTACTTGAATTACAATCAACCGAGCTCAAATCCCGTGACTGCTACTGAGAACTTCATGATGATGGAAAACCCTTGTGGCGACAGCGACATCTATCGCAACACATGCGAACTAATTGGCTAATCATACATCGCGCTATCAACTTTATCCGCGACATTAGCGTATATAGGGTGTAAAAGTACCCTTAACGCAAACGAAGGTCACTTGTTCTCCCCACCACTGCGATCATTTTTTGTTCTAGACTATACATGGGAACCTCCTAGTTACGGAGATATTGGGGGTCAAAGTTCCAAATTTACACAGCTGTTTTTGTAAATACTAGTTTTTCAGGTTATAACTTTACTTAAATTACCTCCATGACCCGTTTACCATTCAAAGCGTCCACTAGCACAATGTTTTAACAGTGCTACATTGAGTTTTACCGTAAAATGTGATTTATGACCAAAAAAAAGAGTCGTTTCCCAGCAAAAATTTTTGCGTAGGGGTACTTAGTTTGATGTATAGAATGCTTGGTTGACGGCTGTGTGATGGGTTGATTTACACTCTGTATAGAAATTCCGACTCACATATGTCAAGCAGTTAGCCCACCAGACACAACACCTGTCTGGTCGGAGGATCCTCCCTTTTCTATGGGGGATGAGTAACTTTACACCCTGTTCCTCATCCCCCCAAACCTCGTACACGTTGCCCGATCTAGAAAACGAACCTTGGACCTCATGCTCAGCAGTTGTGCTTGCGTCGACTAGACCATCTTTCATGTTCATCATCATCATCATCTTCTTTCTTTAATCTTTCTTGAGAGATGTATAAATTGTCATCAGATGTACGAGAGACGACGAAACACGAGGCTTGAGATAAAGCAGACTTACTTCGAAGAGCTTCAGAAGGAGAAGACTAAACTGCTTCTGTTCAAAAAGGATGCCACGATCGAGGACATCACGGACGAAATCAGGGAATGGTTTAAGGACTGGTAGGGCATTTTATGCGTATTAAGATAATAAATGAACAACATTATACAAGGTGCAGTTTTGCATCATCTCTTCAAAATTCAGGAGATTATCATAAAAGGCAATAAATATAACCAATTTAAAATATCGTGCCAATTACGTAGAATACATTGTTTTTCCAGAATAACGCCCACCGGCGTTATTCTGGAGTACTGTAGGGAATAAGAAATGATTCGAATAATCGTTGGTGTTCGTTTGTGTGTGTATCAAAGAGCTGGATCAGACGGTCCGCGTTTTAACTCGGCTGGTTCACACTTACCGATTTCGTTTTTTAAGAGAAAGAAAATACTCATTTTATTATTGATTCGGGTTGAAAGTCATTACTCTCCAGATCAGTATTGGGCCCGTTCATAAGTTCTTCAAAAGCACATTTAAGGACTTTTGGACGCCCGTCGGACCTGCGGGTTGTTCGCAGATACCGCGGCCTCGACATAAAGAGTTAAGAAGGAACATGGGTGGTTTTTAGAATCAGTAGAAGTCTGACACTCCCTTTCGCTCTGCCCAAGAGCGAGAGGGGTTATTTGATGATTTCCCAACCCCCAAAAAAAAAAAAAAAGGACTTTTGGACAGTTCATGTATTATTTCCGTTTTACACCTTAACAGCTGGCATACGAATGGCCTACTGACATCCGTTCCAAGTAGGTATGCATGCATGGTGACCATATCAAACACGTTCCAGGTTCCATGGCTACAATTTATTTCCCCAATTTCCATACGAGTTGGAAGGTGGCACACTGATGGTTGTAAGAGGAGACTATCCGACAATAGACGAGAAATTAGAAGAGGATGAACGACTGCTCAAGGAAACTAAGGGGAAGACTAAAGTACAGGTAACATCACGCTTCTGTTTGCTGCAGGGGTAAACAAAGGTGGCCGATATCGCTAAGTATTTTATTTGTCATCGTTAACTATGAAAGTAAATTTATCAGCACAGCATTATCTATGCTTAGTTACAATGACCGGATCTTTTGAATTAAAGGTCATTAGGAAAGCTCGTCGGGGCTGCGGGTTGTTCGCAAGAGATACCGCGGCCATGACATGAAGGGCTAAGAAGGAACATGGGTGGTTTTTAGTCAGTAGAAGTCTGACACTCCCTTCCGCTCTGCCCAAGAGCGGGAGGGGTTATTTTATTATTTCCCAGCCCCCCAAAAAAAAAAAGGAAAAATCGGACTCGGTTGTTGAAAGTAAGAAAGATTCATGTCTCAAAAAGAATTAGGATTAGGAATGATTAGACCTAGGATTTTCGGAAAAAATATCTTTTGAATCATCCTGCGACATTTCGTGTGCAGAAAAGTACAAGAATCCTCCAATCGTACGAAAGACGAGACAATGCTATGCGATTTTCAACCAATGTTTAGTCGATTCCCACACATCTCATTATTTTGCTCTAGACTTCGCTCATGACTTATTTGGTGCAAATCGGACCTTAAACATGTGCATAATGTGGTTCATAATACCAACAGCTGAAAGAAGAACATCAGAGAGCGAAAGAAGAAGCCAAGATCAAAGCGCAGATGAAAGTGGAGGCAGATAGAAAGGAGGCTGAGAATTTATTGAAGAGTAGATGCGACCCGTTCTCTGATCCAGGGTACACGATACAAACTTCTGGTGTTATGGGGAACTTGACCCAGGTATACTTTTTTTGTTCTCGTATTGAGTAATGAATATAAATGTCGATGGAGTGAGAGGGAGAGCAAGACCAAAGAAAAGATGAATGGATTGTGTGAGAAAAATAAGTCAGTGATAGTGTGATGATTGAACAGGGGAAGAATTGAAAACAAATACTTATTGCGCCGACCCCTAATATCATGGGACGAGGCCAGGAAGACGATCCCGTCGGGGCTGCGGGTTGTTCAGAAGAGATACCGCGGCCTCGACTTGAAGGGTTAAGAAGGAACATGGGTGGTTTTTAGTCAGTAGAAGTCTGACACTCCCTTTCGCTCTGCCCAAGAGCAGGAGGGGTTACTTGATGATTTCCCAACCCCCAAAAAAAACAAAAAAGGCCAGGAAGACGATAAGGGAAACTTAATAAGAGATATGAGGAACAGCACCAATGTGTTAGTTTAGTTCGTATGTGCGCTGTAGATGTCATCGCAACCTCATCGAATTTTATTTTTGAATAGCCGTTTGCCAATGCAATAAGAAATATGTCATAATATATGACATTAAGTTGGTATTTCAATCATTTTGTTTCAGGCCCTACGTAACTACCGTCAGACTTGGTCGCTGTACGACGTTTTACCACCTGAACAGTTCGGGGAGACGGTCTACGGCTACCTGAAGCCGCTCCTCATTGAAGATCTGATGAAGGAGATGCATATCGAATGCAGGAAGTTAGTTGACGAGTTGATGAGGTAAACAATTTCCTAGATCAATACAAGTTATACCAATAGGGAGCAGATCTTGGAGTAGATAATAGATCCTCTTTGCATCCTCTTTCTATCAAGCGGGATTCAGGTCAAGAGCAGAACCATATAGCAAAAAAAAAATGCTTTAAGAAAAAGCTACATGCAACCAAAGTAACGTCTTTCGACTGAAATGAAAAAAAATATTATGAAATACGACCAACGTCATGTCATATGGATATTTTATCGTCTCAGACCAAACCGCGTCAACAAAATATATGGTCACCACCTTATTGTGATATCTTCTCTCTACAGAATAGACTTGAAAATGCTGATCCAAAAGCATGAGTATGAATACGAGAAGCTTGGCTTGAAATACCCCAAAATGAAACCTAGGAAAAAGCCGAAATTGCCTCCACAGCCCAAGATATTGGTTTTGGATGAAAAGCTGTTGAAAAGTACAGAGGTACCAATTAATATTCTGCTATCTACTGCTTCACCGAACCTATTTTTCGCACACTAGCTTGTTTTGCGGTTTCGCCGGCGGCGTGCGTGGTGTACAAAAATTGTTTCTAGGGAACTTACTAATGAAATAAAAATGTAGGTAGTAAGATGAAAATAAAAAAACTGGTGTAGCGCATTTATAGAAAACAGTAGTTATTTTATTTGTAAACGAAGAAATTGTTTGCCCCTAAACGTCACCTCCGCTAAGATGGTCTCCAGATAAATAAACTCCTACATTTTCTCCAAAAAAACTACAAAATGAGACTGGCTGCAATGCTGATACTCTTGTTGCAGAGTCCACGTTATGGCCCCTTGACCCTGGTCACTGGTCATACTTGAACACTGCTTGCGAGTACTTCGCTTTGATATTTATGGAATTTGACTTCTAAAACATTGTGGAGGCTACATAATTTCTTCTCTTTCAGAACGTGTTTGACCTGGGCATTGTAACAAAGCCTACACACAAAATCAGTGATATCTTCGGCGAGTCTAACTATGCGGCCTATGAATATAATATCAAGGATCCCGATGCTTCGTAATTATAACAGTTTTTCTTGGCCTCTTATATTGTTAGATATATGTTACTGATTAAATAGGTGGTAAGAACTGCAAAGATCACCATCCCGTCGGGGCTACGGGTTGTTCGAAAGAGATACCGCGGCTTCGGCGCATGAGTTAAGAAGGAACATGGGTGGTTTTTAGTCAGTAGAAGTCTGACACTCCTTTTCGCTCTGCTCAAGAGCGGGTTATTTGATGATATTCCACCCGCCAAAAAAAAAAAAATCAAGTGAATGAAGTTCCGTTCCGGCGAGGAACGCCGGAACTAATGATGTTTTTGATTTTTGACCATCGTTAAAGGTGGCCTGCAATTCTGACAACCAGACTTACCTAGGGGTATCGTAATACCCCGTACAAACTGGGTTGTGGTGGTCATATAGGCATTTGCTCCATGCAAATTAATGATACTCAGTTGCATCTGGTTAGACTGGAAGCCGACCCCAAAATAGTTAGGAAAAGGTTAGGGAGATGATGAGGTCGAACAAAATCTATTATGGTTATAATTATGTGAGTTTATACCCAGCAGTGATCATCATGATGATGATGATGACTCAATTTTCCAGGTTCCCTCTACCAGGTTACGGTGACATCAAGGATCGGTTGAAACTGTCCTGTGTCCTGGGTTGTGGCATACAACCTGGAGCGCCCAGGAGGAAGGCCGTCATGCTGCTAGGTCCCGACAGAAACGGGAAGTCCTTCCTAGCTGATGCTGTGGCTGGAGAGTTGAGTACGTAAGAGTGGTATTAGCTAGGGTTTTTGAGACTAAAGCAGTAGCCGCCTACGCTGAACAGGTCATGGTCCTGAAAGAAGCAAAAAAAAAGGGAGAGAAAAACATTTTTTTGCGCTAAAACGTCGAACGTCTTATTAAAGCAAAGAGAGATGTCCTTTAGATGTCGTTCTAACTACCTCCAGACCCTGACAAGTTAAATGGGCGAAGAAGGAGAGATGGTCTTGCCCACTTCTGCCCTCCTGAAGTAGCCAGCAGGTGGCGAACTTTAAGTAGACCATGACAAGAGACGTGGTTACAGGACGCACGACGAAAAAACCGCAGTTGCTCCGCCTCAGCCAGAATTCAATCCGACAGGACTTTCATGAAGATTCCAGATATCTGCAGCGATCTGTCGGGAGTTGTGTTCGTCTTCAGAGTTTTACCTTGGCCGTCCATTACCCATCATGTAACATCGTTTCCATAAGCAGACTCCTACAAAGCTATAATTCTCTTCACAGATGCCATCAAAATCGACATAACTCCCGAGGTGTTCACCGCTGTAGTACAGCAACCACAAAAGGTTTTGAGACAAGTGTTTGTCACGGCGAGGTCTTTCCAACCAGCCGTGGTCTTCATGAAGAACGTAGAAAGGGTTTTTGCTAAAAAGGTGAAACATAACATCACCCCTTTATTTTTTTTGGAGGTTCGGAAATCATCAAATGACTACTCCCGCTCTGGGTAGAGCAGTAGGGAGTGTCAGACTTCTACTGACTAAAAACCACTCATGTTCCTTCTTAGCCCTTGCGTCGAGGCCGCGGTATCTCTTTCGAACAACCCGCAGCCCATAAAATCACCCCTTTTTTTAATTTTAGTTGGTGGGAAATCATCAAATAACCCCTCCCGCTCTGGGCAGAGCGAAAGTGAGTGTCAGACTTCTACTGACTAAAAACCACCCATGTTCCTTCTTAGCCCTTGCGTCGAGGCCGCGGTATCTCTTTCGAACAACCCGCAGTCCATAACATCACCCCTATAATCATACCGGGTTAGACAGCGGTACACACTATAGTGCACCTACATTTCACTTGTTATTTTTACGTCTCAAACCTTCTTCATTGTGTCGCTGACACAACATTTTATTTATTTATTAACTTTATAAGACTTACAGCTAAGATAAATAGATTAAAAAATAGTATGTGAGACTGACAGCTAATTAAAAGTCCTCGCTTCTAAATACAGATTTTTAAAGTGTGTGAACAATACAAACACAATACAGCCACAAAAATATAAAAAAATACAGGATAACATATAAGCTTAAACTAAATTCACATTTTAAATATGTCACTTTCAGTACCTACAATAATAAAAACCTGAACAAACAAAGTCTTAATTGAAAAAGCTAAGGCTCATGCACTTTCTGGCCGAGGACACACTCGTCATGAAAGCATCAAAATCATGCTGCTTACACATGCTAATAAAGTTTCTACTATAGTTTCTAGTTATTAGCCTAAAAATTTTCCACGTCCACGGCTTCGTCGGTGGCCTCGGAGAGGTCTCCCCAGCTGTACGTAAGGGTCCCAAGTAATATAGTAGGCTCTGAATATTGACATCAACTAAACACATTCGAAATCCGGGCTGCTACTGAGAAATCCTACCCGGGAATAAAATCCAGGAACACATTTTCAGTAGGAACCCTTGTGACCTTTACAGAAACCTACGAAATAGTATAGTTATTACCTAATTTGCTTTGTCATAGGTCCATAATCTATTAAGTTCATAGAATTATTTACATTTCTTATAGGTACCGGAAGAACAAAAGAATCTCAAGGCGACCAGTCTGAATAGTTGTTTAGGGAAAGTAGTGAAGTCGATAGCAGACGAGGATAAAGTTATTTTTATTGGTAAGAAGTTTGTCTTCTTAACAATAAGATTCATAATTCTCTTGCCCTTATCCCAATTTATTTGTAGTCGGCGCAGCATGTCTTCCTCTTCCATACTTCTCTGTTTCTTCGTCTGAGACACCTCCTTTTTAACCATATCATTTTAACACAGTCCATCCATCGTTTCTTTGGTCTTCCTCTACTCGTACAACCTTCCACATTCATATTCAAAACCTTCCTCACGACATTTTCCTCATTCCTCCGCATCACATGCCCATACCACGACAACCGATTTCCACACAACTTTTCAGTCACCGGCGCCACTTTCAGACTTCCTCTTATGTACTCATTCCTTATTTTATCCATTCGCGTAACACCGCACATCCCCCAAAGCATTCTCATCTCAGCCACATGCAAATGCCTTTCATTCATCCCTTTTGTGGACCAACATTCTAATCCATACAAGACAGCAGGTCTAACCATTGTTTTATAAATATTTCCCTTTAGTTTAAGGGGAACAATAAGATTCACTAAAATATTTGGAAGAAAGACCGAGTGCTTTGCGGTCGAATTTACTTAAAAAACAAAATTGTGTTCGTTCTTAAATTGATGCGCTCTTTTGAGTGAGGTTCAAAGTTCACTGACAGAACAAAGATCTCCTCTCTGTTCGATAGAATTGGTTGGTTGATCTACCTCGCAGATGCTGTGCAATCAGGTGGATCCCATATTGCTTCGAATTTAAAACACAATGGTTTCCTTGCGATGTTTTCCTTTAACGTTTTTAAAGCTGTGATTGAAATAACTTGCAACAAGAAAATATCGGTATGGCATCGAACCTACGGTCTTATGTCGCTGACATTTCGACTGGGCCACCTCTGTTCGGTGCACCACTGCTCCGTATATCACTACCCTTTAAGGCTTGTATTCACGCCAATGACCTTGTGCATACAAACTACCCCTCTCGGTCGTAGATACGGACGCATTTTTCATTTATTATAATTAAAATAATACATGTTTTTAAAAAGTAACAAAACCAAATTATTTTCCTTTGTATTTCACAGCAGTAGATATTTTTTTTATATTATTTTGTTAAAAAATGAAGGAGTAAAATGGTTCCATTCAACGATTTGGAGGTGATTTTGTGGATTTTTTTCTTATTATGTGATACCGATACAAAAATTATGGCTAAACCAAATTACGTGTCATAATGTAGATTACTAACAATTTTTCTCAGATGTAATTTCTCTGTAAGTGCCGGTGAAAAACTGCTTCATCTGCACGCTGTTTTTAAGCTTTTTCGAGGGGGGGAGCCTTAAACCACTTGAGTCATTCATACAGCATTCATCTTTTTGTCTTATTCGCTACAGCAACATGTACTGACCCATGGGCTGCCAGGGTTAAACCCATGCTGAAAGTGTTCGACGAAATAGTTCTAGTACCACGAACTGATTACGCGTCTCTGCAGCAATTCTTCTATAATAAATTTCAAAGGTATGTATCAATCAATATACATGGTGAAACGGACATTGCGCATTTGAATATATTCATAAACTACATAACATCACGCTTGTAATTTCTGAAGGACTAAGCAGAGGTGTTGTACATAATAGTATACACACAATTCACCAGTTATTTTGAAGGTCCATGTAACAGGGGGCGAGCCTTTTGCAATAAATCGGGCGGTGGTTGCGCGTTGCGGCGTGCATTCGTTGTTCCGTGATTTAGAGTCTCGTACATTCGTTGTTGCGGTGTGCGTCGCTGCGTGCTTTCGTGCTCGCAGTGTTCGTTGTTGCGGGCATTCGGCGGCGTGTGATTCGGCGTGGTGGCTTTCGGGATGTCGTATTGCACTCGTAGTTTAGTTTTATGAATTGTTCTTCTGACATTCAAAAGTACCTGGTAATGGTTTAATTGAAATAAATGCTTTGACTTTGACTTTGGAAAGTAGTTTGTCATTATGAGTACAATCACGTTTTTAAGCATCGTTCAGTAGTCACCCTACATGACGGTATAGATTTGCCACAATTTGCTTCATGAATACCTCCTTCCAGTATAAAAAGTATGCCCCGCGACTACCCAGTCCAGCCACTCGCTCAGGTGACCCAAGGTTTTGGTTTCGCAGACATCGTAGAAGTTTACAATGAGGTCATGAGCCCTGAGAGAATCATCAGGTACCTATCTACTATAATTTCCATATTTTTAGCACTTACTAGCCTATGCCTGTGGCTTCACTCGTGTGAGTTCGGTAATTGACCCACAGGATTGTAATGCCTGGATGAAAACTATCCTTTCTGTTAATTCTGTTTATAAACTATCTGTGAGCCATATTTTATTTAAATCCGTTCAGTATTTTTGGCGTGAAAGAGTAACTTTCCACATCTACGAGTATATCACTTCACTACATAGTATAAAACATAGTCGCTTTCTCTGTCCCTATATCCCTATGTATGCTTAAATCTTTAAAACTACGCAACGGATTTTGAAGGGGTTTTTTTTAATAGATAGAGTGATTCAAGAGGAAGGTTTTAGTATATAATTTGACCGACATCCACGCGGGTGAAGCCGCGGGCATCAGCTAGTAATTATATAAAAGGCAAAGCTGACTGACTGAGGATAAACTCACAGGCCAAACCCTTAGGCCTAGAAACTTAAAATTTCGCACAGGTATTCCTCTTATGACGTATCGATCCAATTAGAAAGGATTTTTCAAAATTCAACCCCCCAATTGGGTGAAACAGAGGATGAAAGTTTGTATGGAAAATCGTAATTTTTGAAATTTCCGACATCCATGCGGACGAAAGCTAGTTTATTATAGTAGTAAGACTGTGTTAGACATAAAAGCCGAAATGTAAATAGTTGGGAAAAGGCTTGGCACATAATGATGGTGATTCAAAGAAAGGAATTAAAAAAACCGACTTCAAAAACACAAAAAAGTGAAAAATAACTTTTGCTTCTGAAGTCGGTGACTTTTGTTTGTTTTATTCAGTTTTTTGTCACCGACTTCAGAAGCAAAAGTTATTTTTCACTTTTTTGTGTTTTTGAAGTCAGTTTTATTTTTTGCAAAAAAGTTTTTTTATTTTTCCATTTTTAGTTGTAATATCCTTTACAAATATTTCATATTCATTAATTTTACATTGTTAACAATAAATGTCACGGTATTAGGCTTATCCGCAATAAAATGGAACTTAACATACTTAACTCTCGAAATCTGGGCGTCCTGTACACATCTGCGTACCCCGTCAGAGCATACAGGCGTGATGGTAAGTTAAGATGTTAAGTAAACAATAAACATCCAAGCGATTGCAGCAATCACGACAAATTTGCCGTCTATTTTTGAAGAGTTCTATTGTATATCTCCGAAGATCAGGATCAGATCTTCACCAAATTTTAATGGGACCACCTCAGGAGTATACTCTTTCAAATAAAAAAAGAATTTTGAGAATCGGTTCACAAATGGAGGAGAAATCAGGTAACATACATAAAAAAAAAAAAAAAAAAAAAAATACATACACACGAACATATAACCTCCTCCTTTTTTGAAGTCGGTTAATAATAGATAAGACGTACTGTCACCTGCAAAAATGCATGGACAATTCAGAACTAAAATCGTGTGAAGCGAGAAATGACTCCACCTTTTTTTTTTTTTGGGGTGGGAAATCATCAAATAACCCCTCCCGCTCTTGGGCAGAGCGAAAGGGAGTGTCAGACTTCTACTGACTAAAAACTACCCATGTTCCTTCTTCACCCTTCATGTCGAGGCCGCGGTATCCCTTGCGAACAACCCGCAGCCTCGACAGGCGTCGGCCCTTGCGGGCCCCTTCCATGTTGCTGACATCTCTTTGAGGCGCGCGTGGAACACGAACGCGCCGTCGACACGGCCTGTCGTCGTCATAAGACGGACGGACGGCGAGCTTACCCATCACTGACCGTCCACAGGCCCGCGTCTACGGTGGCCGGAAGCCATCACGTGGCCCCCGACGCCCGGAGCGCTTCCCGCGGCGGCTGGGACGAGAGGTTCCCTCTCACGTTCCGCCACCTCCTTCGCTAAAATGACTCCACCTAACTTAAACTAGTTATCGACTATAAACGTTCACAGGGAAATACACACTAGTGAATTTTGAGAATCGGTTCACAAATGGAGGAGAAATCAGGTAACATACATAAAAAAAAAAAAAAAAAAAAAAATACATACACACGAACATATAACCTCCTCCTTTTTTGAAGTCGGTTAATAATAGATAAGACGTACTGTCACCTGCAAAAATGCATGGACAATTCAGAACTAAAATCGTGTGAAGCGAGAAATGACTCCACCTTTTTTTTTTTTGGGGTGGGAAATCATCAAATAACCCCTCCCGCTCTTGGGCAGAGCGAAAGGGAGTGTCAGACTTCTACTGACTAAAAACTACCCATGTTCCTTCTTCACCCTTCATGTCGAGGCCGCGGTATCCCTTGCGAACAACCCGCAGCCTCGACAGGCGTCGGCCCTTGCGGGCCCCTTCCATGTTGCTGACATCTCTTTGAGGCGCGCGTGGAACACGAACGCGCCGTCGACACGGCCTGTCGTCGTCATAAGACGGACGGACGGCGAGCTTACCCATCACTGACCGTCCACAGGCCCGCGTCTACGGTGGCCGGAAGCCATCACGTGGCCCCCGACGCCCGGAGCGCTTCCCGCGGCGGCTGGGACGAGAGGTTCCCTCTCACGTTCCGCCACCTCCTTCGCTAAAATGACTCCACCTAACTTAAACTAGTTATCGACTATAAACGTTCACAGGGAAATACACTAGTGTGTATTTCCCTGTGAACGTTTCTTGCATGGATACTTTAGTAAGTATCCATGCAATTTGGCAGGTGACTGTGCACCATAAACTCGCGTATGAGGATAGGCAGAAGCTACCGAACTCTACCTGCTACGGTCCTTATATTTATCAGTTTACTTCATTACCGTTGATACAGTCATCTGGTCATACAAGCACGCTGCTGATTATAAGACCTATATAAATAGTATCTTTTTTTGTTTTCTTTCAGATTAAATGTCCAACAACTGTCGCCCGGAGAGTTTTTAGATGCGCTACTACAAAATGGCTCGGAACCTCTCACAGTTGCCGTAAGTTTTAAAGGCGGTTACTTCTTAATTTTGATATTTTGAAGAAGGTGGAATAGTAATAAGGATACTTCAATAGAAGTTATTTTTGTTGTTTCTTCGGCTCTGTTTCTGCTAAAACGACCTCCGTTACAACTCTCAGAACCATTCATGATCCCATAAATGAAAAATAAATAAAACCGGTCAAATACGAGTCGAACTCGTGTGCCGAGAGTTCTGTTACCGACTTAGCTAGGACCTTAATTTTTATGCACCTAATGGGACCAGGCCTCAGTATCTGGTATAAATGTCAACTTGCTAGGTCCATCCGTCCCGGAGAAAATCATGGTGACACACGGACGGACAGACAAGAGAGTGATCTTAAAAGGGTTCCTTTTTTACCTTTTTAGGTACGGAACCCTGAAACCTATCATCGAAATCTGCCAAGCCATTTAGGAGGAGAAGAATGCTTCTCTTTCTAAATGGGTTTCGTAATGACGAACAGAATTTAAAATATTCTCATTATTTATAGGACTACCAAAAATACGTGGACTTTTACATAAGCAACTCTGCGCTGAAAGAAGAGAGGGAGGACTACGCTAGAATAAACTTCGTGAGAGCAGATGTGTATAAGAACGCCGAGAAAAAGAAGATGAAAGCTGAAAGTGCAAAGGCTCCTGTAATAAACGACTAAATAAATCAAAATCAAAAGTCATTTATTCAAACTAGGCTTTTTTATTCTAATCAGCACTTTTCGAACGTCAAAATTTACTTTACTTTACTTATTTACAAGTGACAGTCCCCCAAAACGCCCGCCCACCCTTCGACACTTCCTAGTGTTTTTGCTGGAAAAAAGAAGTGGCGGAACAAACTCCCCAGCAACAATACCAATATGTTTTTCACATCATCATCATCATTTCAGCCAAAAGACGTCCACTCCTGGACATAGGCCTCCCCCAGGTGTCGCCACATTGACGGGTGCCGTGCGTTACATGGTTTGCTAAAAAGTCTGTAAAAAAATATAATAACAGCTGTTTTTTTATATTTCTGCACTGGGATCTAGAATAATCTACTAAGTATCTCCTAATAAAAAAATTGTATCGTGATGTCCTTTACAAACGTTTGCAAAAAAAAAAACATTAAGAGTAACTGTTAAAATTTTAACTAAAATATACAGGGTGGACGCACAAACGCTTACCACATGTTCAGTACATGAAAGCAGAAAATAGTTTTTTTTTTTTTACGAATGTTTTGGAGGCCCTTACACCCCTACAGACCTACGTCCTTACCTTAAAGCTGTTGTAAAAAGTAATTGTGAAAAGATTTCGAAATATAATATTTACATTGTGGTTTTGTTTTTTAATTTAAAATCTAAATGTTTTATTTCACATAGGCCTCCATATGGGCACTTATAAAACGTCGACAAAAATGTACACGGTTTGGGTTGGTCGTTTCCTAATAGAGAAGAACCGGCACTAAAAACTTTTAAAATGGTTTGGTATTACAATATTACCATGTTACAGCATTAGTACTTAGTTATGGCGGGACAACGTTTCAATTCATGTAAAATTAGCAGCAAGTGGCGGTGTAAACAAATTTATTCAAGATATTTGACACATTAAAGTAGCTTGTTGTGCTATCATCTGTACAAAAGAAAAGTGTTCCGTAACCTTGTAGCTTTAAGGTGGAAAAGGCGTATCACTACATATTATAAAACAAAGTCCTCCACCGCGTCTGTCTGTCTGTTCGCGATAAACTCAAAAACTACTGCACCGATTTTCATGCTGTTTTCACCAATGGGTAGTGTGGTTCTCGAGGAAGGTTTTATTATATTATTTGTCAAGTTCCAACATCCACGCGGGCGAAGTCGCGGGCATCAGCTAGTAGGTACTAATATTATCAAGAGGAAAGATTTGTATTTTTGTATGTTACGAATAAACTTAAAAACTACTGGACCGATTTCAAATAATCTTTAACAGTTGTGAAGCTACACTATCCCCGGATGACATAGGCTACTTTATCTCCCTGTATTGCCACGGGAACGGGAAATACGCGGGTAAAACCGCGGAACGTCCGCTAGTTAAAGATATAAACTTTATTTTGGATGGGTTAAGCAAAGTATTATTTGGGACAGATCTACAGCTGGCACCTCATACAAGTAGCAGCCCAAAGTCTGGATTTAAGCCCAGCTGATGGCAATATGCTCGGACTTAAACATAACTGGCGAAAAACTGGGTGTACTCCTCTGCCTGTACCGTCGAGGATTACAGACGTGATGTCATGCCATTTTTGTTTTTTCAGTATTGAAATCATTACTCACTCCTTTCAAATTCTTTTAAAGTTGTGCGAATGGATAGGTTTTGTTACACGGTAGTGTTTAGATATCGAGTACTGTCGCAAAGAAAAGCGTTTGATACAAGTAATGAGGAAATAATAACACGATTTGCTTTTTTAACCGACTTCAAAAATGAGGAGGTTCTCAATCCCGTCGGGGCTGCGGGTTGTTCGCAAGAGATACCGCGGCCTCGACATGAAGGGCCAAGAAGGAACATGGTGGTTTTTAGTCAGTAGAAGTCTGACACTCCCTTCGTTCTGCCCAAGAGCTGGACGGGTTATTTGATGATTTTCCACCCGCCATAAAAAAGGAGGTTCTCAATTCGTCAGCGATCTTTTTTATGTATGTTCCCGATTACTCGAAGACGGCTGGACCGATTTAGATTTTTTTATTTTGTTTGTAAGGGTATACTTCCCAGGTGGTCCCATGATCATCAAGTCAGGATCTGATGGTGGAATCCTGGAGAAATACAGAGAACGCTTCAAATTTAATAGGCACACTTGAGGATATTTGAGTAATTTTTGGAAGAGTACTTTCTCGAAGTGGTCCCATTTCAATTTGGTGAAGATCTGATGAAGAACTTCGGAGATAGGCAACGGAACTCCTCAATAAATTATAGCAAATGGACTGGGACTGCTGAAATACCATGTCTGCCTATTGTTTACACTAGTTCATAACATAACGTCACACCGGTATACTGTGAAGGGGGTAAGCACATGTGAACCACTAAAAAACTTTTTTTTTTAAATAATTTATTTTTTCTTTAAATTTTTTTTTTTATAATTTGAGAAAGCTTCAACTGGGGGACTACTGCCACTTATTACAGTATAACTATAGCCTTACTTTTAAACTCAAATCCTCTTTTCACTCGAATGCGTGGCACTAAGACCAGGGTTACGATTTTTTCAAATTACAGAGTTGAGTAATCGGACCATCTACTGTGCCATCACTGCCGTTCGTTCACGCTCTTACAGACAACACCCAGACCGACCTGCAGGGCTATTACGTATCTTTTTAAATGTCAGTGGCTATCATAGTGTCCATCGATTAACTGTCAGTTGGTACAAAATGGAACCATTTGACAGTTATAGCCCCTAGATACGCAATAGCCCTGCAGAACCAGCAGGTTCGCAGCGGTCACCTAGCAGCATCTAGGGCGGTAAGAGCACAAGATTTATTTCTGTTAGAAAAGTGAGCACTTTGTCTTGTTTCGTTTCGTTTTATGCGTGGAGTTCTGTAACTGTTCCATGGAGTTCTGTAACTCCTGGGTTTTTTTTTATTCTAAGTGTTAATCTAGGTCAGGGATGGCGAACCAATGGCACCATAATGTCTTCTATAAACCCTACGAGTAATTATTTTCAGAGATGAATAACACGTAGAATTGAAACATTAAATTACGATGGGTCAAGTTTTTTCTTTTTAGTGGTAAATATTTAGTTTGATTGTCTGCCAATAAAGACTAAGCAATATTATTGGATGGCACGTGCAAGTTCTTAATAAACATTGCTTTAGAAAAAATGGCACGTTGATCCATAAAGGTTCGCCTATTTAAATTTCACTCAAATCCTTTAAGTAGTTACTGCGTAGAAGAGTAATAAACATCCATAGTTACATATAAGTACTCATAAACTTTCAGATGTATAATATTGTGTACAGTTATGCACTCAACTGTATCAAAGTAAAATGTTTAAGTAGGCTTTAGACACATCCGATTATGTTGATAATTTGTATGAAAACAATCGTAATGGACACAGAGCTTGGAATCACCAGCGTCCAGAGCCGACAATGCCTTCTAACAAAGTTTTGCAAAACCAAAAGAGTTTGTTCTCATTTTCTATATGCCATTTGTGTCATACAAATATTATACAGGGTAACTGGATTTGGACCGGCCATAGCATATAATTATATACGCCCCGTACAGCGTAGCCTTCTCGTCACTCGAGCATTTTGCAAATCTGCGAGCCAAGATTATAGCAGTGGACAGCCAACGCTCTTCGCTCACGCTCAATATATTATCTTTTGGGGCCTCGGATACCCAGTGGCCCAGATATATGAAAGCGGTGACCGTTAGTTAAGGGACTTCTGTAAAGTTTTAGCTTCGGTGTAATTGGGCAGGATTTAGTGCCTTCTTTAAAACCATTACTTCACTCTTCTTTACATTGTATCTAAGCCCATGGGCCTCCGCGTACCTTTCACATATCATGAGCAGACTCATCGATGGGCTCAGCAAAACGATATCATCAGCGTATCTAATATTGTTGACGAATATTCCGTCTACGCTGTTCACGCTCTGTGGTACTGAATAGTCTTCATCGGCAACTGTCACATAACAATTGAAGCCTCTGTTTTTGTAGTCAGCTGTAGGTTTGCCATATTTTCAGTAATTGTTACTGTGTTTAGTTAAAAAATGGACGTGAAAATTAGTGTTTCTCTTTGCTAAAAGACTTAAGTGATATGAAAAACACGTTTTTTTGTAAAAAAAATTGTTTCACACGATACGGGATATTAATTTAAGTGTTGAGTATTGGAGAATACTGTAAACTTATCTTGTGAAGTGTTAAAAGTTTTTTGTAAGTATCGTGAATGATTATGTCTTTATTTGTAATTCCCTATAATCTTTTTTTTTTAATTTTGTAAATTTTCTTTAAAAAAACCATTGAATAAAACATTTAATAACAAATAGGCGGTCAGCGGTGCTATTGCGTATCTTTTTAAATGTCAGTGGCTATCATAGTGTCCATCGATTATCTGTCAAATGGTTATGGTTTGGACAAAATCGAACCATTTGACAGTTAATCGATAGACACTATGATAGCCACTGACATTTAAAAAGATACGCAGTAGCCCCTGCAGAGCTCCAGGAAAAAAAAATGTATTTATTTAATAATTAACATACAAAAAATGAAGGAAAGGGTACTATGATGAGTTGATGACCCTTAAACGACTTATTAATCATAACCTCTTCTAGAATATTTGCAAAAGAATATATAAAAAAAGATATATAGACGTAGTGTACATATATGGTACCAAGTTACTTTTTTTCGAAGTTAAGATATGTGTGACCAATTAAATACCGAAATACGTACACTTCAATTTCTATATGTTTGCATTAAAAAAAGTAATAGGTTTTTGAACCGCATCGGCAATTTGTCATGGTTAAAAAACTACAACACTTTATAATCAATCAATCAGTGGTCTGTGAAGGTACAATCAAGCACAAAGTCGTTTTCATAAAATACCTTTTATTTTCAATCATAAATTGACCCCTCCCGCTTTGAGCAGAACGGAAGGGAGTGTCAGACTTTTACTGTCAAAAATCACCCATTCTTAGCCTTTTGTGTTTCAGGGCCGCGGTATCTCTTTCGAACAGGCCCGTCGGCCAACTGGGTCAACTGCGCTTATCCCAGTTGTATACGCCCCTGTGTGCCTATTGGCCTTATTCTGTTCTGTCTCCTGCTGGAGGGAAGTGGAAATTATGTTTTTCTTACTCCTCCGCTATTATTTTCTGAATAATTTCGTAGTGGGATCCAATATAGTTAAATCGTTTCTCTGGGACTTCGTCAAGCTTCATTATCTCGGCATTTTTCTTGTGGTCGCCACTGTTGATTCTGGTTAACAGGAGTTACAGTGCTTTGCATACAGGCTTATTTCTGGATTTCAATGTTAAGAACTTTTATCAATGCAGGTGAATCAATGACCGCTATTGGCATCTTAACTGACAGCAACTGTACCCAGAGTGTTATAGGCGGGCAATAGCTCATATCTCGGAAAAGTGACACTTTAGATAATTTTTTCTCATAAAGGGTGTAAAAGTACCCTTAACGCAAACGAAGGGCACTTGTTCTCCCCACCACTGCGATCATTTTTTTGTTCTAGACCATACCTGGGAACCTCCTAGTTGCGGAGATATTGGAGGTCAAAGTTCCAAATTTTTCACAGCTGTTTTTGTAAATACTAGTATTTCAGGTTTTAACTTTACTTAAATTACCTCCATGACCCGTTTACTATTCAAAGCATCCACTAGCACAATGTTTTAAGAGTGCTACTTTGAGTTTTACCGTAAAATGTGATTTTTGACCCCAAAAATAAAAGTTATTTCCCAGCAAAAATTTTTGCATAGGGGTACTTGGTTTGATGTACAGAATGCTTGGTTGTCGGATGCGTGAAGGGTTCGTTTACACCCTGTATAATATAAAATAAAACTATCGATTAATTAATTTCGGTATTATGGGTAACCGACTTCCGACCAATAAAATTAATGTAAACAAAAAAAAAAACCGAATCGATTCGCAATAATTAGCGAAGATATGACTGCATGTATAAAAAACATTCAAACGAATGCACAACGCAAATTTTTAAACATCGGTAAATTCAAACAATTTTCTCACCGACTGTCTTTTATGCAATGTGTGCAATATGCACGTGCGTATGTGACATTTTTTAATTTTGAATGACATATTTCTATAATAAGACGTGCTAACCAAACAAAATCATTTCAACTGATTCGTTCAACTTACCAAGAGTTCTTTTAATTTAATTTTATCAGTACCTACATTAGTTACGTTGCACTACGCAAGCGCGCTCATGTTTTTAATTTGCCTAAAATAATACAAAACCTTTATTGCCAAAAAATATAACAAAAAGTGAAAAATATATTGACATTGAATTCAACAAAAAAACATTGGTCCTATACTTGGGCACCAATAGGAGTGTTTCTCATTGAAAAAAAAACCATCCAGATGAATTGAGAACCTCCTCCTTTTTGAAAGTCGGTTGAAAAAATAAATATAAACATAATCGGTGGTTCTTTACTTCTAACTTACAAGTAATAACATAAATTAAAATAATTCTTCTCTGAACTACAAATCAAATTAAATTAACAGGACATAAACGTTTAACAATCAATATTAAAAACAAAGTAAACTAATCAAATAAATAAATAAAAACTTAATTTAGTAATAATAATAAGGACCAAAAAACGAAGGTCAGCGCAAAACAATATTAATTTTAAAGATTTTATTCTCGTAAAATCAAAAACAATGCCTTTAGTGTTTTGAATGGTGAATAAGTGTTTTTTATAGCAGCTGATATTTTAATAGTACATTGTTACCCTAGGGGTGAAAGTAACTTATTTAGGCGAGGGTGCCAACAGTTCGAGGGACTAAATAAGTCTTTAACCCGAGAGGTAAGTAAAAATAAAAACATGCATTAACTAAAGAAAATAGAATTGCCGCTTTACCACCTATTTTAGTTTTTTTAACATTTATTCAAATATTTTGCACAAATCTATGTTATTTTAAAGAAATTATTGAAACTAAATTAGAATAAAGTTATATATTCAGATCGCACTGTAATTGAGTGGCTGTATAGAAAGTTGGAACATGGTTCAATAAAAATATGAAAATAGAACTAGTTTTATTTTATAATGCTGCTGTCAATTGAAAACAATTCTCCCTAGGGCTGAAAAGTATTACTTTCAACCCGCTCCTCTGGCAACTTCAGACCTACTCACCGAGTATGAGTAATGAAAAGGTATTTCAATGCAAAAAATCATCTTTAAAAGATTCCTAGTGTGGCTATGTCTAAGTATGTATAATTTTCTTCTGCATACCTCATTCATTCATATATGATAATATGATACCATTGTAACACCTCCCGCGCTTGGGCAGGGAAGGGAGTGTCAGACTTCTACTGACTAAAAACCACCCATGTTCCTACTTAGCCCCTTGTGCCGAGGCCGCGGTATCTCTTGCGAACAACCCGCAGCCCCGACGGGAACAACCCGCAGCCCCGACGGGAACAACCCGCAGCCCCGACGGGACCCGCAGCCCCGACGGGAATACGAAACCCCTTAGAAAGACTGACTAGGTAGTCAGTGGGCCGAAAGTCTCACGACCAGTCGACTGTTAAAGATCTACAATTGACAGTCAGGATAAAACTTGGTGTGTAATGGGTGAACACCCATCCATGGACTAACCCAGGAAGGCGTGGCTTAACCTGAAGATCGACCCGAGTGGTTGTTATTATTAAGCCACAAGCTCCTTTCTTTTTCATACCTAACCACGTTAAAAAAAATAGCATAAAAATACATACAGCGTTAAATAGCATTAGAAGATTGAGATCCTTGCTGACTAATCATTCTCTTGCATATCCTAATTTATTTGGGGTCGACCCAGCATGTCCTTTTCCTCCATACTTCTTTTTACTCTTCACCTCTCCAGACACCGGTCAGTGGGTCGTCTTAGGGGCGGATTTTTAGGAGTTGGAGTATACGCTTAGGGGCACTATGAGCAGCAAAGAAAACGAAAAAGAAAAATTTTTTGGTTTAAAAAAATTTTTGGGACTTAGTCAATTTTCCAAAAAAAATTTTTTTCCCAAAACTGTTTTTTTTTTTGCAATTTCGGGTTAACCTTGACCAAAAAAACCATTTCAGTTCTGAGAAGCATGGTCCTACGACGCCCCGTTTCCGAGTTAGGAGGTTTTATTTTTTTTCTTGTTTTTACAAACCGCTCTATATTTCCAAAATGGTAGCTCGGATGAAAAACTTTTCAGGAAAGAAATTGTTGCTCAAGTTCCAAACCATGAGATGATATAAAAAAAACCTAGGAAATATTGCAAAAAAAAAACACGGAAAATTTTTTAAGTGTCGGACGACGATCTTTTACCTTGTGTATCCTTAGGGGCGCGGACTTAGCCAAATTTTCAGAGATTTTTTTTTAAATCAGATTTCGGCCATTTTTCTTGCAGCACCTTATTAACCTTGTCCATAGAAACCATTTAGGTTCTGAGAAGTATGGTCCTACGACGCACCGTTTCCGAGTTAGGAGCTTTTGAATTTTTTTCTTGTTTTTACAAAACCCTCTGTATTTCCAAAATGGTAGCACGGATGAAAAACTTTTCGGGAAAGAAATTGTTGCACTAGTCGCAAACCAAGACATGGTATAAAAAAACCCGAGAAATATTGAGATAAAAAAAATATTTCATAATTTTGGCTAAGTCCCGTCGTCCAACACTTAAAAATTTTTAAATATTTTTTTTTTATATGTATTTTAAGAAATAGACGAACAAAAGACAACGCACAAAAGCTTATCTAATCAACATAAATCTATTCATTCATGTTCGGCTGATATGACACAGACGGGGTCAACTCATATTAGCTAGTGAAACGCCACATACTTAATTTGTATTAATGTTTTGATTCTAATAAACAAACGATTTCGATGGAAAACAAATATGAAATAAATGATTCTGATGTAAACTCTAATAAATATAATTATGTTTTGTAATTACAGCACCAGAAATGACGGACACAAGTTTTGGAATCGTCAACGAAGCTTTGGACTGCACAGAAACTCAAAATACTACCGGTAAAACAGTTATAGAAAATGATCTATCCGAACACAATGATTTTATTGAGAGAGACAAACATTCTGTTTGTGATAGAAAAAACGGTACTAAAACAAAAGAAGATGTCAGTAATCACAGTGACAATATTAAAAATGATCATTTTACAGTAAAAAAGCAAGTAAAACCAAATTCAGTGTTAGATTCTGTTTGTCATTTTGAAAGCAGTGCCGAAGTTAAAGAAAATATCAGTAATCATACAGAGATGACAGAAAATGATCATGTAATAGTAGAAAAACTTGTAAAAGCAGATGCAGTGTTAGATTTCATCTACAAATTGAGAGGACCGGCATTTAGAAGCATGCGAGAGAAGAAATTGAAGAGAATTTGGAGAAGAGCGTCACTCAAGGAAGTAGAAGATGAGGATGCAGACATGTAAGTTATTTAATTCTATTATATGTTTAAACTACGAGTAATGGAGACCAAAGTAAAGTTATCAATACAATGTGTCTGCATTGTGAAATTTAGCTTAGTCACAATAAAGTTTGAAATACAAGAACTGACTTGAAAGTTTATCAGGCTAAAGTATTGTTTTCATAAGGCAGTCTGTGTCATGTTGGTTCAGGTGATCAGAAAGTCGTTTTTAAAGCACATTATATAAACAAAAGAGTTTTTTTAAAACGTGACGTGTGACGTTTTTCCATAAAATCATTTAAAACCTTTTAAGATAAGTCAATATTTTTAAGTAAGTTCCGTTTCTTGAAGTCAATATTTTTAATATCACTGCAGATAATCGTATTATGTAGTTAATCATTTGTTGAGGTCAGATAATAGTCGCTCTATGTACAACACTAGTTCCTATTTACCTGCACCCGGTTATACTGGAAGCCGACCCCAACAATTATAATACCCTGTTCTTCAGTGGTAATGAAACAAATTAAGTATCTATACGGAGTAGTACACTAGTGGAGCTCGTGGCCTAATAATAACTGCCACTCCGCTCGATCTTTAGGTTAAGCAACGCTTGCCTAGGTTAAGCAACGCTTGCCTAGGTTGATCAGTGGATGGGTGACCACTTATTACATACCGAGTTTCCTCCGTGCCTCGGAAATCACGTTAAGCTTTTGGTCCCGGCTGCCATATATAGATCTTTGGCAGTCGTTAATCATGGCAGTGACCTGAAAGTCTGGCAACCAGTCTTACCAAAGGGCCCAAAATCAACTGGGTTGTGGAGGTGAGATAGAGGCAGTCGAAAACGTTGCCCCACACTAGGAATTTCTCCTGTGTCGTGGGTGCGTTTACAAACATTTAAACTCACATACACAAACACCCAGACCCGGAACAACTATCTGTAGGCCATGCAAATATTTGATCCGTGCGGGGATCGAACCCGCGACACGCAGCGCAGCAGTCTTATCGCTCAGCCACTGCGTGATCGTGAAACGTGTCGTCATGATGACAAAGTAGTCCACCAGTCTGATTTCGAACCCCCGGCTGCTACGTCTAGGTCATTACGTACCCCTGGGTTGTAAAGGCTAGGTAAACATTAAACAATACGTAGGTGCTTATCATTTAATAGTTTGCTTATCACATTAACGCCTGAGGAACTTGTTATAGCTATAAAACTCGAAACGATTGTTTATGGCAATAAAATTAGCAATGACAATCAATACACATATACGTGGAGACAAAATAAGGCAATTACTTGAGTTTAAGTTCTTTTGCTTGTATTGGTTTTGCATAGCTTTTTTTTTTGGTGGTTGGGAAATCATCAAATGACTCCTCTCGCTCTGGGCGGAGCGTCAGACTTCTACTGACTAAAATCCACCCATGTTCCTTCATAGCCCTATGTGTCAAGGCCCCGGTATCTCTTTCGAACAACCCGCAGCCCCGACAGGCATCGGCCCTTGCCCTGCAATGTTCTTAACATCTCTTTGAATATACACGCGTGGAAAACGAACGCGCCTTCGACACGGCCTGTCACCGTCATAGGACGGACGGACGGTGAGCAAGCCCATTACTCACCGTCGACAGGCCCGCCCCTACGGTGGTGGGAAGCCATCACGTGGCCGCCTATGTGCGGAGCGTCTCCCGCGGCGGCTGGGACTAGAGCTCACGTTCCACCACCTCCTTTCCTAGCATCACTGCTTCGCAGAAGAGGGCAACGGCGTCCCATTCCCTCTCGCCCCGTACTACGGTACCATGCCTTGAACCAGGACCGAACGCGAGAGTCCGCCGCTGCCAATCGCCGCTACGAGAACACGGCGGGGCTCCGCCCAATCGGAGCAGACCTCCACGGTGTGCTCCACCGTGCCCTCTGGCCTCGCAGTGGAAGCATCCAGGTGTTTCCTCCCGCTTGATTCGGTGCAGGTACCTCCCGAAACAACCGTGTCCGTTGAGGACCTGTGTCAGACGGAAGGCGAGGGCGCCATGACGCCTTTCCAGCCACTCCTCAAAGAGTTACTTATCGCCACTATCTTGCATATCTTAGCTACTATGGTTTTGCATAGCTTGGCTTTCGTGATGCGTAGATTTTTGATGAGGAGTGGACTAGGCGGCTGTCAGAGGTGGTAACCGAGGGACTGTGTGAGGAATGATATGGCTAAAAAGGAGATTACTGCGGTAATGACGAATAATAAAAAACTTGAGAGGTGTCAAGGAACACCCGGATGGAACGAAGTTATTGTTATTATTTTTATTATGTAAAAAAAAAAAAAAAAAGAAATGTAGAAATGAAAATATCTGGCTTGCTTTCTATAAGAGAGAGAGAGACAGACAGAGAAACATGCGACGCCGCACAGCTTACAATAGCTTACTATAGCAAAAAGTGTCGTGACAACTTTTCGTAAGAATTTTTTCCGTCTAGCCCCCTTTTACAACGCCCGATAAGGAACATCGTTCCAAAAATTAAATGTATAGAAGAAGAAAATATACTGCGCATTAAATAAATTGGGATTAGGGTAGGAAAATGCTGATGATGATAATGAAACATTAATCTATCATTTACAATAGCCGGTTTAGTATGGTTTAGGTAAAATAAATATTATTGTGGTTGAACCGAACCGCAATTTCGCAGCACAGTGTATATAAAAATAAACTTTTCCTATGACGTCAGTACTGTAGCTGTAATTACGTAAACATTTGCAATAATTGACGATTGTCTGTTTAGACCTATTTTGTTTCTAGACGATTCTTTATAGCATTTTTACTGTTATTTGCATACATGAGACGCAGGTACCAGTCACTATTAAAATAACACAGTAGCTCTTAATCCAGGATTAAAAAAGCATAACAGGTTGCAGGGTCAAATCGGCCCTCTTTTTTTTTGGCTGTTGTTGTTTGGTTGGAAAATCATCAAATAACCCCCTCCCGCTCTTGGGCAAAGCGGAAGGGAGTGTCAGACTTCTACTGACTAAAAACCACCCATGTTCCTTCTTAGCCCTGGTGCCAAGGCCGCGGTATCTCTTTCGAACAACCCGCAGCCCCGACGGGGAGTCGGCCCTCTTCAGTAGTTTGCACTATTGAAAGTTTGACATATCAAAACGTCAAGATTTCTTAAGTTAAAAATTAATATACTAGATTTTTCCCCCATTATTGGAGAAAATTCTCTCGCCCATGTTTCAGGAGAAACATTTCCCGAATAATGGGTGCTTTTATGAACATATTCACAAACAGCCAGACTCGGAACAACCATCTGTAGGTCATACAAATATTTGTTGCGTACATGGAGCCTGCCACGCAGCGTATCAGTCATCACTCAGCCACTGCACCAACCATGCTCGACTCAATAACGAGGGTTTAAAATCCAGAGCAGGATAAAAAATGAAGTTCGTTCAAAATTGTTTCTCTAATATCGACGCTAGAAAGGCAAATTGTATTAACGACCATTGCATAAATTGTTCAATAAATTGATTTGAAGTTCTAGTTTTCACAAAAAAAATCATAGTAAATTAACTACTGGAGTATTCTTGTTGAAACTCAGAATAGTTATTATTTAATATGTTTATTATTTAATTGCTAAGTCAAAAAAAATATACATGAACTTTTTCATATATTTTTAGGAGATAATACAAGGTTGTGAATAATCTTGGTTAGGTAAAATTTACTGAAGTCACAATTCCAACATTAGAGGTCCTGTAAAAAATGTTTTAACGATCGAATAGCTGCATACAACCTACAACTAAAGTATCTTACGTTCTATTCGATGAACTTTAATATTCCAATAAAATGTTTTAACAGGCCGAATTATTCAACCGCAGAAAACCAAAACATCTAATCTCACTTATTAAACTTAATTCCATCTAGGATCAAGGTATTATATCCCCGGCGGCGACCTCTCGCGTCCGGCCCTGGTGCAAGCCATGGTCCGGGGCGAGGAGGAATGGGTTGTGTTTTGTTTTTTGGGGGGGTGGGAAATCATCAAATAACCCCTCCCGCTCTTGGGCAGAGCGAAAGGGAGTGTCAGACTTCTACTGACTAAAAACCACCCATGTTCCTTCTTAGCCCTTCATGTCGAGGCCGCGGTATCTGCGAACAACCCGCAGTCGCGACGGGCGTCGGCCCTTGCCTGTGGAACACGAACGCGCCGTCGACACGGCCTGTCGTCGTCATAAGACGGACGGACGGCGACCCATCACTCACCGTCCACAGGCCCGCGTCTACGGTGGCCGGAAGCCATCACGTGGCCCCCGACGCCCGGAGCGCCTCCCGCGGCGGCTGAGACGAGAGGTTCTCTCCCTCTCACGTTCCGCCACCTCTTTCGCTAGCATAACTGCTTCGCAAAAGAAGGCGACGGCGTCCCATTCCTCCTCGCCCCGGACCATGGCTTGCACCAGGGCCGGGCGCGAGAGGTCGCCGCCGCCGATCGCCGCTACGAGAACACGGCGGGGCTCCGCCTAAGCGGGATACACCTCCACAGTGTGCTCCACCGTGTCCTCCGGCCGATCCTCACAATGGTGGCATCCGGGCGTTTCCTCTCGCCTGATTCGGTGCAGGTACCTCCCGAAACAACCGTGTCCGGTGAGTACCTGCGGCAAACGGAAGGTGAGGGCGCCGTGGCGCCTTTCCAGCCACTCCTCAAAGAGGGGATTTACTGCCACTATCTTGGCGTGCCCTGCACGGGGTTGCGACAGTCGCTCTCTCCATGCCGCCATGAGATCGCACCGGAGGTCTGTCCGCTGCGCAGCAATTAGCCGCGGCAACGGAGTGACCCCCCGGTGCAGCGCCTCCGCGCGCCATTCATGCAGGCGCGCGAGGACTATCGCCTCCAGATCCCACGGCGGCAATCCGGCAAGGAGGTTCGCCGCCTCGCGGGAGATCGTGCGGTACCCACGGACTAGCCTTACGGCCATCACCTTTTGGGGCGCGTTCAGGTAGTGGGCGGCCCGCTTTCTCAAAGCACTCGCCTACACCGGGGCCCCGTAAAGGGCCATGGACCGCACGATCCCCGCATAGAGCCTCCGGCAGGAGGCGTTTGGCCACCCCAGATTGGGCAGGAGCCACCTGAAGGCAGCTCCGGCCCGCTCCAGTCTGGGAGCCAAACGTCGGAAATGCAGGTTTCATTACCTTAGCCCTAACAACTGAACCATTTTTCCGTCTTCTAAATTGCAAATGTTTTTTACGAGATGCTTCTTCTTCACTATGCTCTCGCTGCTTCATTTGAAAATGCTACCAGAGATGAAGATGACCATTGAAAGTCCCCATCGTCAGAGCAAATGGAGCAAAACACAGTCTTGCATTTTTCACCTTCGAAACAGAGAGGCTGGGCGCAGACCTAACATCGTCTGGGGTGGAGTGTCTATTAAGCACAGTGACTTTCCAAAATATCTTGGGGTTCTCTGGACAGATCATTGACCTTCAGCAAATACTGCAGTAACATCAAGCAAAAGGTGCACACCCGCAACAATCTTTTACGGCGACTAGTTTCTTCAAAGTGGGGTGCTTCGCCTCATGTTTTGCGGACTACAGCGCTGGCACTATAATTTTCAGCTGGTGAATTTACGTGCCCCGTGTGGACCCGCTCAGCCCATGCAAAGTCAATGGATACAGCTCTAAACGAAACGTGATCATTCAGATCATCAACCGACCCCGGTACAGATGCTGTAGCCACTGGCAGGGATAGCGCCGCCTGAAGTTCGCAGAACAGTGGCAAGTTCTGGCGAATGAGCCAAAATGGCTTCAGCCACACGACACCCATTACACCTAAACAGCCTTGTATCGCAAAGACTGAAAAGCCGAAACAGCTTTCTGAAGTGTATCACCCCACTCACTGGCGAGCGGTCTACGGAAAGATTGAAGCTGTGGCAAGGTAGTGCATCCTTACCTTACCCATTTGTTCCACCTGCTGAACATTTCCCACCTGGACAAGAGTTGCCGTGGCTGACCTGGAAGTCTTTAAACAGACTCCGGACCCAGGTTGGTCGCAGCAAAGAAAACTTGCTGAGGTGGAAATACATAAATGACTCTGCACTGGAGTGTAAATGTGGTGCTGTTCCTCAAACAAACTAGTAGCCCAATTCTGGGCCGACACAATTTAGATTGCCATCGACACGCTAAGAAGAAGATCAGCTGAATGTGGTTCAATATTAAACATTAATCTCCTTCTTAGTCTAACGTTATTCAATATTTTCTTGCATCGTTCGGACGCCATGATAAATTAATGTTTTACACTCAGAAGTGAAAACAATTTTCGAGTAGACGCAGCGGGCAATTCGTGCGTGACCACCCTCAGCGACAGTGCGTGGTTGACTGAAGCGCCCTTACAACGGCCAGACCTCATACGCAGCGGTTCGTAAGCATAAAATGTGCTCGTGGAGTACAGCTTATCCACCACTTTTTAACTCAAGAAAGATTTTTTTAGTAGGTTTAACTTACTTAATACAAAAACTTTGCTTAAAGTAAAGTAGCTTAAATGCTAACGATGCGTAAAAACCGTTTCAGGTAAAAATGTATGAACCACCAACTTGTTATTAAACATTGACGACAAAATGCGCTTAACGTCCAAGTGATTGAAATTAGCAGAAATGTACAGTGTTTTAACGGTAAAAAAAACAAAAAAGTACACACAAGTAATTGTTTTATTTCCAAAATTGGATGAAGTGGCCAACTAGCAAAAAGTTTTATTGATAAAAAAATATTAAAAATGATTAGGTAAAGTGTATTAACATCAAATCTTTATTTAGACAAAAAGAAGCAAAATGAATTATGGCCAATTTTCTGACGTTATGTACGGTTTATGAAACAAATGACGAAAATGCTTGGATTTAAAACAAAACTAAATACGAAAATGACTGAAATCACCGTTGTATTAACGACCAAAAAAGTGCTCGGATTTAACTGGAACCTAGACCATTCGAAAGAGAAAAATCTGCCGATTCCAACGATGTAAATAACTCTATTTTGACCAAAGTGGTCGTTCATACAATTTGCCTTTCTAGCGTCGATATTACTAATTTACCTAATCACTTAACAACGGCATCCATTATTTTTTAACACTTCTTTGAAATAATACTTAGTTAAAAGTAATTAATACTTGTAAAGTACCTGTTGTACTTAATTGTTTTTGTTGTTAAGTGTACATTTAACAAGAAAACAATACAGTACGTAGTTGCTTTATTAGTATAATAAAAGGAAATCGTTTGATGTTACTTTAGTAAGCGGATTTGCGTTTTTTTTTTATAGTAAAACAGAATTATCTGCATTTTAAAACTAGGTACACCTCTGCCCAACCCTTTACAGGTGTGATGGTATATTGTTATGCATCTGCCAACAACTAACAACCAACAGTTTATGTTTACTGATACCTGACCTAAACGGGTAAGGAGATATTACTGAAAATAATGAAGTCCCGAAAATCATTCAATTTTCTTTATTAAAAATATGGACAAATGTATGACACATCATATAGTTATTTTTTACAATTATCCTTTTGTGGTTTAGAGTTATTGGTACATTTGTTTGTCTTATTCTACATAATATCCTTTTCCAACATGTTGCGGTCGGCTTACATTGTTTGATGTATTAACAAAACACCTATAATATACCGGTTTTTTTTAAATCTCATGACACTCAAATAACATAATTTAGGAGGGGCGTTATTGGTAGACATTTCTGAAATTGCAAATGGAAATTGTTTTGATAAGCAACGAGACAGCGTATTATTACAATTATATGGATACAATCGGCGGTCTTATCTCTGATAGCAATAATTTTCAGATCTAATGCCGCTATCTCGTTGCTTTTCAAAACAATTTGTATCGGCAATTTCAGAAAATTAAATGTCAAAATTACAATATTGCTAATTAGCAATATTATTTTATGTACAAAACTACTAATATGCGATTGCTAAAGTTTGCGAGGTGGTCTAGATGTCTGGATATATCTGGATATCTAGATATATGGATGTTTGCTACTCTGTCACGCAAAAAACTACCGAACGGATTTGGGTCAAAAGTACACAGATAATTTATAACCTGGATTATAATATAACCTAATACATTTTTTATCTCAGTTGTATGATCTTTGGGACAATTATCGAACTCCACGCGGGTGAAGCCGCGGGCATAGGCTACTAAAGTTTATTCTATTCTTGATTCGATATTGGCCACGCGTCAATGGAGTCTTGTAGAATACAGGATGTAAATCAACCCATCACACAGCCGTTAACCAAGCATTCTGTATATCATACTAAGTGCCCCTACGCAAAAAATGCTGGGAAACGATTTTTTTTTTGGGGTCCAAAATCACATTTTACGGTAAAACTCAATGTAGCACTCTTAAAACATTGTGCTATTGGATGCTTTGAATAGTAAACGGGTCATGGAGGTAATTTAAGTAAAGTTATAACCTGAAATACTAGTACATATTTACAAAAACAGCTGTGAAAAATTTGGAACTTTGACCCCCAATATCTCCGTAACTAGGGGGTTCCCAGGTATGGTCTACAACAAAAAAATGATCGTGGGAAGAACAAGTGCCCTTCGTTTGCGTTAAGGGTACTTTTACACCCTATACAGGGTGTAAACGAACCCTTCACGCATCCGACAACCAAGCATTCTGTACATCAAACCAAGTACCCCTACGCAAAAATTTTTACTAGGAAATGACTTTTTTTTTTGGGGTCAAAAATCACATTTTACGGTAAAACTCAAAGTAGCACTCTTAAAACATTGTGCTAGTGAATGCTTTGAATAGTAAACGGGTCATGGAGGTAATTTAAGTAAAGTTAAAACCTGAAATACTAGTATTTACAAAAACAGCTGTGAAAAATTTGGAACTTTGACCCCCAATATCTCCGCAACTAAGAGGTTCCCAGGTATGGTCTAGAACAAAAAAATTATCGTGGGTAGAACAAGTGCCCTTCGTTTGCGTTAAGGGTACTTTTACACCCTATGTAGGGTCAAAAAAGTCATTTACCAGCAAAAATTTTTGCGTAGGGGTACTTGGTTTGATGTACAGAATGCTTGGTTGACGGATGCGTGAAGGGTTCGTTTACACCCTATATAGTTCTACAAGACTCCATTGACGCATTATTCCTTGTTTTATCTATTTTGAGTGAACAATACAAAGACGTTGACTGTATTTCGTTACTCCGAAGTTCAAAATACCGTTCGCAACATTGATTTATCGCCAGTAATTTCTTATCATTTCGAAAAGGAAATACTGTTGTCTGAACTAGTATTATAAAGAGGAAAGGTTTGTTTGGTTGTGAATTTGATTGTTTGTTACGATTTAACTCAAAAACTACTTGACCGTTTTAAAAAAAAATTTTCACCGTTTGAAAGCTACATCTTTACCGAGTAACTTAAGCTATAAAATATATCTCCTTCCAGAAATAATTAGGGGTCCCTAATAAAACTTAAATAATGTAACCCGAGGTCTATCATCGCATGCGCTGCGAAAACTATTTATGTTAGCACAAAACAATTTAAGTAAGTACTACAATTTTAAAGAACGCATCAATATGATCTATAAAAAAACGATGGTAGCATAAAATATGCCTATCTCCGACGGATAACTCACGACAGCTGTTTTTACATAGACAATCGAATCTAATCTAAAATTATATTGTAAAGAGGAAGGAGTTGTATGTTTGTTTGTGAGTTTGTTAAAAATTCTGAGTGAGGATTTTTGAAATTCAACCCCTAAGTTGGAAGGGAAGTTAAACAGGGGTATTTGAGTTTAAACCATGAAAATTGGTGTTTATTTTTAATCCCGGTAGTACGTTCCCGTGGGATATTTTCCGACATCCACGCGGACGCAGCCGCGAGCAAAAGCTAGTCTTTCAATAAATGACAGTGAACAAGTTATAAATCAGTGTACGATAATAGCATTGATAGTCTATTGACGTGACCGTCGGGCTGCCAAGTCGTAGTTCCCGAGTTCGAATCCAAGACTACTGATTTTTCGGATTCACGTGCGAATCGTTTAATTATTATTTGCTTCGGTGAAGGAAACCATCGTGAGGTAACCAGCATGTCTTTGAGATACTCGGCATGTAAAGCCACGTCAGACCCATGCGTGGCATAAAAACACTGACACCAGGTTAAGACTAACCACACGAATAAGCACGATAACGTAACCCTCATTGTGTGTCGAGCAATCGTGTGAAAAGTAAATATAAGATGCTTTTAATCCGGGCTTAAAAATCAGCAAGTTCAACTTAAAGTCATGAATGTTTTGCAAAACTGTTTCTAATAAAAAACTTTTTGGCAAAAAATAAAACCGACTTCAAAAAAAAACAAACAAAAAAAATACAAAAAGAAAAACACAAAAAAGTGAAAAATAATTTTAGCTTCAGAAGCCGGTGACAAAAAGTCAAGGTTAGTGTTTTTTTCACCGACTTCTGAAGCTTGACCTTTGTTTGATTGATTTGGTGTTTTTGTCACCGGCTTCTGAAGCTAAAATTATTTTTCACTTTTTTGTGTTTTTCTTTTTGTATTTTTTTTGTTTGTTTTTTTTTGAAGTCGGTTTTATTTTTTGCCAAAAAGTTTTTTATTTTTCTATTTTTAGTTGTTCCCAAACAAATAATAGGTTTTATTTATCCCCAATAAATGGAACATTACTTAATATCTTACTGTCCAAATCTGGGTGTACACATCTGCGTACCCCTTCAGATCATACAGGCGTGATGTTACGTCATGATGTTGTATAAACAATAAACATCCAAGCGATTGCAGCAATCACGACAGATTTGCCGTCTATTTTTGAAGAGTTCTATTGTATATCTCCGAAGATCAGGATCAGATCTTCACCAAATTTAAATGGGACCACCTCAGGAGTATACTCTTTCAAATAATAAAAGAATTTTGAGAATCGGTTCACAAATGAAGGAGAAATCAGGTAACATACATAAAAAAAAAAATACATACACACGAACATAGAACCTCTCCTTTTTTGAAGTCGGTTAAAAACGGCCAAGCTGGTTATAAGCAAAATATGAAAAATATGAATAACTAGCTGTTGCCAGCGGCTTCGCCCGCTACAACTCGAAAATTATCCCACAGGAAGATAAAATCGCAATAAAAACTATTCTATGTGTTAATCCAGGCTATAAACTATCTGTGTACCAAATTGTATCCAAATCCGTTCAGTAGTTTTTGCGTGAAAGAGTAACAAACATCCATACTTACAAAACCAAACAGATGCAGCAGTTCTCGGGTTGCGAGCAAACGTACACACGGACGCGTCATACTCATTAACTGTTACAATCAATGTTTAATTACTCAGATAAGATAATGTAGTATCTCTTAGCATGGAGGAATTGTGCAAACTAACCGCAGATTATATATGTATGTTTGTTATTTAGCTGACATGATTAGTAACATATATTGTACTCTTGGCCTTAAAATATCTGACTGGACCGGTGAAATTGGGTAGTTAATAATGGAGGGATTTCGTAGAGAAAATTGTTCACTCCGGCCGTGTAGAATCATTTACATGGCGGTTCTATGTGATTTAGCGTCACGCGTCATTCTGTATATTTGATCGAAGTTGTTAGTTAAGCTAGCATACCCAGCATTCGTTGATATCTAAACACAAGAATACAAACAAAAACATCATCATCATTCTCCTGTCCTTATCCCAATTTATTTGGGGTCGGCGCAACATGTTTTCTTCTTCCATAATTCTCTATAATTATTACAGTACTAGCTGTAGCCGGCATGCGTTGCAATGCTCTTTTTCCTACCAACTACCTACCTACCTACTACCTCCTACCCTACCTACCTACCTACTACCTCCTACCCTACCTACCTACCTACTACCTACCTCCTACCCTACCTACCTACTACCCTACCTACCTACTCTACCTACCTACTACCCTAGCTACGACCCTACCTACCTACTACCCTAAAGAAAGAAAGAAAACATATTTATTTAGCACATGCCACAAGTGCACACAACAGACCCCTACCCCCCACCCCTCCCCCTACCTACCTACTACCCTACCTACCTACCTACTACCCTACCTCCTACCCTACCTACCTACTCTACCGACTACCCTACCTATACATCAACCATACCTACTCTACTATCTTACTTACTACCCTACCTACTACCCTGCCTACCTACCTACCACATTCTCACCTTTTAAACCTTCCCTGGACTTCCACGAATATTTACCTAAACGCTAAAATTAGCCAAATCGGACCAGCCGTTCTCGAGTTTTAGCGAGACTAACGAACAGCAATTCATTTTTATAACTATTACAGTATAAACAAAAACGAGTTTTTTTTTTCTAACTAGCTAATATTATTTAATCTCTCTGGACTCAGAACTTGAAAAGTGACTGCTATACTTGTATGACAGCCTAGAGAAGCTGATGGTAATTGGCCAGGTCGACGGAAGAAGATCACGCGGTCGCTCACCTACCCGCTGGATAGACCTAGTAAAGTCGCTCACTGGCCTATCAATAACCAAGGCCATAAAGACTAGGCTGCGGGTTGTCCGCAAGGGATACCGCGGTCTCGACATGAAGGGCGAAGAAGGAACATGGGTGGTTTTTAGTCAGTAGAAGTCTGACACTCCCTTTCGCTCTGCCCAAGAGCGGGAGGGGTTATTTGATGATTTCCCACCCCCCAAAAAAAAAAAAAAGGCTATAAAGACTGCCGAGGACAGGAATACGTGGAGGAACATAGTGCATCGGGTGATTAACACTTCAAGCTAGACACGACCTTCAGCAATGAAGATAACGACTACGAAGAAGATACTTGTATGAGTTGTAGATATGCCCCTCTCTATAAGTAATGATGAAATTTTTCGCCATCAATATTATTCAAAAGGTGTGTTACAAAGTAGTCGGGTAAAAACACGCGAAGTTGCAAACTTAAAATTGTTTGTTCTTCGTTCGTTACTTGTTAAAAATTGTTCGTTTTGTCTACAATAATAATAAAGCAAATTTTGGGTAACTTATTATTTCGTTCTAAAAAAACATAAAAAAACTTGTAGCCCACCGGTATCGGGAACAGGGTACAAGCTACTGACGGTCAGGGCTCCAGAGAGAGGAACCTTCTAATAATACAAGCCGTGTCCAGGAGTACCACTTTCTGTATCAAACCCTTGATATTGCCCTTGTATTGATCGAGGCTCTCGGCAATTAAGCCATTGGCTGATACGACTATCGGCACAATTATCGCTGAATCCACATCCCACATGTCGACAACCTCGCGAGCCAGATCTAGATACTTCATTTGTTTATTTTGCTCGGTTTTCACAAGGTTCTTGTCATGCGGGATGAAGCGAATTTTAGATGACTTATTTATTAGAGTAAACTAATTAAGTACATTAATTTAAAACTATTAAAAAAAACACTAAACTTAACAACATAACATAACATCACGCCTGTAATCCCCGAAGGGTTAGGCAGAGGTGTACCTAATAGTACACCCACATTTCGCCAGTTATAAACTTAACTTCTATCTCAATAGATACTTATCTACCGGGATAAGAAACATACTTGTTATCCTGTCGTGTTCTATCATTGTGCTAAACATCGAAATTCGTTCAGCTTTTAAGACATTAAAATGTAACAGACAGCCTGACAGTACTTTTGCGTTTGTAATATTGGTGGGCCAAATAGTAATATCTAAAAGAGTAAGTATGGATATTGATGGCAATAGGATCGCCCCTAATTCCATTTAAAATAACTAGCATGATGCGGGTGGGTGTAGAACTGTACATGGTACACTTGTACCAAACCCTTTTGTGATAACAGGCGTGATGTTATGTTATGTAGCGATATTGCACTGACTGTACCTAAGAGACCGTGAGTTAGTAAGCTAAATAGATTATCACCATGGCAACCGACCTAAAGAACATATTTAATCTCAAAGCCGTATTGATAAGCAAAACAAGGCAAGTCCTTGTTTTTACCCGACTGCAAGAAAAGGGTAATGGTTTTTTCACTTGCATATTTATGTTTTAATTACAATTTTGTATTTTTTTTTTGTTTTTTAAAAAACGTTGCCCCACACTAGGAATTTCTCCTGTATCGTGGGTGCGTTCACAAACATTTAAACTCAAATACACAAATACCCAGACTCGGAACAATTATCTGAAGGTCATACAAATATTTGCTCCGTGCGGGGATCGAACCCGCGACACGCAGCGCAGCAGCCCATTGCTTGAGCCACTGCGCCAACCGTGCCGTCAATTGTACTGCAAAAACTATCATTAGCACATATTGTTCCCACTGCTGGGACACACACCTCATTTGTATGAAAGACAGCTGGCCGTCAGCCACCACACGGGCCCAGTACGGGTCAGTCCAATCCGTCGGGGCTGCGGGTCGTTTGCAAGAGATACCGCGGCCTCGACATGAAGGGCTACTAAGAAGGCACATGGGCGGTTTTCAGTCAGTAGAAGTCTGACACTCCCTTTCGCTCTGCCCAAGAGCGGGAGGGGTTATTTGATGATTATCCACCCGCCAAAAAAAAAAAAAAAGGGATTGTAAGTTTATAAGGAACTTCGTATTTTTTGCCGACCAGAAATTCCTAATTCAACACTCGGCTTGTAATTATTATGTCTAATAGGATGACTATACTGATAATGTTAGCCTGCACCCCAGGGGTGGGCAAATCCCCATGATTTCCAGTTGTTTTGATCTAAAGCCACCACCACCGTGGACCACTGGTCGTTAGTCTTGTCCAGATCATCCCGCCATCTTCTTCTTCTTGTGAGATGACGAGTAATAGAGAAGTATGGAAGAAGAAGCCATGCTGCGCCGACCACAAATGAGTCTGGATAAGGCAAAGAGAATTATGATGAGACTATAGCTGATGCCCGCGGCTTCACCCGCGTGGATGTCGGTCAAATTATATACTAAAACCTTCCTCTTGAATCACTCTATCTATTAAAGTTTAAAGATTCGTTTTAAAGATTTAAGCATACATAGGGATATAGGGACAGAGAAAACGACTTTGTTTTATACTATGTAGTGATTATGATGTAGTGCAATGATCATATCAGAGACTAAATAAGGACTTGAAATTGAATTCCCTGTTTCCCGAACAGGGGTCGACCCCCGAATAAAAGATTTATTTTTTTACATCTACACTATGAAAACTTCTATCTTAAACATTTTTGAAACATTATTTATTCTTAAATTTATATTTTTTTAATGAAAATATTGGATCAAAAATAAACATAGGTACTTATTGTATTTTATTAAAATAATAATATAAGTACCTACTGAGTTAAGAGATATAACGTGACGAGATAAGATGGTATACCCATTTATAATAAATTAAACAAAAAAATAAGGCTCTATGAAACGTCCTCGCTTTAACAGCATTGACTTACCAACATAAAACCTCCAAAAAAATACGCGAAACATAATTGTCATAATCTGTATGACAAATAAATAATCAAGCAACAAACATAAGATACGGCAGGCACTGATAATGTTTACAAACGCCAGTTCAAAACCGCGCGCGGCTGAATAAGCACGCATACACTTGCGCGGAAAAACAAAAACAACCATAGTGCATATAATTCGCGCCAATTTCACAAGTGAACTGTCAAAAGTTTTTCGTTGTGATTTTCTTTACAATTTCCGTAATAAGTTTGTAATAAGACAGTGAGTTTTTGATGTTGTTGTGTTGTGTCACTAAACAAGTTGGGTTTCTGCCAAAATTCGCGTGACATTTCAATGTTTGTACACAGACTATTTTCGTATTTATATTTGTGTTTTTTGTTAAGATTATCGCGTGTTTGTTTGCAATTGCGTACTTTTCCTACTGAGTTTTGACTAATGGTGGTTAGTCAACAGATTACAAATATAAATAAATAGGTCAATAGATAAAAATGTTTTGATAGAATCAGCTGTTTGCTCTCTCATTCAAATCATCATTTATTCATGCATTTAAAAGGCAGAAAGGCGATTGTCCTTAGTATTTTTCTGCATGTTTTTCTTTTATAGTTTTTATTATTCATGGAAAACAATAATTGTACGACTTTAGTCCTTAGTGCGAGTGATACGCTAGGATCCTAGAATACTAGAACTAGTATTCTTAAACAATAATTCTAGTAATCAGTAAAGTTATAATATTAGAAGTGAAAAGTGTTCGTTCTAAAGTCGGGCATTAGCTGGTCGGCAGTTTGATGAACTTCTATTCGGTCCTATTTGGCGCAGCCGTGAGACAATGTTTAGATAAAAAAAATAACTTTTTGTTCTGTGCACTGGTGGCTTGTGCCCAATAAATATGTTTCCTTTCTTTCTTACATTTACATTTGTAAGGAAATCGGTATATTTCGTTAAATCATAGCGACTATCTGAAGTTATAGTTAAGACTGTGTCATTGCACGATAACGATGTAAACAAAAGAAGCATTTTTGCATATAATTAGGTATATGAAATGCGTATTTTAACCGTCAATGTTTTATGTAAATTAGTCGCACGATACTACCACATTTGTATGTGGAAGTAAAGAATAATTTATACGGAACGGTTTGTTTATATACTTTATACGTAATTACATAATATTATATGTATTTACCTATTTATATAGAGCGTGAATATAATCTTCATGTGGTTAAGTAAGTGCGCGACGCATGCAACGCGTTACTGCGCAGTCATGTACAAGCGACAGGAGCTATCGCAATTGTGTGACGTCTGCGCCACGTTAGCGCAGCGTTCAATTGACTCCAGAGGAAATGCCGCAACAACGCGACGCCTACGCCGCGTTGTCGCGGCGTCTGCGCTGCACATACGTTTATCGAGCGCCTATGGACAAACGCTACTAGTGTGTGTTTGCTCTTAGCAAGATCGTCGCGAGAAAAGAATAAAACAAAAATAATTGTTGACATTCGTAGAGCCTATAAAACCTCTATAAAACGAAAAAGAAGAAAAACTTTAACCTGTTATTATGATATTCCTGCAAGACTAAAGCCTGTCCACAAGTACATAAGTAAGGAGCAAGTAGATGCTTTTTTTTTTCTTTGAAGTGTGGGGAATCATCAAATGACTCATCCCGCTCTGGGCAGAGCGGTATAGAGTAACAGACTTCTACTGACTAAAAACCAACCATGTTCCTTCTTAGCCCTTTGTGTCAAGGCCGCGGTATCTGCTTGCTCGTGCATTTTCTCTTTCGATTATTAGTGTTCTCGCTATCCTCGAGATTATTTTCCGAACAGTAGACATTATTTTCGAAAAATTCAAGGGCCCTTGATAAAGATCGATAATATGTGTTTTTATTAATAACCTGGCCTTCAGGTTCAGAGAGCCTATTCCCATAAACTGAGGAACCTTTTTCTCTTAGAAAGCAACTCCAGAAGTCCAGAACCCCATCACTTGCACCCTTTTAAAATGTGCCATGTAAAGGTACATCCCTGGAGATAACTGTGACGGGATATACGCAAAATTTCCTGGTGGACGTCAGCCTCTGACTTGCCTTCTTTGTCTTCTAAATCCTACTAGTCCCGTCGGGGCTGCGGGTTTTTCGCAAGAGATACCGCGGCCTCGATGCAAAGGCCTAAGAAGGAACATGGGTGGTTTTTAGTCAGTAGAAGTCTGACACTCCCTTCCGCTCTGCCTGGAGTGGGAGGGGTTATTCGATGATTTTCCACCGGCCAAAAAAAAAAGGCCTATCTATTGAGAATCTCTTATTGGTCTGAAACACCATTAAAAACCACGGTTTCGCAACCTAGAGGTCCAAACTCTCAGGTGAATCCCCTGCCTTCCGCTCTATCAGGCTATCAGGCGTATTTGTGTGGCCACTAAACCAACGAGGTAGTTTCGAGGTTTATACTGCACTAGACACAAGGTTATCGAGAATTCTAGATTACAAATTCAATGACTTAGCCTTAATTAATTATGATTTAAAAACTATTCATTCTTGGTATTTCCCGCTTACAGAAATGACGAACATTTTATTCAAACTTTTATTCTCTGTTCAACCAATTTATGGGGATGAATTTTTAACAATCATTCTAGTATTTTAGTAGGATTTAAATCTTTTTAGTAGGAACTCTCGAAAAGGGGCTGCATTTCATTCAGTGTTCACTTGATTTTATACACAGTATTTTTATGCAAGCCACATGATCATGGATAAACTGAAGTTATTGCAGGTGGATGTTTTTGAACAGACTGCCTCGTTGGTCTAGTGGTCGCAAGCGCGACTGCTGAGCATGAGGTCCTGGGTTCGATTCCCGGCTCGAGCAAAGTGTTATTGGCTTTTTCCATCTGAAATTTATCAGTAACAGCTACGGAGTCCGGATTTGTGCCCGGTTGATGGCAATAGGCTCGCCCCTATTACATGGGACTTAAACATAACTGATTAAATGTGGGTGTACTATTAGGTACACCTCTGCTTAACCCTTCGGGGATTACAGGCGTGATGTTACGATGTTATGTTTATGAACAGATAAATCGGTCATCGGTCGAACAAGAAAGAGGGTTCTATCTTGTTCGTTTTTTGCGCTCGGTACCACTACCATTGTCACGGACAATTCGATTCTGAACAAATAATGATTCGAAACAAATAGTTAATGATAATCTAATTTGAGTCGGCCCAGAAGTTGATTATTAGTTTGTGCGCCTTCAGTAGCGCCCATCAGAGCCCAAGTGAGAACAGGACACGCAGGAAATTATAGTAACTGCTTCATCGTAAGGCACGGCTCACACAATTAACTTAGTCATTAATATGTCGAAACGAAATATAATACTAGAGTCACATTGCCACCTTAACTTCCAGCCCGCCTAGCATGCCACCGTAGAAATGGGTTTTGTCGACGGAAGAATCGACAAAATGACAGATTGTAGCAAAATTTAATGTCAAATTGTATGGAAAAAGCTTTGTCTACTCTTGGTAGAATAGAGATAGAATCGCCATACTACGCGTGCAGGTAGTATTTTAACTGCATTCTAGTACACTTAGTTCTTTGGACAATAACATGTCTGGAATATTATCCCTTCATTTTTAACGGTGAAGGGAGGAGCTCGTGGCTTAATAAGAACTGCCACTCGGATCAATCTTTAGGTTAAGCTGCGCTTGCCTAGGTTGGTCTGTGGATGGGTGACCACCCGTTACATACCGAGTTTCCTCCGTGCCTCGGAAAGCACATTAATCTGTTGGTCCCGGCTGCCATATATAGATCTTTGGCAGTCGTTACAGGTAGTGACCTGGAAGTCTGACATCCAGTCTTACCAAAGGGCATCGTATTACCTAGTGTTAACTGGGTTGTGGAGGTCAGATAGGCAGTCGCTCCATGTAAAATACTGGTATTCAGCTGAATCCGGTAAGACTGGAAGCCGGCCCCAACATAGTTGGAAAAAGGCTAGGCAGATGATGATCTTTAACGGTGAAGGAAAACATCGTGAGGAAACCGGCATGTCTTAGAAAGAAATCGAAGACATGTGACATCTACCAAACCGCACTGGGCCCGCGTGGTGGATTATAGCCCATCCCTCTCCTGGACAGGAGGCCTGAGTCCCTGCAGTGGGAACATTATAGGCTGATGATGATCTTTATCGTGTAAATTCGTGTAGTTAAGTGCTTCTGGGGTCAGAACTTTTATATCGCCCATGAACCTCTCACTTGGCTTTACATGCCGACGAGAAACATCTCTCAGGCATACGGGTTTCCCCACCTCTCTATGTGATGGGTCTTTTTACATACAGCATAGCCTGACGTCTGTCTGTCTACCTTTTACGATTCGTAAGATGTGACAGATGGGCGGATGAACGAACAGATAGAGGAGCTCTCGGGCAGAGCGGAAGGGAGTTACAGACTTGTACTGACTAAAAACCACCTATGTTCCTTCTTAGCCCTTCATGTCGAGGCCACGGTATCTTCTGCGAACAACCCGCAGCCCCGACGGCAGATAGAGGAGCCTTAGTAACAGATCGCTGCAGAAGATTAAGACACGTGTAATCACAGATAAAATAACTGAATAAGGTCCAATGACGAAATTATCAAATTGATTCATCATTATTTATCAATAAATGAATAACAATAAAATTAAGAGAATTAATATTTTAATCGCCATTACAATCGGATTATAATCAGATAAACAGCTTTAATATTATAATAATTAATGATTATTACTAATTTATCATAATTTATAATGATGATAAAGTAAAAAGGCGGCTTGAACCGGATTTCAAAGATAAAAATCTAAGCGGCTTAGCTCCCTGATTAAAGTGGTAAAATTATCAACTAGATCTAAGCAAGCATCCATGAAAACAACTGGAAAAATTGTTGAAATGAGTCAACAACAAGTGCCTAGGAACAATTACGAGGTAAAATAATTTACGTGTCGATAAAACTTTTTTTTTTTTTTTGGGGGGTCATCAAATCCCGCTCTCGGGCATAGCGAAAGGGAGTGTCAGACTTCTACTGACTAAAAACCACCCATGTTCCTTCTTAGCCCTTTATGTCGAGGCCGCGGTATCTCTTGCGAACAACCCGCAGCCCCGACGGGCGTGTCGATAAAACTCACATTGTTTTAGACCATCAGGGCTATTGCGTCTCTTTTTAAATGTCAGTGGCTATCATAGTGTCCATCGATTAACTGTCAAACGGTTCCATTTTGTACCAAACCATAACCATTTGACAGTTGATCGATGGACACTATGATAGCCACTGACATTTAAAAATATACGTAATAGCCCTGTAGTACCTCTAATTAAAGGCTGAAATACACATACTACAAGTCACAAAATCACAAAATCGTGCTAGTTTCGAGCAGCTGTCACTTATTAGCATACAAGTAGCACGTGTATACAAAAAGTAAAAGTAAAAAGTTTTTTATATTCTTTGGGTTTACTATTTTATATGTTTTTTTTTTATCGTGCTGTCACCTTTCTGTTGTTTTTTGTCAGTGTATACAATAAAAAACTGTAAAACCGCGTCCCGACTAACGTCACCCGAAACGTTCCTGTTAGGCACGCGGCTCGGCCTCACGAAGCCGCGCGGCGTAAGTAGAGACGCCGCTTAATGTTCCTGTTAGGCCGCGCAGCTCAGCCTCACTCACGAGGCACGGATGCGCGGCTCGATCTCACGGAGCTCTAGTGGGGACGCGGCTTAAGATAATGTCAATCTGACGTATTAAAAAGAAGACTTCTTTTTAATACGTAAGCATACTTAGTATGCTTTTGAGTCTATGAGAGCAAATGTACACACTCAGATAGCATGCTAGAAATGAGCATACTACCTTGTAGCAAACAAGCATGCTTTTCTAGGAGCATGTCTATTTCAGGCTATAACCACATGCAGAACTCTACAACTTGTTTCGATTAAATCCTTCTTTCTTCATCGAGTAGTTTAGTGTCTAACCAGAGTTCTTCATGATGCCCATGAGCCTCTGACTTGCCTTTACATGCCGTCGTGAAATGTCTCAGGCATTCTGGTTTCCTCACGATGTTTTCCTTCACCGAAGCAAGTGATCATCATCTGCCTAGCCTTTTCCCAACTATATCTGCCAACCTGCGCTCGTAATCGGTTAAGAGATTTACGAACTTACGTACGATTCTGTGTCACAAATTTTCATCATGACCCCAAGAAATATGGGACAAGGGCAGGAAAATGATGAGAACTTGGCTTGGTAAATAAGAAATGAGGGTTAAGAGGAAGTCTGTGTTTGGCGCCGTTGACTAAAAAATTGTGTCGAAACCGGTCATGTATCATGCGATATGGCAGAATAAGGAAAATGTCGTAAGGAAAGTATTTAGTACGCATGGGTACATACAGGTAATCAGTGGCCCGAAAGTTTGACAACCAGTCTTGCCAAGGGCTGTCGTAATTACCTACTAACTGGGCTGTGGAGGTCAGATAGACAGTCGCTTCATGTAAAATACTGGTATATAGCTGCGTCCGGTTGTGTTTGGAAGCCGACATCAACATATCTGGTAAAAGGCTAGGCAGATGATGACGATGTGAATTTACCTACCATAAGAAGGCGAAGACCAAAGAAACAATAGGTCAGATTTGAGTCTGTTTGGAAGATGATATGGCTAGAAAGAAGGTGACTGCCGAGATGAGACTGACCTAACCGCGCGGGAATCGAATCGCGCAGACAATGCGTCAATCGTGCCGTCAAAAAGGTGCGGTGCGGTTTTCTTATACATTACATCATGTACTTAGTTTTTCAATTTACGGGCTTTAAATATTTAAAGACCCTGTCTATTCCACCATTATATAATACGGGCCACAATGTCGAATACAAATTGGCAAACGCTGCCGCAAACGCTGCGCCGCTGGCCTAGGCTGGTTTTATTCAAACGTCTGCTATCGCGTTGTGATCACCAATCTTGGTGACCAACCTACAGAGCACCCAACATTCTGATCACAATATGTCGTAGGTATAGCAAGGAACAGCGAGCTAACATAGCAGCGATGGCCCAGGGGTGGCAGCCCCGACTTACTGCTCGAAAGTCGTATGTTCGAACCCAGGCAGTCGCATTACTTTGTGTAATTTATTTTATCACCGCTGCTCTCAAAACGGTGAAGGAAAACATCGTGAAACCGGCATGTCTTAGAACCAAAATACCCGAAGACACGTGACATCTACCAACCCGCACTGGGCCCGCGTGGTGGATTATAGCACATTCCCTCACATAGAGAGGACGTCTGGAGTCCCAGCAGTGGGAACATTATAGGCTGAATATGCTATAGCAAGCAACAACAGCAACACATACAAAAGCGCAAGGGGCAGCTTTACATTTTTACACAGACAATTTATTTATTTTAATTACTTAATTAAATAAATTATGACAATTACTGTGTACAGGCGTGTTTGGAGATAATTATGTCAGGGTCACAAGGTCACGGAATTGTGGGGTTTATTATAATAATAACGGTTAAATACAGTGTCCGATGAAATTCCTTGAAAGTAGTGTATGTTCACTATGTCCCATACATTACTGATCATTGTTATAAGTCCTTCTTAGCCCTTCATGTCGAGGCCGCGGTATCTCTTGCGAACAACCCGCAGCCCCGACGGGACCGTACCCTTACTTAGACAATGTGCAACCGACCACGTGGACATAAATATGTAGCGGTGGACTCCCCGTGCATATAAAACAGCTGTTTTTTGTGTGGTATCCTGATAAAAATTGTTCATTATTTTATGAAAAAATAGAATAAAATAAGCTCCGTGTCGCGTGTTTGATCCCCGCACAGAACAAATATTTGTATGGCCTACAGATAGTTGTTTCGGGTCTGGGTGTGTTTGTGTATGTGAGTTTAAATGTTTGTAAACGCACCCACGATACAGATGAAATTCCTAGTGTGCGGCAAGGTTTAAAAAACAAAATAGACGAGTTTTAATCAATAACAGCTTGACTTTCGACAAAGACTTCCTCGAAAGACTTCCATTTCTGCCTGTCTCTCGCTGTTCGCAGCAAAGTAATGTGACCGTTCTAAAATGACAAAGCAATTATTTGGCGAACACAATGTAGCACTTCATAATTATGAATTTATGATTGTCTAAGATAGCCGCGTGAATAATTAACTTTATTTATTATTAGACACGTGTTTTTGAAAGGTGCAACGCAATAGCTACTGGCATAACGTATAGAAAAGATGATATAAACTGCGCAGACATTGAAACAACGCACTGCCAGGTATAAAAATATGTTTGCCGAGCTTGCGGGTTTTCGAAAGAGATACCGCTGACCTGGCCACAAAGGGCTAAGAAGGAACATGGGTGGTTTTTAGTCATTAGAAGTCTGACACTCCTTTGCCGCTCCGCCCAGAGCGGGAGGAGTCATTTGATGCCACTGACACTTCAAAAAAAAATGTGAAAAAATATGTAGAGAATTATCAAAATTCAAAAGATAGTGGTGACCTGACTTTGAGAAGAGCTGGTGGCTAAATAATAACAACCACTCGAGTCATTGTTCAGGTAAAACTGCGCTTGCCTAAGTTGGTCTGTGGATACGTGCCCACCCATCGAGTTACCTCCATGACTCGCAATAAAAAAGTAATCGGCAGTATTGGACTTCTTTCTTCTTCTTCTTTCTTCTTCTTCTTCTTCTTTCTCCTTTCTTTTCTTTTTTTAAAAACGTTGCCCCACACTAGGAATTTCTCCTGTATCGTGGGTGCGTTTACAAACACTTAAACTCACATACACAAACACACCCAGACCCGAAACAACTATCTGTAGGCCATACAAATATTTGTTCCGTGCGGGGATCGAACCCGCGACACGCAACGCAGCAGTCCAATCGCTCAGCCACTACGCCAACCGTGTCGTCTTTGACAGTCGTTACAGTTAGTCAGTGGCTTAAAAGTCTGTTGATGAATCTCCACCTCAGCAAGTTTTCCTTGCTACGGCCATCCTGGGTCCGGAGTTTATTTAAAGACTTCTGGCCATGACAATTAATTTCCAGGTTGGACATTTTCAGCAGGTGGAACGAATGGATACAGTACCTCGCCACAGTTTTAGTCTTCCCGTAGACCGCTCGCCTGAGAGTGGGGTGAGCTTACATTCAAACTTTACCTTTGCAATAAGTATGACATATTCTACGTCGTTTTACAAACTGTATCCTAATGTTATTACGGCGTTAGTAAATAACTGCTTGTAGGTATGTTGAACTTCTACCATTGAGTGATAAGGCTGATAAGAGGAACGCGGCGGGAAACATGCGCGACAGGATATCAATAAATAGCAAAACAGATTAAGTAGGGACGTGTTGAATTTGGACGTATCCATAATAAGGTGAAACAGACCCTTCACAAAGATGTCAACCAAGTATTTCGTACATCAAATTGTGAATCTCTACGCAAAAATGGTAACCCGACCACCAAAAAAAAAGGGTGTGTGTGTTACCCTCTTATTTATATTTATTTAAGCCTTTATTTATCCTTAACAATTACATTTCTTTCAAAAAATAATAATTTTACATTACCATGCTATAGATACAATATGTTTTCATTTAACATTTCATTAAACATTTTATACAATACTTAAATCATAATAATATAGGAACATGTTTTCTTTTCTTTTTTTATTTCATCATACATATACATTCTATTTATCATAATATCATTTAACTAGTAACATATTTTTTTTCTTAGATTTTTATCATACATTTTAACACCATTTATCATAATTAATTAATTGTTACTTTTTTATTACATTTCATCATACATTATATATAATATTCCATTTATCATTTCATATAAAATAACTTTTTTTTTCTTAGATTGCATCATAGTACATTTACTTACCATAAATCATAATTATAATTCCAATATATTATATTTTTTTTACAGGTTTCATGATACAATCATTTTGCACATTCAATTTATCATTTCATTTACCAATATATATTTTTTTTAGAAGTAGATGTGTTACCCTCTTACTAACCATAATAACATCATTCACGCCGTCATTTCATCGCTTCTTTGATGTTCACCTAAAGTCCATTTCACGAAAGAAGTCCCGCGGACAATAATTGTGGAACTAAATTTAACAGATCGGCCGACGGCCATGTTGTCGTTTGTCGATGTTATCAAGGTGCGTTTGTTGTGGTAGATATTTTGTGAGTTTATTATTGGATTAGTGCGTTATAAGGTTTATTTACGATGCCAAAAGTTGTGAAACAACATTACAACAACATTCTATGTAGTCCAAATTAAATGCTTTATTATGATTCACGTGAGAATGTTAAGACTTTGTAATACAAGTCATTTAAATAAATAAGCAAGTAGGTATAGTCACTTATAATCTAAGAGAAAAGTAAATATATACATTAATTAAAAACTATTAAATAAACTAACAAGAAACTATAAAAAAACCGGCCAAGAGCGTGTCGGGCCACGCTCAGTGTAGGGTTCCGTAGTTTCCCGTCCGTCACAATAAGTGTTCCCACTTATGAGTTTAAAGGTGGGTATCCATACTATCCATTATGTTCGCGATCCAGCAGCGCTCCGCGCTCCTGCAACAGCTCCCGGTAGTGGGTACGTGCGCGAACACGGAGCGTGCAAATAATTATTTTTTTATTTGAAAAAAGATACGTTCAGGATAATAAAATATTATGTAAACGAAGTTAAAAAAAAAATACGGGCAAATGAAACTTGACCTCTGGATTGTATAGGCGCTCATACGATTCAGGGACCAAATTATATTGGTTAACTGCAGTTTCCATCTGTTGTTTCCATCCAAGTTCAAAATAATTGTCCTTATAAAGTTCTACTTTTCAGATTTTTTTCGTATTTTCTAAACTTATGGTTCAAAAGTTAGAGGGGGGGGGACGCTTTGTTTTTTACTTTTGGAGCGATTATTTCCGAAATTATTGACATTATCAAAAAATGATTTTAGTAAACCCCTATTCATTTTTAAATACCTTTCCAACAATATATCACACATTAGGGTTAAAATTAAAAAAAAAATCACTTCCCACTTTACATATAGGGGGGCTACCCTAATAAAACATTTTTTTCCAATTTTTATTTTAGCACTTTGTCGGCGTGATTGATACACATATTGGTCCCAAATTTCAGCTTTCTAGTGCTAACGGTCACAGAGATTAAGCGAGGACGGACAGACGGACAGACAGACAGACAGACAGACAGACATGGCGAAACTATAAGGGTTCCTAGTTGACTACGGAACCCTAAAAAGGCATCAAAATACTGCTCCTCAACGCTGTCAGCCGGTAATGTGCCCAAAAGACTGGCGGCATTGCCACGTTGTATGGCAACACTTAGCCTCTGGCCAAGATAAAAGCCAGCCCTTGGGTCACGAGAAGTGTCAGCTAAGCGTTTTGAAATTTCCTTAAACAGGCTTTGAGCACTCGGACCCCACGGCCCTAAAGTTTCAACCCCAAACGGCTCGAAAATATAGTTTCCACAAAGGTTACTATATTTACGCCGCTTGAGGTTCTCTGCAGCCGCAGCTGCACCACCTGCCCAGCACGATGAACTTGGAAGATGTGATGGTGCAAGAGTATCTACATATGTTGCGTCCCACACTAAAGGCCTACCCATCTTCCAAGAAAACAAAGACATGCCATCCGGTCTTTTGCCATCGTCGCGTGCCAAGCCATTGGGTTCTAAAACAGCTGGTACGCCGACGGCGACAAGAGCACGTCGGATCATCATCTGCCTAGCCTTTTCCCAACTATGTTGGGGTCGCCTTCCAGTCTAACTGGATGCAGCTGAATACCAGTATTTTACATGGAGCGACTGCCTATCTGACCTCCACAACCCAGTTAATACTAGGTAATACGATACTCTTTGGTAAGACTGGATGTCAGAATTTCAGGTCACTGACTACCTGTAACGACTGCCAAAGCATATATGGCATAGCTATATATGGCAGCCGGGACCAACAGCTTAACGTGCTTTCCGAGGCACGGAGGAAACTCGGTATGTCGGGCGGTCACCCATCCACAGACCGACCTAGGCAAGCACAGCTTTACACAAGAGCACGTCGGATGATGTCGTTTAAGTTCGCGTGCCACGCAAAACGCATGACAGGCCGTGATGATTATTATTATTACTTATAATCTTAATTCAATATAAATTCTACTAATATTATATTAAAATATTATATATATATGGCCAAATATTCTCAATCTTGATCCATCATCGTCTACAGCGGCTCAAGAATGGACACATTGGGTATCTACTTTTAAAAATTTTCTGATTGCGAATGAAGCAGAAAAGAAAATTAATGATGCGATGAAGATGCAACTTTTTATTAATCACGTATCACCCAAAGTATACGAATACATAAGCGAGTGTACGTCATACGAAACTGCATTATGTACACTCAACACCATTTTTGTTAAACCAAAAAATGAAATTTTTGCGAGACATATTCTGGCCACAAGAAAACAGCAAAGCCACGAAAACATTCAACAATATCTTCAGCAACTAAAAACGTTAAAACGTTCCTCGAGAACCACTCCATTAATTGGTGAAAACAGCATGAAAATCGGTGTAGTTTTTGAGTTTATCGTGAACAGAGAGACAGACACGGCGGAGGATTTTGTTTTATATTGATGTGCAAGTTTCTGAGGATGTATGGATGTGGCTGCGGGTTGTCCGCAGGGGATACCGCGGCCTCGACATGAAGGCCCAAGAAGGAACATGGGTGGTTTTTAGTCAGTAGAAGTCTGACACTCCCTTTCGCTCTGCCCAAGAGCGGGAGGGGTTATTTGATGATTTACCACCCCCCAAAAAAGAAAAAAAAACCGGCCAAGAGCGTGTCGGGCCACGCTCAGTGTAGGGTTCCGTAGATAATAAAATATTATGTAAACGAAGTTAAAAAAAAAATACGGGCAAATGAAACTTGACCTCTGGATTGTATAGGCGCTCATACGATTCAGGGACCAAATTATATTGGTTAACTGCAGTTTCCATCTGTTGTTTCCATCCAAGTTCAAAATAATTTTCCTAGAAAGTCCTTATAAAGTTCTACTTTTCAGATTTTTTTCGTATTTTCTAAACTTATGGTTCAAAAGTTAGAGGGGGGGGGACGCTTTGTTTTTTACTTTTGGAGCGATTATTTCCGAAATTATTGACATTATCAAAAAATGATTTTAGTAAACCCCTATTCATTTTTAAATACCTTTCCAACAATATATCACACATTAGGGTTAAAATTAAAAAAAAAAACACTTCCCACTTTACATATAGGGGGGCTACCCTAATAAAACATTTTTTTCCAATTTTTATTTTAGCACTTTGTCGGCGTGATTGATACACATATTGGTCCCAAATTTCAGCTTTCTAGTGCTAACGGTCACAGAGATTAAGCGAGGACGGACAGACAGACAGACAGACAGACAGACATGGCGAAACTATAAGGGTTCCTAGTTGACTACGGAACCCTAAAAAGGATGTATGGATGTTTGCTACTCTTCACTGATTTGAATTTTTCAGTAATAATTGTTATATAGTATTTTAGTCTAACTGGCGGCATACTCAGAGATATTCAATGATTACTTAAGCCGTCACTTAGTACGGATTTGACATTATAAAACCTTCACTAAAGTGTCAAAATCTTTACTAAGTGATGGCTTAAAAAAATAATCATTAAACGTGTCTCTGCGGTACTCAGAGATATTAAATGATTACATAAGCCGTCACTAAGTAAAGATTTGACATACTTTTGTATGACAAAATTGACTAAACCTTTACTAAGTGATGGCCTAAGTATTCATGGAGCTCGTGGCTTAATAAGAACTGCCACTCGGGTCGATTTTTAGGTAAAGCTGTGCTTGCCTAGGTCGGTCTGTGGTACAGGTAGTCAGTGACCTGAAATTCTGACATCCAGTCTTACCAAAGAGGTATCGTATTACCTAGTATTAACTGGGTTGTGGAGATCAGATAGGCAGTCGCTCCATGTAAAATACTGGTATTCAGCTGCATCCGGTTAGACTGGAAGTCGACCCTAACATAGTTGGGAAAAAGGCTAGGCAGATGATGATGGCCTAAGTATTCATTAAAGCTCTCTGAGCGCGGCAGTAAGTAACAATGGTGCTCAAATAACATAACATAAGATCACGCCTGCAATAGCCGAAAGGTTGGGCACCTCACATGATGGTCCACCCACATTACCCAAAATAAATAAATAGGCTAATATTGTTCGTTTCCATAATTTATTTATTCAGATCTGTGACTGTACTGTACCACCCAGTGTCTCTGCAAGCGGGAGTCTAGTCTGGCAGCGATCATAATTAAAAATGCATTAAATATAGTGTGTGTAGTAGGCCATGTGGTTTCTGCCTACCCCTCATGGGAAAAAGACACGAGTTCATCCCTCGAAGTTTAGCAGAGTAAATAAAATGTGATAATAAAAAGATGCAAAAAAAAATAACAAGAGCTCATACAATATATTTTTTTGCTAGCGTACAAAATTTTCAGAAGCACATTTAACATTTATTGCCAAAGAAGTTGGTGGTGTGTGTTTGTGCGTATTGTGATAATATTACTGTTCTATCTTCATAATAAGATTGTAATTAATGGGAGTGATTTGAAGATTAGCTCGTGGCTTAATAAGAACTGCCACTCGGGTCGATCTTTAGGTTAAGCTGTGCTTGCCTAGGTCGGTCTGTGGATGGGTGACCGCCCGACATACCGAGTTTCCTCCGTGCCTCGGAAAGCACGTTAAGCTGTTGGTCCCGGCTGCCATATACAGATCTTTGGCAGTCGTTACAGGTAGTCAGTGACCTGAAATTCTGACATCCAGTCTTACCAAAGAGTATCGTATTACCTAGTATTAACTGGGTTGTGGAGGTCAGATAGGCAGTCGCTCCATGTAAAATACTGGTACTCAGCTGCATCAGGTTAGACTGGAAGCTGACCCCAACATAGTTGGGAAAAGGCTAGGCAGAAGATGATGATTTGAAGATTCGCATGATGTTATTGCGACGCATGCTATTTCGAAAAACTTTACGAGTTACCTACGCCATCGCCAGTTCGAAAACACACTGAGGCGAAAACCACTATTTCGAATGACGTTGTAAAAATTATGAAAAGCAGGACATAGGATTGTTAGGCAGGAAGTAGAACACAGAAAAATAATTATTATGGTGTAATTATAGGTTTTGCGCACCTAAATATTTTCCGACGGTCCGTAGCTATACGGATATTTCATATTAATTATACAAAAATGGCGATTAAAGGAAAATTAGATACCAAAATATTCGATAAGTAAGTACCTAACAAAAACCATATTTTTAGATCAATAATATCGTGTTCAAATGTTATACGGAAATTACATAATATTAGTAATACAATAGTAGGGATAATACACATCAAAACCTACGAGAACAGGAATATTAAGGTAGGTACCTACAATATTCCTGTGGATGTACCCAAAACAGGCGTAGCACAGAAGGGGCTCCGGACAGGTCTTTTAAGGTGACACCTCCCATTTGCGGATTGTGACCACCGGGGTGGTTTTAGTGAGGTAAAAATCCCACACTCTCCGGTCTTATCCCAAAGACCGGTCGCCTTGTTTAAAGGTTTTCGCCCGTGAACAAAATAATAAATAAAAAAGGTACCTACAATTTGTTGAAATAAGAATATTTCAAACAAGGACGGAGGAAAAGTTTCATCTTAGCAGTTCGCCTCTTTACATTCGTTATGGTGATTCATGACATTGACAAGCGAGTCATCAATGATCACCACGCTTGTTTTGTGTCGGTGATAACAGGGACTGTCCTATACATTTATATATACATATACCGTATAAACTGCCGCCATTTTTCCATGGGGATTGGCAGATGGACCTCCACCTGCTACGATCCTTTTTTTTGGAGGTTGGGAAATCATCAAATGAGTCCTCCTCCATAATATAACCGTGGCGGAAGGGAGTGTCAGACTTCTACTGACTAAAAACCACCCATGTTCCTTCATAGCCCTTTGTTTTCGGGCCTCCGGTATCTCATTCGAACAACCCGCAGCCCCGGCAATTATGTCATGTCTCTAAGTATACAATTGTATATAAATGAGCCACACGATAACTTATGTTAAATGCATGACGACTGTCTGACTGATACTAGACCACGGTATAACAATAGAATTATTTTGAATCAAATACCTACATATAAAAACTATGAGTTTACACGTATTGTCGCTAATTTAAGAATATGAAGACACAGTATTGATTTCTGTTCTTGCTTTTTAACAATAATTCTATTGTTTAGTGTTAGGTACCTATTTATTTCAATTAGCTTCTACACTCATCATCATCAGCCTATAATGTTCCCACTGCAAGGACTCAGGCCTCCTCTCTAGGAGAGGGATGGGCTATAATACAACACAGGGATGCGGGTTGGTAGATGTCGCATGTCTTCGAATTTGTTGTATCCAAGACATGACAGCCGGTTTCCTCACCATGTGTTTCCTTCATCGTTTTAAGAGCAGCGGTGATGAAATAAATTACACAAAGTAATGCGCCTGCTTGGGTTCGAACCCACGACTTACTGTTCGTAAGTCGGGGCCGCCACCACGGGGCCACCGCTGCTCTATAACACTACGCTACATCTAAGTAATCATGTAGGTAGATAAATATATAACATAACATCACGCCTGATATTCCCGAAGGCTTAGGCAGATGGGTAGGTACCTATTAGTACCTACACCCACATTTATTGCCAGAAATGTCCCATATCATAGGGCGAGCCTATAGCCATCAACCGGGTACAAACCCAGATTCCGCAGCAGTCCTTTTGATCAAAAAAAATTCCCTCTGCTGTTTATGGTATTTATCGATCAAGGGATGCATTTAAAATGCAAGAGTAAAACACCCACGTGTCAATTTCAAATACTTTCTTTTTTTTTTAATGGTGAAGTTTAGGAGACCTTTTCATGAAAAAAATTAAAATTAATTCTGAAAACGTAACCGTCCAAGGTATTTCTTTAATTTATATATAGTCCGATAAAACATTTTTGGGCGCATATTTTTCAGTTTTTATTTTTAGAAAATCACCTCCGGATACCGAGAAATAATTTATTTTCAGATTTACGTTTCTATTTTGTTTCTCCCTAAAAACTCAAAAAGCAGAGGGTAATTTTTTTGATCGAATGGAACACTGTGCGCAGGTGCTACTGAGAAATTCAAAATATGAAAAGGGCGGTTCCTCATTCACGGACCAACCTATGCAAGCGCGTCTTACCGCTTAACCCGAAAATCAACCCGAGTGGCTGTTATTATTTAAGCACGGGCACCTCAGTACACCCACAATCATACCTTTCAATACGACACAGAACTAGGTATGGTCATGGTGGTCCTCCCTTCCCAAACAGGGCGTCTAAAATAGCCACTTTAGCACATCATAATATAAATTATGAATTGCGTTAAATAACGTAAAATGGACCGTTTTACGCACAGAACAGAAAGGTTTTACGAATTAAAAAAAATCAAAGTCATTTATTCAAACTAGGCTAATAATCAGCACTTTTCAAACGTCAAAATTTACTTTACTTTACTTATTTACAAGTGACAGTCCCCCAAAACGCCCACCCTTCGACACTTCCTAGTGTTTTTGCTGGAAAGAATAAGTAGCGGAACAAACTCCCCAGCAACACATCTGTCTGTTTGGTTAGAAGAACCAGACTCGATACAATAGAAAGGTGTAAGTTGATATTACGATTGACTACAGACACAAATGAATAATAAAAAATATGTAATAATAAAAACATAAAAAAGACATAACATGTTAGTGAACTAATTAATCGAATTTTACTATAGACGCAGTTACTATTTTAAAAGGACGAATTTACGGGAATCGAACCTTCCAACAAAAGACATATTATCTACTATATACCTACTTAAACCGGTAAAGCCTGTCCTCCACAATATAATTAAAATCATATTTATATATCGTTAGCGTAGTTGGTGCTACGATTAGGTGGGCCGTGATAATTATGCGTGATTCGCCTTATCGGATCATGTAGAACATGGGTTTAGGAGAAAATTATGTACAGTCAGCGAAGTTTAAGAACATGAAATGAAAAACATTACTAATTTTAATATTTACAAATTCTTTTTACGTTTATTTTTTTTTATTTAGGAAAAGTAATGATTTAATGCGATGTGAAACTTGTGGAATTTGGAACATAATAATAGAGCACTTTCATTGTCAACTTCTAAGCAAGTTTCAATTAAAATGCACGATTTTTATCACTTTTGCTTTGTTTTCTCTTGATCATTCTGTGACCAGAAATTTATTTTCGTTTCCCCAGCAGAGTCGGACATTTTACCAACAGATCCTTTCATATGCGTCACTCTTACTCACCCACACGACGATATACCTATAACTTTGTTTACTAGAGATCTTTCCAACTACGAAATAAAAAAAAAGAATAAATTCTACCATAAAAACGTGGCTTCTTTCGTCGAGTTAAGTCCATATCATTCTGAAGGTGCATTATGCTTAACATATTTTCTTACCTGACTGTACACTTACACCGGCGACTTTCTACATCACCGTCACGTTAAAGCTCGACTGTTTTCTCCTTATTTACAGTGGCATATCGTCTTCTATGTATTTCGTTTCGATAGACTTTAAATAAGTGTGGTTTCTTATGTGGCGGTTTAAATGTAAAATAGTTAACGTAAAAATTAAACGAAATAATATTTGTGAATTTTAGATAATAATGACGTGGTTAATTGGAAACATTTACGATGTCACGTGGCGTGGGTTATGCTTGGATTCTCTCTTAGGGATCCCATCCGTAATGAGGTGATCTGACAGGCCCGTCAGGGCTGCGGGTTGTTCGAAAGAGATACCGCGGCCTCGACACAAGGGGCTAAGAAGGAACATGGGTGGTTTTTAGTCGGTAGAAGTTTGACACTCCCTACCGCTCTGCCCAGCGCGGCGGAGGAGAGCGGGAAGCGGGGAATTGATGATTTCGCACCATCCAAAAAAGAAAATAAATTAAGAGGTGATCTGACAGAAAACTATAGTTGTCGACATAACTCACAGAGTAAGAAAGCTGAGTAGGTAGCCAATGGGCCGGCCATATTAGCCGTCGAACCGATGATCGTTGGAGTAGACGTGTTCTTGAGTGGAGACCGCGAATCGGTAAGCGTAAGATTGGACGCCCTCAACCTCGGTGGGGCAAAGATCTGCACAGGGTGACTGATAGTAGCTGAATGAGAGCCGATTGTGGAGGCCTATGGCCTATGAGTGGACTCTTGTAGGGTGATAGAATCGTAATATGAATTACTTTACAATACGTAAATGGTCACAAAGTGGCAAATCAAAATATAAACTGCGTCTGTGACCTTTTTTAGAAATTTTACGTTATTTATAAGTATTATCCTTTTAAGGTGAATGCTCCAACTAGCCCGCGAAATTCAAATTTTCTTACGTTTTTTGCAATTTGCAGGCCAGTGCTAGTTTGTATGCATAAAGGTGCAAACCTGCACCTTTATGAACTTGGAGGCTTGTATTGATGATTTTGATGATTATATTTCTGTAACTACATACGTCTTACAGCCGCAATTTATATTTTAATCAACATACAAACTAGCACTGGCCTGCAAATTGCAAAAAACGTAAGAAAATTTGAATTTCGCGGGCTGGTTGGAGCATTCACCTTAAAGCTGCCTTTTTAGATCCAGGGAAATCAGGTTGGGGTTTTTGTTTGGTTACCTGTATACAAGGTGGTGCCGACAATACGACAATAAATGAAACCACTGGTAGTTCTAGTTCATAGGAACATTTTTAAACTATCAAATAAATCCTAACACCGTCGTGGTGCCGACGATACGACAATAAACTACCTAAATGTCTTTGCCAAATTTGTTCGTTACATTGTATTTCCATACATAAATCGGTGCAAATTATTCCTAAGGTTGGTTAACCAATATTTGTTTGTAAATTGTAATGTATTTCGTTTACAGTTTTATGCTACTTCGTTTTATTGTTTTAAAAAAAAATATTTTGGTGTTTAGATTTATTTGATAGTTTAATAATGTTCCTATGAACTAGAACTACCAGTGGTTTCATTTATTGTCGTATTGTCGGCACCACCCTGTATTATTACGCAATTGTGCGCTCCAGGGATAGCTCCTTTTTTTTAAATGTTTTTGCATCAGGGTTTCTCCTAAGAGCGTACTCGGATGCTTCCAGAAAAAATGGTCATAGCTTTGTGTTATTGAATGCACAGTGGATATTACAATCTGCTAAAAGTTTTTAGACAAGGAAAGCCAAACACTAGGACTTGACCGAAAACTTTTAAACTCGTTTTAGGGAAAACACCCAACTCGGGGTTTTCCCTAAAACGAGTTAGTAGGAGACTCGAAATGACAGCGGTAGGTCCAGTGTTGTTGCGGAATTTGTTCGAAAGAGATATCGCGGCTCTGGGTAGAACGCAAAAGGCACGAATCGATCGAGAACGATCAAGGATGGATATTCCCTTCTGCTCCGCCAATATCGGAAGTCCTTTGATTTGAAGGAACAGTGTTGTGTACAATTTATCGTTTTTCTTCCTTTTTGGGTCGCAATACCTTTTCATATTACCGTATTACCGTGCTGAAAAGAATCGTTCGTAGACAAAGTGTTGTCACTGTAAGCTAGCGAAATGACGAACACCTAAATACGATTGCTAATGTTAATTGGTACCTACAGTTACTGATTTTTACCATTGATTACCGTATGCCATTAGAATATTTACGTGTTAGAATAAGAACACCGCCGCATTGGACCCACACTTATTTTAGTGCAATGTATTCACGAGTTAAACGTGCATCTTAGAATATAAATGCAAAATGTTCGACCTGATAGAATTGGATGCAATCAGCACCGTTTCCGAGTAAGTAGACCTTTAATAATGTTTTTTAAAAAAAAAACTTGAGAGGTGTCAAGGAACACCCGGATGGAACGAAGTTATTGTTATTATTTTTTATTACTTACGTAAAAAAAAAAATGTAGAAATGAAAATATCTGGCTTGCTTTCTATAAGAGAGAGAGAGACAGACAGAGAAACATGCGACGCCGCACAGCTTACAATAGCTTACTATAGCAAAAAGTGTCGTGACAACTTTTCGTTAGAATTTTTTCCGTCTAGCCCCCTTTCACAACGCGCGATAAGGAACTTCGTTCCAAAAACAGACGAGTTGAGAACCTCCTCCTTTTTGGAAGTCGGTTAAAAAGATCCTTCTTAAAGCGGAAAGGTACTGTTCTCCCCGTCATTGTGATATTTTTGAAGTAAAAAATTCTTTAGTTGTTGTGCACTTTTTTTTGGGATGGATAAAAAATGTTAAAATCGCGTCAGATGGTCACGTGTCCTGTAGGGCTAGCCAAGTTACAACCGCTTCGTTTCTATTCTCTTTCTACAATAGATAACGTTTCGGCGCAAGCGATTGTAGAACGCGCTAAGTTGGTAGCCAACTTCACACAACTGAGTCGATCGCTCATTCTCTAATAAATATAGAAAAAACCTACACTTTAGTCTATGGTGAGCGTTTCTACTAACGTCAAACTAATGTCAAAATCGCAGTTGTTTACTTTATGCGCGGGTTGAAGTTTTGTTTTGAATTGTTATGAAAGGAATAAATTGTATTAAGTGTTAAAAAAGTAAGTGAAATAAGGTACAAGTTCTTCTTACAATTAGTTTAATATGATATCACAGTGCGGAATGTAATTTTAAACATTACTGTGTCGTGAAATAATATGATAGTGTGCATTTCGATGAAAGATACTTAAATGAAGTGATAACTTTTATAATATTGGATCGAGATCTCGACCAGACCCAGAACAGTTCGCAGGTAGATTGGAATTAGTGGGAAGGTACGTAAATTATTACTTATTTTGTGACCTTCCTTTGTTAAAATCTAATATACTTGGGCACTTGAAAGTTTACAATATAAACAATGACGTGTTGCGCGGCATGAACCTATACTAGGTACTTCTTATGAAACAAACAAAATAACTATTGTGTTTGACCCTTAGCGCACCACAATATATTTAAAGTATGCATTTTAAATGCTAAATAGGCACATAGAATCCAACATTAGGAGAAATAAACAAAACACTTCTCGGTCTCAAGACAGCTGTATCATATATAGACGCCATTTTTAAGCGTTATCTCCAGGGTCTCGGCAAACGCTAACGTATCGTTCAAATACTTCGCCAACGTTTCGTTTGCGCTTGTCAAAAGTGTGACATGGCTAGCATTTATATGGGATGTAGCGATCAACGTTGTAGAAAGGATCACATTTCATTCTATCATTTTGAACGATTCGATAAGTTGTAAACATGGCTACGAATTTTCTATTCGTTTGTTCTGACCACGTGACTTAGCGTTGAGATGACGTCATCCCCATACATTTGAGTCGTTTTCTACTAGCGTCAACGTTTGTAGATTGTCAACTTGGCTAAGCCTACTGACCGTAAGATGGCGCAGGGCGCTTGCGCGAATGCGCGTGTGTCAATAGTAAAAAAAAAATTCAATTTGATTTTTCTGAGACATAAACTTTTTAATGCAAAATAATTGTATTAGTTCTGAAGTGTTAAATTTTTTATGTACTTAATATAAATTGTCATATTTGTGTACGAGAGCACAATAAATTAATTTTGTATTTAACCAACAACAATAAAATTAATGTTCAAGTTTTCACTTCTGCCGGCACTCCCGGAGTGCAATGCGTTATTTTTTTTTCCAGACGTCAGTGTATTATTCCTCACATAAACCATCCCTCTTTTCTTTGGCATAACTCTCCATCCATCAACATTTATATCCATCACTGTTTTAGTCCGCGACGTGTAACAGGGAATCATGGAAAAAGAAAACGTGTTGCGCCGACCCCAAATAGAATGGGATAAGGGCACGCAGATGTTGATGACTTTTTTAGTCATATACATTACATCCCTCCTCATTACATATCTATAATAATGTTGTCTGTGATACTTATTGAAGAGGTCAAATAATTGCGTTAGTGATTTCAGGCCACCAAAAAAGTATTACGGTCTAAAAACTTATGTTTTGATACTTATTGAAAAAGTCACTTCTTAAAATGTTTTAAATAATATCATTAAATGTTTATAATGCAAATGTCCATTAATTCATAGTTTTGAACTTACCTTTAGTGCATACCTCGAACAAGTTTGCGATCTGACACGCCATTTATTTACAAGTAGATAAAACCAAAAAGTTTCTATACCTGGCAGTCAAAATAAAGAACATAGCCAAAGAATAAAAAACCCAACTTGTTAAACACACAACAACAATTAATTTCTAATTTATGTAACCTCAAAATTCCAGTGTTTTGAAGTAAATAAATAAAATTAAAGTAGAAATGTTAACAAAATGAACAAGTTAAAGAAAAGTGTAAAGTCGTGGCGTACCCCCAGGCCTGTCGAGGACTTGGCCAGGAGCCAGTACTCCCTGGTGTCGACGGATCTGACTGATGGAGCAGTTCAGCTGTGGCTGGGTCTACCTGATGAAGTCAAGTATGACCCTGCATTGGAGCAGTTCCGGCAGCACTATGAGAAGGAACATGGTGAGTCAGACATATTATATTTTTTGTAGTTTAAGTGGTTGTAAGAGGCTGCTGCGTTGTCCTGGATTCCTGGATTCGATGCCTGGGGCGAGCAGAGGATTATTGAGGTTTTTTCGTTTGAAAACAGATTTTTTTTTTTGAATTTTGACCCGGTTAATGGTTTGAGCATCACGGTTTCTTACATACGGAATTTATATCATACTAGCGGACCTGGCAGATGTCGTCCTGCCCGAACAGCAGCGCCACCTACCGGGTCCAATTGTGTATTGAAAACATCCAAAAACCCATTGAAATTTCCCCAGAAAGTTTCTTCCAAATCGGTCCAGCCGTTTAGGAGGAGTTCAGTGACATACACACGTACAGTAGAATTATATAAATATAAAGATAGGTGTGCGTTTCGCTGTTGAGCATGAGGTTAAGGGTTCGACTCCCTGGTTGGACAAGATAATATTATTGAGTTTTTCCATAATTTTGTTTTTAGTAGTAAGTCATAGTCTAGATTTGTACCTAGTTAATGGCAATAAGCTCGCCTCATATTAAGCTGCGTCAACGCTAGGCGAGCGGAGCATGAGCCGAGCACGAGCGGAGCCGTACTCGGCTTCGTCGTTCGCGGCGTAAGTGTGGACGTACAACGAACCTACAACGATCACTGTCCTCGAACGTAGTCAAATCCCATTGTTTTCGCCAAAAAACCGACAATGTGCGGAACACAGCCGAGTACGAACGAAATGCTCGCAGCGCGCTCGTTCGAGGCTTGTAAGTCGGTCCAAACTAGACGAATTGTGTTCGGCTCGTGCTCAGTTCGTGCTCGGCTCGTGATGGGGTTGCCTAGCGTAGACGCAGCTTTAGAATACACCCAGATCTAGATAGACAAAAATGTTCTTCTTTAGATTCAGTTTGTATTTGTCAAAGATCCAATTCGTATGGTTATTTTTAGTTCATAAAATAGTTGCGCTATCCAAAAGTTCAATCGCATTGAAATTGCTAGCTATATTTGGCTAGGATTCAGCTCCGAATCTTTACTAAACATACACTGATGATAAAGCGTCAACCGATACAGCCGACGAAAGACTGCAGCAACACGACTGATTTCTAGGAAGTTGTAAAGCATGAGGTTCTGGGTTCGATTACCAGGTCGGGCATAGTGTTTGTGGGCTTGTCCATCAGGCATTTTTCAGTAGCAGATACGGAGTCGCTCACCTCATAATACGTGGGACCTCACTATCACTACATAGTATAAAACAAAGTCGCTTTCTCTGTCCCTATATCCCTATGTATGCTTAAATCTTTAAAACTCCGCAACGGATTTTGATGCGGTTTTTTTTAATAGATAGAGTGATTCAAGAGGAAGGTTTTAGTATATAATTTGACCGACATCCACGCGGGTGAAGCCGCGGGCATCAGCTAGTAAAATATAAGTGGCAAAATATCAGTATACTCACGGATACACTTCTGCCTTACCTTTCGGGGATTACAGGCGTGATGTTACGTAAGTAAATAAAGCCCAGCGCACACCAGGAATGACACGCCAAGGGATCTATACTCAACGTAAATTCATGCGTAAATACTGGTAACAAGATGCAAATTTCAATCTTCAAAGCTGCGAAGGTAACGCACAAAATAAGACACGTCATCAGAGATTTAAGCTTTCTCTCTAGGTAGGTTGGTTAGGTTATAGCCGGCTGTGACAAAAGCTCCTTGTAGCTTTTTTTGTGTTAAGGCGCGTCCAAACCGCCGCACGTGCAAAGCATGCGCGTAAGCCGTGAACGCCACGTGCCTCGAATGGATTTGTCACATGTATACAACATACGTGCGTCTCTCGCGATTATGTGCAAAGGTGTACGCATAGGTACTATGTTTCTAAGATGCTCATGCATCGCATTGTTCGTGCACGAGTGCGGGTCTGAACGCGCCTTAAGAAAGCTTCACGGAGCTTTTGAAACAATACAACGACACGCCTGTAATTCCCGCGAAGGGTAAGAAAGAGGCGTACCTACGTAATAGTACACCCACATAGAAGCTTTGACGTGTAGCCTCGATCGTTACTAAAGCCAAAACATTCTCGTAGCAAAAGGCAATGAATGGAATCTGCCTTGTTGAGTAAGGTGTTATTGGGTTTTACCAACAGGAGGTTCTTAGTAGGAGCTATGGAATCTGGATAAGTGCTCAGTTGAAAGCAAAACACGCTCGCCCCCTATTACATGGGACCTCACTGGCAAAATGTGAGTGTACTACCCACATATTAGATACTAGCGGACGTCACGCGGTTTCACCCACGTAGTTCCCGTTCCCGTGGGAATACAGGGATAAAAAATAGCCTATGTCACCCGGGAATAGCGTAGCTTCCCAACGGTGAAAGAATTTTTGAAATCGGTCCAGTAGTTTCGGAGCCTATTCGTTACAAACAAACAAATCTTTCCTCTTTATAATATTAGTGTAGACTAGCTGTTGTCAGCGGCTTCGCCCGCTACAACTCGAAAATTAACCCACGGGAAGATAAAATTAGGATAATGACTATCCCATGTGTTAATCCAGGTTATAAACTATCTGTGTACCAAATTTTATCCAAATCCTTTCAGTAGTTTTTGCGTGAAAGAGTATCAAACATACACACTCACAAAGTTTCGCCTTTATAATATTAGTGTGATACCTGCGGGAATTGGCGTGATGTGATTTTGTGATATTTAAATGGAAACTACAAGGAAATATACATAAGGACAATACATTAAGTTTTTCTTATGACAATAACATTATTCAGCGGCTCCATAAAAAGATATTTGTGTTGAGTAACACTTGCCATATTTGAAAATGACATTTTGACGAGTAAATAATAAAGTTGCAACCTTGAAATATTGAGGTAATTGGACTTGTTTTAGGCATCATTGGTTTGTGATTACAAGAAAAATTTCCATGAAAACTAACATTATGATTACCTACTCGTATGTAATGTAAAGTAGTTGACAATTTTGCGAAAGCTAGGAAGTCATGATCATCATCATCATCATTTCAGCCAAAAGACGTCCACTGCTGGACATAGGTCTCCCCCAAGTTCACCAAGTCTTCAAAGCTAAGGGGGGGAGGCATTAGCTTTGAAGACTTGGTGAAGCGAGACGCACAGGGGGGGGCATCCCCGTCGGGGCTGCGGGTTGTTCGCAAGAGATACCGTGGCCTCGACATAAAAGGCTAAGAAGGAACATGGGTGGTTTTTGGTCAGTAGAAGTCTGACACTCCCTTCCGCTCTGCACAAGAGCGGGAGGGGTTATTTGATGATTTTCCACCCGCCAAAAAAAAAAAAGATGAAAGGGGGTGGGCATTAATAATGTGTAGTGTTTTAGAGGGGGGTTGATGGAGTCAAGTCAATTCTCGCGTCATCTTATCAAGGGGGAGAGGGACTTGACAAATTGACAAAATCGACAGACGAAATTCATTGAGCCTGGGGTTTTTGAGCTGAATAGGGTAGTTGACAAAAAAAATCTAATTAGTCCGTCAGATAGATTTCCAAAAAATATTGGACCCATATTTTTTCTTTTTTCACGTAAACAAAAAATTAAGACGATACAGTCTTTCGAAAACTCGTGTGACGTTACATTGCAGTACATTTTTACCGGCCAGTGACGTCAAAAGCCCCCACTAACGATCTTTGACGCGTTTTATCTTCGTCAATTTTTATTAACTTCATAAAACAAAAAAACCTGTATCAAATATTTTTCGATAATCTAACTGACGGACGGACTAAGTAGATTTTTATTTTTTTTGTCAGGAAACATTCTTATTGGCCCAGTGGTATTGCCCACGACTTTTTGTAGGTCGTGGGTTCAAAACAAAGCGGGCGTTTCATCATCATATTCATCATCATCATCACCATCATCATCACCATCATCATCACCATCATCATCACCACCATCATCATCACCATCATCATCACCATCATCATCACCATCACTGGCAGCCTTGTTCCTGCAACTGATAATCACTGAGGACCTCTCTCTTGTACCAATCTTCCCTGGTCTGCGCGAGTCTCAACCAGATCTTGACCCACGGTCTTCTGAATATCTTCCACCCCACCTGGCTGTTGATCTGCCAACACTTTTTCTTCTTCATTGTTTCATCAGCACGTCTCTCAAAATGGTGAAGGAAAACATCGTGAGGAAGCCGGCAATTCCTAGAAAAAAATCTAAGGCATTTGTGACATCCACCGACACACGCATGGTGTGGTGGATTACGCCTAATTCCCTCTCATAGGTAGAAGGCTTGCGTCCCATCAGTGGGGGAACGCATAGACGGATAACGTATGATTAGGGCGGTTAAAAAAGTTTAAAGATAAGAAAAACATTTCAATATCACCCGTGTTTGTGTACACGCAGGAACTCATGGCTACATAATAACTAACGCTTACCAAGGTCGGGCCGTGGATGGGTGACCACCCATTCCATACCGAATTGCCTCCGATCCTCGCCGAACTTAGCAGTCATTCATAGATCTAACAGTTTTACATGTAGCCTTTTTTTTTATTATTATTTTTTTTACGGTGGGTGGAAAATCATCAAAAAACCCCTCCCGCTCTTGGGCAGAGCGGAAGGGAGTGTCAGACTTCTACTGACTAAAAACCACCCATGAATTCCTTCTTAGCCCTTCATGTCGAGGCCGCGGTATCTCTTGCGAACAACCCGCAACCCCGACGGGTTTACAGGTAGCCTGGAAGTCTGATTATCAGCTTCTTCAAGGATTTATCATATTATCCACTTACTGGGTTTTGGAGGTCAGATAAGCAGTCGATCGTTCCATGTAAAATACTGCTGTTCAACTGCGTCTGGTTAGACTGGAAGACAACCTCAAAGTTGTACAGGTCAGGCAGATGATAATGTGTGTTTGTTACATTAAAATGCTTGTAAGGAAATAAAGATAAAAAAAACTAGTTCGCCATTTCAAATACCTGCAAAACGTTTATCTTAAATCAAACGCTATCTCTGTTTATTCAAGATTTTTTTGTCAGCGTTCCAAGCTCTAAACTATATTTAAACCGGTCGTATCCAGTTCGCACCGGTATCTAGCTATGTTGTTCTGCCGTCTCGCTCTGTCTGCGAATTTTTGCTCGTTTCTTACGCGATTTTGAACTCTATTGCGAGACAAACAACCTATCCAGGATGTTTTGTATATTATTTTTTGCTGTGCAAATAACCATATCAATGTTTTGCAAAAAACTATGTCGTTATACAAAAACTGATTTAATCTAACCAACTGTATAAAATTTCGAAGTCATAATAACTGAACCACACACATCCTGTATAATATCTAGTTCAAACCAGTTTCCGCCGGTTACCTACAGTCAAATCAATACCTATTTCATAAATGTTAGTAGTACGAATAAACGTCCGTCAGATTGAGGCATAATAAATCTGTCTTTTCTCAACTATATTTAATAATATAGTCAAAAATTATAATAAAAATGTTCTACAGGTATGTGCCCGACCCAGTTCTCGAAAATGGCAGTATCACATTGTACTGGAATCAATCCATCATCACTGACAGGACTATTGTAGCCAATAAGCCCGATATAGTGGTGGTGGATCGATCAGAGCGGCGCGCAATGATTGTTGACTTAACGGTCCCGCATGCCGAGAACCTCGTGAAAGCCGAGAAAGATAAGCAAATCCATATCTTGACTTGGCTCGCGAGGTTGTCGACATGTGGGTGAACTCAGCTATCACTGTGCCGATAGTCGTTTCAGCCAATGGCTTAATTGCCAAGAGCCTCGACCAACATCTGAGGAGGCTCTCGTTAGGCAGCTGGATCAAGGGCTTGATACAGAGAGCGGTACTCCTGGACACGGCTCGTATTGTTCGGGGGTTCCTTTCTCTGGAGCTCTGACCGCCAATTACAAAGGGTTATCATTTTTTATATTTTTAAATGTTTTTTTAATTGTTTTTATAAGAATTATTTAAAAATGTACATATGTTTACAAATGAATAAAATAATAATAATAATTTAAGATCGGCTTCCAGTCTAACCGGATGCAGCTGACCAGTCATATGTAGATCTTTTTGGCAGTCGTAACAGGTAGTTAGTGGCTAGGTAGCTGATCATCATCATCAGCCTATAATGTTCCCACTGCAGGACTCAGGCCTCCTTTCTAGGAGAGGGATGGGCTATAATCCACCACGCGGGTAGTACGGGTTGGTAGATGTCACATCATCTTCGAATTTTTTGCTTCTAAGACATACCGGTTTCCTCACGATGTTTTCCTTCACCGTTTTGAGAGCAGCGGTGATGAAATAAATTACACTGCCTGTGTTCGAATTCGAACTCACGACTTACTGTTCGTAAATCGGGGCCGCAACCACTGCGCCACCACTGCTCTGCGCTGATGATGATGCTTGTGTCTTATTCAGTTGAAAGGAAATCTAAGTTAGTCCAGCTCAAGGTAAAATTGTTACCACCGATTATTCAGAATGTTTTCTCTAGCTCCATATTATATCAATTCGGTCTGGAACATACAGTACCTAGCTAGTATTTACAAACACAGCTGTAGTCTAGTCTATATTTAACCAGTCTGATCCAGTTTGCGCCGCTTCTATTGTGGGGTGAACGACCCTTTACAAACTACAACTTTTAACTGGAATTTTCATATATTTAATTTAACTACAAAACGCCTGTAATCCCCTAAGGACCTAAGGTTGAGGCAGAAGTGTTAAAGTGAGACTGGTACTGAGAAATGGCAAAACCAAATAACACTTTGCCCAACCTGGTCTCGAACCCAAGACCTCATGCTCAGCCAGCATTTGTGACTGGACCAACAAGACATACCTATTTTTTTTTGGACAGTGGGAAATCTTCAAATGACTCCTCCCGCTCCGCCGGGAGTGTCAGACTTTTACAGACTAAAAACCACCCATGTTCCTTCTTAGCCCTTTGTGCCGAGGCCGGGGTATCTCTTGCGAACAACCCGCAGCCCCGACGGGGGACGGAATAGAACTTCTTTTTTTTTTTTTTATGGTGGGTGGAAAATCATCAAATGACCCCTCCCGCTCTTGGGCAGAGCGAAAGGGAGTGTCAGACTTCTACTGACTAAAAACCACCCATGTTCCTTCTTAGGCCTTTGTGCCGAGGCCGGGGTATCTCTTGCGAACAACCCGCAGCCCCGACGGGGGACGGAACAGACCTTACGTTGTCTTCCCAGTACATACCATGACCTATCATATGCCTGCCATAGTATGGTATGGTGCAGTCGGCACTTTACTAGTCCAAAAAGTCGTATCATCCTTCCTTTAGAATGTGTCGCAGTTAAAGACACGTTTTGCTCGTCAATATTGACATTCAGCCACATCTGGGTAGTGTGGTGATCGTCCCTGACATGCATGCATGGCCATAACTTTAAACTATGTATATTTATTCTGACTGCATCTGTAGTTAACACAGGCGGCGAGCGAGGTCGCTGTGCAACGCATGTTTAGTATAGAACTGGTTTGAACTGGATATTACCAGTTTAGATGTTGTTTCAGGTTTATACGAAAGTTGTGAAAGTAAAAACTATAATTTGTTGTTTTATTTAGGTACGTTGCCGAACTTAAAATCGGTTAAACGTGTGAACTAGATTATTTCGCGGTTTCGCCTGCAAGTAGGTCGGTTATTAATTAACCCACAGAAACATGTTACCGGGATAAAAATAATCCTAATTCTTAAGCAAGCTTATAGGTACTTAATCCTCGTGCTTTCCATTGGGACGTTTAAAATAACAGACAGACAGACGCGGTTGAGGACTGTGTTTTATAATATGTAGAGATTTTCCTTTTGCTTTATTATTTAATTGCACTACTCGTATTTGTATTATGCGATCCGCTCTCAACCCACCTGAGCTAAGCCAAACCGGTTCAATCCAGTACGAACTGGTATGCTATAGGCAGTATACAGTTGTATACCAGTGACCTGAGCTTAACCTTATTTGTGACTGTTTTTGTTGCGCTTTCGCCATGTAAGGAGTTGTTTATATATCCATTGGTATATATGTAGGTATCTAGTAATATGAAACTTCCGTGAGAAACACTAAATACACCACCAACAGTTAATAGTAGAGAGGTCGAAAATGGCCTGAACTGTTTCGAGAAAAGGAAGGTACGGCCGTGCCGCTTTATGGCTCGACTTGGCGGGGGCACTGCCCGTGCCCCCAGATTAGTAATGTTTTAGCCTCATGTAACTGGGCTAAATAGGGGGCGAGCCTATTGTCATCAACCGGGCACACAGCCAAACTCCGTGGCTGCTACTAAAAAAATTCTGATGGAAAACCCAACAGAATTTTACCAGAACCTGCTCAGCAGTTGCGCTTGTGATGACTAGACCAACAAGACAGGTAGACAGGTGCTAATTTAACTAATACTTGCTGACTTATCAAACTCCCCTCTAGGAGGATTTAAAAATGTCTGAATAGGGTAGTTAACAAAAAAAAATCTAATAAGTCCGTCAGTTAGATTTCCAAAAAATATTGGACACGTATTTTTTCTTTTTTCACGTAAACAAACAATGAAGACGATACTAGTGCTTTGAAATCTCGTGTGACGCCATATTCTAAGACATTAGTATGACATTTTCTACCGGTGAATGACGTCACAACCCCCCACTCAAATCTTTGATGCGTTTTATCTTCGTCAATTTTTATTGATTTGATAAAACAAAAAATACGTATCCAATATTTTTCGATAATCTAACAGACGGACTAATTAGAATCATATATTTTTTAGTCAGGAAACATCACTATTGTGTCGTCACATTCCTCAAACAACGGGCATTTAATGTCGTGTCCTGCGTGTCCTATTGGTTGTTCACTACAGGAACTAATGGACGCCACTGAAAGCTCCAAACTATTAGCTTAATTCTAGTTCGACACAATGTAGATTACCATCGACACTCTGATAAGAAAGCTAAGATTTTGTAAAAATACACCTACTGCTTTAATAAATCGACATGATTTAGGGTCATTGACAAAATTGACTTCTCAAAATTGGTCAATTTTGTCAATGACACTAAATTATACATAATTTTCTTTTTGAAAAAAAAAACAATTATGGAAATGATCAGGAAAAAGCAAAAACTAATGAGTTTAGATCAGTTGGTCGACAACAATGTCAGTAATGATGTTTATTATTATTTAAATGATGATCCTTTGTTAAAGTTGAGCATACATATTCACATTCAAATGTATGCACAAAGTTCTGAAGGCCTTTAAAAACATAAACCTAAAATACTTGTAATATCAGCTATCAGCTGCATCTGCAGTGCAAGTACGTAGCATTCGATTCGACAAATCTGACAGTTATTCTCGATAAAATGAGCTTTTATCGAATCGAATCGATGTCGCAAGTACGTAACTAATATTATAACGTTCGGTAGTTATACTCTAAAATTTAAACGATTTTATCGAAAATGCAAGTACGAAACGACATTTTGACAGTTGAGATCGACAATTTACGCTGTCGATCTCGATAATTTATCGACACCTTGTAAAAGCGCGATAAGCCTATCGAACACTACTTATTTTTTTAATGGATTTAAAACTTTTATTGCTGGGTGATGAGGAAGAACGGCAGCACCATCACAATGTGATGCGTATTCGGAGGCGACGTTTCAGAGATACAAACAATCCTCTGGAACTTCCAGAGGACTGTTTTGTTCGCCTCTTTCGGGTGACTCGAGAAGTGGCAGTAATTTTAATTCAAGGAATAGAGGTAGACGTACGGAGGACACGATCCACTGGACTCCCTGTCCATATCGTGGCAAGTACCTAGTGTTTTTTTACTATAGGTCTCAGATCAAGTAAAAAAGGTAGATACCGCGCCGCCTTTGCTAATACTGACGCGTGACGCCATAAAACTACGCTCCTTCAAGTAAACACACGCGCTCACTCACACACATGCATCAAACTACGCTCATTTTCGTTAGTATCTTACGAGTCGTTGAGCAGTAAGTTTTCCTAAAATATTGTAGTTGGTTGAATTGAATTGAATATAGCACTGGAATCCTTGATTTGCTGGTTTTCAACCAAAATAACTGATCTATGAATGACGGTTTTCTTAGTTACAGAGTAGTCCCAAGATTTTAATGACAAATCTAGAGAGAAACTTAAATCTTATTGAATGAACCTATAAAAATACGTATCTTGCTGATTCAGCCATCTCGGAGAACCAAAGAACATTATTAATTAAGGTTTGAAAAGATAAAAATAAAATTTTATTGTGATTATACACAACGATATTTATATCTTTCTCAAGAAACTAGAAAGTAATGTCATCTGTCAACAGTGTCAACGATAATTTTTTTTTGGCAAAGGTAAACACGACGACGCTAAGAAGATGGGATATTTTCTGTATTTTTACTAAAATAAACGGCAATTTTGGTAAATACTAGTAGTTTCTCTGAAATAAACCCTTAAACATTGTTTACAATGCCGAACATCTATGAAAAAAAGGATTTTATAGATTTCTCGGACATTAGTCGTGCGTGCCACTGAAATCCCTCCTTAAATGTTTTGTCGTAGTACTAATATAGTAATCTGTGGTTTTGTCTTTGGACGTCCTCAGTGTTGCCATTTGACTGTCGATCCTTATCGACTCGATTCGGCCCACGATAAATCTTGTCAACGCATGTTACGTACTTCCAAATTCGATAACAAGCTCGATAAAACTGACAACGATAACGATCTCGATGTCTTATCGATGCAAAGTTCGTACTTGCACTGCTGGTTAGACTGGAAGCCGATCCCAACATACTTGGGAAAAGGCTAGGCAGATGATAATGATTACATGCCTGAATTCTACGAAGCTATTCATCATCATCATCATCATCAGCCATAAGACGTCCACTGCTGGACAAAGGCCTCCTCCATAGAACGCCATAACGAACGGCAGCCTGCCGTTTGCATCCACCAGTTGACCGCGACTCTCACGATGTCGTCGGTCCACCTGGTGGGAGGCAACGAAGCTATTAAAAGCCGTGATTGTACACTTACATAGAACTTGTATGTTCGATGGGGTCGTAAAGTTCTTCGTTGGCTACCGCGTAATTACATCGCTGGAAAGCGTCTTACAAGGTGGACTATTGTCTCTTTGTCTCTTGGGGATACCGCTGATAACGAGAAGTACAGGACCCAGCGAAGAACAGTAACAAACGACGTAATGGGGAGGTCTGTGTCCAGCAGAGGACGTATTTCGACCGAGACAATGATTATTGCTTCCATTCATAGAGCACTTACATTTTACCAGTAATGTTAACTTCAACAGGGCATTTCTGGTGCCATTAACCGGGTACACACATACTCAGGCTGTTACTAACCCTACATGAAAACTGAGAAATTCTTGGCCAACACTGGAGCTCATGGTTAGCATTCGCGGCATTGGCATACAGGCACCTAATAGGAAAAACTTAATAGCATTTCATATCCGACCTGCGAATCGAAACCGGACCTCGAGCTCAGCAGGCCCACTTGCAACCACTAGGCAACTATTTATCAAAACCTCGTGTTAGCGATTCGTGTAGGTATTGTAATATATTATTATATATTGTATTCAGCTTATTAGGAAACGCCAAACGACTTAGTTGATGCATGATTCATTGCAGTTTACGTAAACATACAGTGTTTGTAAACATGTGAGTGGCTGCCTTGCATCGTAATTTGAGGTCGTTGGCCTGCGGGTCAAGGACCTTTGGCTAGTTTATATAATACAAGTTAGGTATAAATAAGGTTTAGGGCATGGAAGTAGAGGAGCGACCAGCGATTATATCAAATAAATATTATAAAGAGGAAAGATTTGTTTGTTTGTTTGTAACGAATAGGCTCCGAAACTACTGAACCGATTTCAAAAATTTTTTTCACCGTTGGGAAGCTACACTATTCCCGGGTGACATAGGCTACTTATTATCCCTGTATTCCCACGGGAACGGGAACTACGCAAGTGAAACCGCGTGACGTCCGCTAGATACCGCGGTCTCGACACAAAGGACTAAAAAGGAACATGGGTGACCCAAAAAAAAAGGCCCTTTGCTATAGTAAAGGGAACGAAAGTCAATTTACAAGTACATGTGATATTTGCTACTGGTCGCAAGCGAAGCGTTACTGATCAGCACATCTTTTGGCTGACTTAGACCTGGATTAGCCAAAAGAGTTCGAGTTTTCGGGTTTTCCCATTGGAAATCTCTCAACAGCAACCATATTGTGTGTGTAATCATCAATATTGGACGAGCCTATCACCATCAACCCGGCAGAAATCTTGGCTCAGTGTATGTTGCTGAGAGAATACTCATGCAAGAACCCAATCATCATCTGCCTAGCCTTTTCCCAACTATGTTAGGGTCGACCTTCAGTCTAATCGGATGCAGCTGAATACCAGTATTTTACATGGAGCGACTGCCTATTTGACCTCCACAACCCAGTTAATACTAGGTAATACGATACTCTTTGATAAGACTGGATGTCAGAATTTCAAGTCACTGACTACCTGTAACGACTGCCAAAGATCTGGCATGGCAGCCGGGACCAACAGCTTAACGTGCTTTCCGAGGCACGGAGGAAACTCGGTATGTCGGGCGATCACCCATCCACAGACCTACCTAGGCAAGCACAGCTTTACCTAAAGATCGACCCGAGTGGCAGTTCTTATTAAGCCACGAGCTCCTCCATGCAAGAACCCAATAACACCGATAACATCACAAAAATATTACTTCTTTATCAAAATATGGTATTTTTCTCCATAGGTGGTATGGGTATGCCCCGTAAGAGACAGTCGGGCTCGTCAACGAAGCGTCTCCCCAGCGTCAACTCGGCGCCACATCTCAACAATAACCTGCAAGTCGTCAAGGATGAGAACTCCATCGCATTCCTCAATGGCAACAATACGCACCCTCCTGGTGACGAGAAGAAGGAGACAATGTAAGTACAAAACCAAAATCAATAAATCAAAATATTTTATTTCATTTACAGGGTGTAAACGAACGCTTCACGAAACCTACAAACCAAGCATTCTGTACATCAAACTAAGTACCCCTACGCAAAGATTTGTGGTGGGAAACGACTTTTTTTTTTGGGTTAAAAATCACAATTTAGGGTAAAACTCAATGTAGCACTCTTAAAACATTGTGTCGATGAATGCTTTGAATAGTAAACGGGTCATGGAGGTAATTTAAGTAAAGTGCGGAAAATTTGGAAGTTGAACCTCCAGTATCTCCGTAACTATCAGGTTACCAGGTACGGTTTAGAAGAGAAAAATGATCACAGTAACGGGGAGAACAAGTGCCTTTTGGCTTCGTAAAGGGTACTTTTACACCCTTCAGGTCTAGTACACTTTCCGTCGGGGCTGCGGGTTGTTCGCAAGAGATACTGCGGCCTCGACATGAAGGGCTAAAAAGGAACATGGGTGGTTTTTAGTCAGTAGAAGTCTGACACTCTCTTTCGCTCTGCCGAAGAGCGGGAGGGGGTTATTTGATGACTTTTCCAACCGCCAAAAAAAAAAAAAATTGGTCTAGGACACTTATGAACGTCGAGGAAAGGTGCACGGTTCGGGTCAGAAACTCCATGGTTACATCTGTCAAGTATGTCTGATACCTATTGTTCTCAATACAAAGAAGAAAAATATCGCGAGAAAACCGATTTCTTAGTACCGAAAATTCCAAGACTTCATATTTCACGGATTATTGATAATGACACCTAATAATACGGGTTATGTTTTAATTTACTTTACAACACCAAAACCTAGTTTACCTACATTAGGGGATCGACTGAGGCTAAAAAATACGATTCTAATTAGTCCGTCATTCAGTTAGATTATCGAAAAATATTGGATACGTGTTTTTTGTTTTATCAAATTAATAAAAATTGACGAAGATAAAACGCGTCAAAGATCATGAGTGGGGGGGGTTGTGACGTTATTTGTAGGTAAAAAATGTACTAACATGTGACGTTTTCGAGGAGTTCACGACTTTGCGAAGCACTGTATCGTCTTCATTTTTTGTTTATGTGAAAAAAGAAAAAATATGTGTTCAATATTTTTTGGAAATCTATTTGATGGACCAATTCGTTTTTTTTGTCAGATTTATTACACCCAAATGTTAATATTCTTTTGAATAAGTATGTAAATATTTTTCAAGTTTTTTTTTTATTTTACAGCATTGAAGAGGAACCGGCCCCGAAAAAGCCAACAAAGGTATGATGAAAAGTGATATTTATGTTATAAATCTCTAGAAACCGAGCTTAAAAGACTAGAAAATGAATAGCCATTAAGCGACCCACATACGAATTGGCGTATGTAGCGACATGTCAAAACACCAGATACACCGACATTAATTTCTGTTCTTCAGTTAAATATTCATGGTTTAAAATGTACACAATACATATACTTCCGGGACAAATATCTACTACCATCGTCACCAAGCTCTTTGCCCTCATCCCAATGCATTTGGGCTCGGCGCAACATGTCATCTTCTTCCAGACTTCTCTATTACTGGTCATGACGCAGGAGTGTCTAATGAGATGACGAGTAATTTTCAAAGCTATAAACTTTTCTAAAAAAACACACTTTTTAATTAATTTCAAAAGACATACCACCATTTACAGTGGTACCTAGTTTAGGAGAACATTATACGAAAATTGTCTTTGTTTTATACTAATTAAGGTATATTTTTGTCCTCAGATAGCCCAGGCTAGACACATCGTGAAGATGACGCTCCTGGTTGCTCTGTGGATGTTCTTCACCATCGTGTTCCTCCTGCATAGTGAGAAGGAGCAGTTCAGCCGGCACTCCTCCGTAGCCCCCGGAGAAGTTAAGAGTAAGTACTATCTACTACCATTTACCTTCTATACTTGCGTGATCGAATCAGAAATGAAGACATCCGCAAGAGAACCAAAGTTACCGACATATTCCGAACAATTACCAAACTTAAGTGGAAGTGAGCATTGGGGATATTGCTCGCCGAACTGATGGCCGATAGGGCTGAAAACATCTGGAGAGGCGACTGCGAACTGGAAGACGTTGCGTTGCGCGGCCTCCTACTTGGTAGACTAATGACCTGGTGAAGGTTGCACGGATCCGCTGGATGCGTGGCGATACTTGGCGGGTACCTACCTATGTACAGTAGTGAACGTCTTTCGTTTGATTGAAACGATGATGACGAACAATTACCCTCTACTGCGCTCAGCACAGATTCAAATAGTTAACATTGAAAAAAATGAGCTCGCACAGCCCGTTTAGAACAATTTTATACGTTTTTTAGTGTGAGTGAGCGAGACAACACAAAATTCATTGTAAACGAAACGGCAACTTTTCCGAAAACAAATCCTACACTCCTGCTTTTACTTTTGGAAGCCGTGAAGATTGAAAACTTTAGGGTTTGCGTTTCACAACCATGACCAGTTTTTGCCAGTTTATTATTGTATTACCGTTGGATTTTTAATCGCAAGCTCTACTGCTGAGCATGATATCCTGGGTTTGATTCCCGGGTCGGGCAAATTGTTATTGGGTTTTTCTATCAGGAATTGGCAGTAGCAGCCACGGAGTCTGGATTTGTGCCAGGTTGACGACAATAGGCTCGCCACCTATTACATGGGCCATTTTTTTTTTTTGCGGGTGGGAAATCATCAAATAACCTTCTAACCGCTCTTGGGCAGAGCGAAAGGGAGTGTCAGACTTCTACTGACTAAAAACCACCCATGTTCCTTCTTAGCCCTTCATGTCGAGGCCGCGGTATCTCTTGCGAACAACCCGCAGCCCCGACGGGATTACATGGGCCCTTAAAAGATAACTGGCAAAACGGGAGTGTGTTATTAAGTACACCTCTGCCTAACCCTTCGGGGATTACAGGCGTGATATAAAGTCTCTCTTTCTCTTTTAGGTTTCGCTCTCACACCAGATAAGGACTACCTATCAGTTCTCCTGAAGATGACAGGACCCTTCGTATCAGAACAAAATGAGAAGAAGCACAACTCTAGTGAGAAGTTGGCGATGACCAGAATGGACGTCTGGCTTGAGAGAGACGGACTTGAAGCTGCGACTAATATTAGTCAGGTAAGGGTTCATTTCATATTTACAGTTATTTCTGCCAACTAGTCTTAACTAAAGAGTATCGTGTGACCCAGTAACTGGATTATAGGGATTAGATAAACGGTCGCTCAATGTTAAATACTCCATCCAGTTAGACTAGAAGACGCAATAGTTTTGAAATGGCAATAATTATTTTATAAGTCTTGCACTTACGGACCACAACCAATATCTGCCATCATCAGAACAGGGGTGTTATAAATATAGGGTGTAAAAGTACCCTTAACGCAAACGAAAGGCACTTGTTCTCCCCACCACTGCGATCATTTTTTTCTTCTAGACCATACCTGGGAACCCCCTAGTTACGGAGATATTGGGGATCAAAGTTCCAAATTTTTCACAGCTGTTTTTGTAAATACTAGTTTTTCAAGTTATAACTTTACTTAAATGACCTCTATGACCCGTTTACTATTCAAAGCATCCACTTGCACAATGTTTTAACAGTGCTACATTGAGTTTTACCGTAAAATGTGATTTTTGACCCAAAAAATAGAAGTCGTTTCCCAGCAAAAAATTTTGCGTAGGGGTACTTAGTTTGATGTACATAATGCTTGGTTGACGGCTGTGTGATGGGTTGATTTACACCCTGTATAAGAAGATGAATTGATATGATTACAAAAAAGGTGATAAACGACACTTGGATACGTTAATTTCAAATAACGATGATGATGATGATGATGAATCAAACAAAGAAAAGAAAATTGTATGTTGAAATATACGCATTTTGTTTTCGCTGATCAAATACTTGATCAACCTTTCCAAAGGTTTTGGTACGTATACGTGTGTTCTTAATTTCCATCGTCTAATAATTCCACTTCTTTGTCCTTAGACATCTCGCTGGATACTATACCTGGATCCTGACGAAAGCATAGACTTCACTCTTGGAGAAACCAGATCTAAAGTCTTGAAGCTGGCCCCGTCGACGACCAGTTCCCCGAGTCCAAGGTCCAACCAAAGCACGTATGCCGTGAAGATGACCACTACGGCTGCGACCACGGTCCCGTTTGCCCTGAGTTATACACTGGATCCTCTAGATGTGAACACTGGAGTGATTTACGCCTGTATTCTCCTGTGTGCACTTTATGTGATTATCATTTTTGAGGTGAGTGTTGCGTATAACTGTTTCTAGCATTATGAAGATCGTGTTAATCGACAGTGATATGATTTTCTACTGCAAACCTTCGTACCACTCTAAATTACTGACCTCTTCTTTTAAGGGTTCCGAACCCAAAGGGTAAAAACGGGGCCCTATTACTAAGACTTCGCTGTCTGTCCGTGTGTCCGTCTGTCCGTCCGTCTGTCTGTCTGTCACCAGGCTGTATCTCAAGAACCGCGATAGCTAGACAGTTGAAATTTTCCCAAATTATGTATTTCTGTTGCCGCTATAACAACAAATACTAAAAACAAAATGAAATAAGTATTTAAGGGGGGCTCCCGTACAACATACGTGTTTTTTTTTGCCGTATTGGTACGGAACCCTTCATATGCGAGTCCGACTCGCACTTGGCCAGTTTTTGCAAATGGTGGCCCTGTTATATATTTATATATTAAGGGTGTTGCGTTGCTAGAATCCCAAAAACGACGTATGTTTAAAGAAATTTGTTGAGGAATCCTTCCATACGATTTCCATATAAAAAATATATGTTATACTTAAAGTCATCACAAATAATTCGTATTGTTTAAAATTTTAATAAACCTTCACATTATTTAATAAAAAATCGTAGTATGTCTTAACCTAAATCGAATTTTGTCTCTGTAACGGCTGAATAGTTCGGTATGAATTTTATACCCAAAAATACGTAGTGATGTATTTATCAATCCGTATTGTTTATTTTCTCTGATTTGTAATAAAATTTTAAAATAATAAATTAATTCCCGACATTTTGAGGCAAATGCGGCGCGAGACCCGTCGCGCATACTTGGAACGCGCTGCGCCAGTGTCTCGATGACTGTTGTCACGGGTGGACTGCACGCATGTCATTACTTCACAAATAAAATTCAAAAGTTCACGTTTTTAATGTTTTCTGAATTAAAACATATTGTAAATTGTATAGTTATCAATATTTCGTAAAATAAGAACAGAAAATAAGTTTGTAAATATATTTAAAGTAGTTTGTAATTTCGTTTTGTTGTTTGCACCTATCATAGAGTAAGCTGACTATGCCTAATAAACGTAAAGTGACGCGTGGGCGTGGCCGAGCTCTCCAAAACTATTGGTAAATTACCTACGTTTCTTAGTAGATATTTTGGTATATAGATATATCTATGATATTATTTTAATTTTGGACTGCCTCGTTGGTCTAGTGGTCGTAAGCACGATGCTGAGCATGAGGTCCTGGGTTCGATTCCCGGGTCGGGCAAAGTGTTATTGGGTTTTTCCATCAGGAAATTATAAGTAACAGCCACGGAGTCTGGATTTGTGCCCGGTTGATGGCAATAGGCTCGCCCCTATTATATGGGACTTAAACATAACTGGCGAAATGTGGGTGTACTATTAGGTACACCTCTGCCTAACCCTTCGGGGATTACAGGCGTGATGTTATGTTATCTAACTATTTTGTCTTGAGATTTTCGTTTGATGGAAGATGGAGATGTAGATGACTGATGATGTCTCGTACCTAATGATGGTCTCTCTTACTACATGATACATTTTGAAGGTCTGATGAAGACCAGGTAACTGCTTATCGGTTCTCAGTCACGGAAATAGTCAGAATGCTCCAACTTTCAGCTTTTATCTCATTGAGCACGGATGCTACTACATGATACATTTTGAAGGTCTGATGATGATCAGCTAAGTGCTTATCGGTTCTCAGTGACGGATGTGGTTAGAATGACCTAGCTTTCAGATTTTATCTTATTGAGCACGGATGCTACTACATGATACATTTTGAAGGTCTGATGATGACCAGCTAAGTGCTAATTGGTTCTCAGTGACGGATATAGCTAGAATGACCTAGCTTTCAAATTTTATCGATCTGAGCACGGATGCTACTACATGATACATTTTGAAGGTCTGATGATGATCACCTAAGTGCTTATCGGTTTTCAGTGACGGATGTAGTTAGAATGACCTAGCTTTCAGATTTTATCTTATTGAGCACGGATGTTACTACATGATATATATTGAAGGTCTGATGATGACCAGCTAAGTGCTTATCGGTTAACAGTGACGGATATAGCTAGAATGACCACCAAGAGGTAAATGGCACCATCAGTCTCCAAGGCCTCTTCGAGCTCTTTCATATGAGTCCACACACGACGGTTCTTCGTGGTGCCATCAATGAGATCCTATACTTACCTTCGGAGTCTACCATCAGGTAGCTGGTATCATCAGTCTCCAAGGCCCCCTCGAGCTCTTTCAAATGAGTCCAAACACGATGGTTCTACTCAGTGCCGTCAATGAGATCCTATACCCACCTTCGGAGTCCACCATTAGGTACGAGACATCATCAGTCATCCAGATCTTCATCTTCCATCAAACGAAATTCTCAAGACAAAATAATTAAAACGATAAAACAATTAACACCATTAAAACAATAACATACATTACATAACATCACGCCTGTAATCCCCAAAGGGTTAGGCAGAGGTGTACCTAATAGTAGGTGTGATGTTATGTTATGTATGTTATTATTTTAATGATTTTAATTGTTTTATCGCTTTTAGCGATAAAACAATTGTAGCAAAAAACCGACTTCAAAAACACAAAAAAGTGAAAAATAACTTTAGCTTCTGAAGTCGGTGACTTTTGTTTGTTTTATTCAGTTTTTTTTGTCACCGACTTCAGAAGCTAAAGTTATTTTTCACTTTTTTGTGTTTTTGAAGTCGGTTTTATTTTTGCAAAAAAGTTTTTTTATTTTTCCATTTTTAGTTGTAATATCCTTTACAAATATTTGATATTCATTAATTTTATGTTGTTAACAATACATGTCACGGTAATAGGCTTATCCGCAATAAAATGGAACTTAACATACCTAACTCTCGAAATCTGGGCGTCCTGTACACATCTGCGTACCCCGTCAGAGCATACAGGCGTGATGATAAGTTAAGATGTTGCGTAAACAATAAACATCCAAGCGATTGCAGCAATCACGACAGATTTGCCGTCTATTTTTGAAGATTTCTATTGTATATCTCCGATGATCAGGATCAGATCTTCACCAAATTTAAATGGGACCACCTCAGGAGTACTCTTTCAAATAAAAAAAGAATTTTGAGAATCGGTTCACAAATGGAGGAGAAATCAGGTAACATACATAAAAAAAAAATAAAAAATAAAATACATACACACGAACATATAACCTCCTCCTTTTTTGAAGTCGGTTAAAAACATTTGTAGTCGTTCTTGTAGCACGGATGCTACTACATTTTGAAGGTCTGATGGTAACCAGCTAAGTGCTTATCGGTTCTCAGTGACGAACGTAGTTAGCATGACCTAGCTTTAAAATTTTATCGATCTGAGCACGGATGCTACTACATAATACATTCTGAAGGTCTGATGATGACCAGCTAAGTGCTAATTGGTTCTCAGTGACGGATATAGCTAGAATGACCTAG